>JBCFXI010000031.1:0-459546 GCA_038496175.1 Ampulex compressa | reverse complement strand
AGAATCGTCCGGGAGAATTGATCGCTAAGATAATCTCAAAAGTACTAGGGTTCCATGCGTCCTTCTTTTGGAATTCATTAGAATCTATCCATCTTCGTTCAAAAAAAAGTAACAAAAAATCACCGACCAACTAGCAATTTATATATATATATTTCAAAAGTAAGAACATCAGTTTCACCAGTACACACGCGACGTCGCCATTCCGCTCTTCAAGCCACGAAATAATATTAATATAATCGCCTCCAACTGATAAATGTTATTGATATAATAGAGGAACCAGCAGGAAAACCGAACTCGCTTTCCCCGGTTTTCCTTAATGGCTCGCGAAGCTATTCGCTTATCCACTTTCTCTCCTCGCTCGGAGCCAAGGAAGGACGATGAAGGGCTTGCGAAATCCCGAAGCAAATTTCGCGACGCTTCGTTATCGCGGAGGTTCTTGACCCAATACCTTCCCCGAATCGCACACGACAATTCTGAGAATCGAGAGGCGGCATTGCGTGCCTAAAAGGTGTGCGCGCACGACCGAGCAAGTCGAGGCGATAAATCATCTCCATGCTGGCGCCAATGCCTCGACATACTTTTTGCTCGAAGGCGCTTCAAGCAAAAAAGGGCCCAGGTAATTTTTCAGACAAATTTCTTCAGGCTCGATTCACGGTTGTAATTCTTTTTTTTTTAATTC
Source organism: Ampulex compressa (assembly GCA_038496175.1). Lineage (NCBI taxonomy): Eukaryota > Metazoa > Arthropoda > Insecta > Hymenoptera > Ampulicidae > Ampulex > Ampulex compressa. The sequence goes on along the minus strand of JBCFXI010000031.1, from coordinate 458,867 downwards.
ATTTTTGGGCACCGGCTGCTAAGGTCATTTAGCCTAGGACTCAGTGTTTCAGATGGGTTCAGGACCACCAGAGATTGTAATTATCAAATTATAAAAGCCATAATTATGCGAGGAATCAGGAGGACAGCTTGGACCGCTTAGAAGGATTCTAGGAATTGGTCGCATTTTTGGGGAAATCCCAGTCGCGACGAGCCTCGTTGGCTCAACAGTTTAAGCAATTTGGAGGATGGAAAAAGAGCGTGCGTCACGTCGATCTGTACATTTTGCTGTGTCAGAGGTTTTACGATCCTTCCAGAGGCAATTGCACCTCAATCCTCGATGACGGCCAAAGTGCCGCTGGTGGGAATTATCGAGTAAACGCGGATTACGTCAAGGAAGGCATCATAGTTCAAGGCATCCGGCCAGATCATCCGGTTGCGGGCCTACGAAATTGTATTAGCCTTCGATAATGTATATCTCGCGTTACGTCACAGTGTTTTATCTCCATTCAAGTTCCCACGAGCAAAACGCCCCTAGATAAACGAAGAGCGAGTACTATCTTGGCATTTAAAAACTTTGCTCGAGCTGGAGTGGTTGGAAGTAGGCACCAGATTTTTTCGACCAGCGGCGCTGCATCGTTAATGTCATGTCATAATGACTAAGTAACAACAACAACAATAATAATAGCAACAACCACAACAAGTAGTATTATCCAAAAACAGCTACAAAATCCACGTTTTTATATCGAATACTAATAATTTTAGCAGCCACGTGTGCAAAAAGCAGAAGTTCCTGGAGAATCGAAGAATGGAGCAGAAGAAGTTCGTGGAGAATCGAGGCATTCGAAGCATTCGATTCGCGAGCACGCCTGACGAATGAACCGGAGAAGTCGACAGGGGGAGAGGATCGTCGCGCGATGTACGCACGTATCGTACGCGAGTACTTATCAATGGCAAACGTGCGAGATGGCACGCAAGCCATCGCTTAGATTGCACACTCACACCGACCTGCAATCGGCTTCCTGATTTAACCGCCGCGTTCATTTCTCTCTTCCCTGGCGATTTCGGAGGCTCACTGTGCGCCACGATCTCCTCAGCGTCTCGCGAAGGAACCTGGCGATCGCTCAGGAAAATTCATTATCGCGGTTCTTGGGCGAAAATCGTCCTTTGGGGAAGCGCGAAGAGTACCAAGGCTGCTTTCGAACGCGATATCGAGATGATTATCGTCCGGATCCGCGACGAATAGCAGATATGACGACTCCGCTTTTATTTCTCGCGTCGGAGTCAACAGCGCGAGGCAGAGTTGCTTTCGAAGGGGAGAATGTATCGGTGAGGAAGTCGTTTCGGTTTTGTAGCGAACCGAAAGTACTTGTTGGCGTTTGGAAATCTTTATCACCCTTCTGTTGGCTTATCCTAGCCAACGGAAAGGAGGAAGGATCTCCAAACGCCAATAAACGTCTTCCAAAGGACTACGATAATCCTTGACATGTCATCGAACGATTTCGAGGGACCTTAGGACGTATCTCCAAAGACTGCTTTTCCAAAGAGAAAAGATCGCACGAGGCGTCTTACGGTCGATGTCCATTAATTTCGATCAGCCTGAGCCATCGATGAAGATCAGCATCGTGACTCTCGAGTTTTAAAGTCCATTAAGATGCCATCGGCGGAAGGGTTGGTTTAAAAAGCGGAGGACACGCCTCTCCTCGAGTTTATATTCGAGAGGACCTTCGAGGAGAGGAGATCTTCGTGGTTCCTCGAACAACTAGAGCGCACGCTTATCGTGCCACGTCTTTTTTTCTCCTCGCCTCGCTCGATTGCCCTCGTATTACGCAAAATATCGCGGTTCCAAAGCCTTCGGCCGCGAGGCTGGTCTTTAATAAGGCTGCTCGTTAAAAATCCATTCGGAGAGGAGCCGCCTTTTCATTCGGCGCTCCTCTGTCCCGACAAAGTCTCTCCTGTCGTGTCGATAATTGCGACTTGTTCTGGTCATAAATTATGATGCTGCATGAAACGGACGAGGCGTTGGATGGAATTGTAATTTAATGAAAATCATTGAAAATAAGATATAGATCTCAACGACACTGGACCTCATCGAGAAAACTAGCGCGGTTCACAATGGACAGGAATGACGCCTTTCGAGTGGCGGCCTTTCAAATCTCACGGACTTTTCGTGCGAAACGCAAATGCAAACGGCGTACATATATATATATATACGTGTACAATTATTATTATTATTATTATTATTGGTCATCGATTATTTCATCACGATCCGGAAATAGATCAAAAGGCCGGATTCGAATCGATAAACACAAGGGCGAGGGAGGTGGACGCGCGATAAATACGTCACGAGCCACGAAGAGATTTATCCACCTTCTGTTTATCGAGCAAATATGAGAATTGATCGTCGAATCTACCTTTGAAAGCTACTCGCGAAAGACCTTCCATTATTTCGTCACAAAGCACCTCGATCATCATTATTATTATTTCATCGACGAGGCAAGTGTATTTAGAAACAAGTATACAAATCCATAAGTATATAAAGATCGTGGAACACTTGAGAGAAAGCCTCACGAATAATGCGAATAAAGCTACTACAAATTTTTCGAGAAATAACCCATTTTGACTCGCGTCAAAGTCGTTATAGTGTCAAAGACTCCTTCAGTCGACCAAAGAGATCGATTTCTCTCTAACCGGAGTTATCGCGAGGAGACGCGCTTAGAATATCGGACAAGGATGCTTCGGATCGAAGGAATGGAGAAAAAGAAAGCGGGATAAGTTTGTGGGAAAGACACGCACCTAGGAAGTCTTGTGTGGCAAATGGAATAATGATAACGACACTGATTCGCGCTAATGCCTTCCGTGTGCCCCTTTCTAGCCGAGCATTGCATAACGGTAACATTGAAGCTAATCGCGAGCATCCGCCTGAAGTTGTAAAATCGAATTGGCATGCGATCACCCACTCTGGATTTGGAAACGAAATACCAGATTCGTGGAAAGCTAACCGAGCCTCTGATCAGCTTGTGTTAATCATCTTCATGGTGAAAATAATTATAAAAAAAATTTGAAACCTTGTGAGAACCTGAAATGTTCTTTTCCGACGACCTGGAGATTTAGATTAATTTAAGATCACGTTATTAAAATTTGTAGCTGTTTTTACCGTGAGTTTAATTTCGCAGAGTTCAATTTTTATATATTAGATTTATTAAATTCATACAATTATGTAATATTAAAGTGTATAAAAATTTATTCAAATTTATTAAATTATATTAAATTAGTGCAAAAAGCGTGGAAGGTTTGGATCATCGATCTTTCGTAACAAAATTCGCAATTATTTTGCGATTAGCTTCGACCATTTGATATTTTACAGCTATCCAATAATTTTCTAGATATTAGAGTGCTGCAGGAATAATTCTGATCGTCTGCACTTTATAGTAAAATTCGTATTGCTTTTGCTCCTTCCTAACAATTTTCGAAACAACCTTCGACTACGATCGAACCTAAGGAATAATTCCCACTTGAAAGTGATCGTGCAGCTATCACAGAGATATCGAAAAGGGAGCCGCGTGTTAAAGTCCATCGAAAGCTGGCATTCGCGAATCCCCCAAAGAGCGACTCGTAATTTACAACAAAAACCAATTGGAATCCAACTCGAAACCTCCAACAACGAAATCTCGCAGCTAGAATCGAGAGAACGACGATCAATAAAGAGCGCAAAAGCTTCCAAGCAAAACACACGATTGGAATCGATTTAATTATTCCCAATGAATCTTTTCGCATCGAGCAATCGAAAATAACTCTTCTCCTTTTTCATTTTATTCCCAATCTCCCCTTGCGGTTCACATCGAGCGCATCTGCTCCGCTTTGGACACTCGTCTGGACTCATTAAAACGCATACCGGTTGTCCGCCTTGTTTCTACTTTCGTCAAAGTTAATAATTCACGAGTGGCGAAACGCTGTAAATTTCCAACATCGAAGAATTCCTCAAAAGTCGTCTGAAATTCTCGCAAAAAAACAATCAATACTCGTATCTATACTCTATCTTTCGATTTCAAAACTCGCGGAATTTTACGAAAGATAAGTGTCCGATAATCGTTCGAAAAAGGAATAAGAAGAGAATCTCGAGGCGTAAGAGGAGTTTTTATCGAGGAATTGTCTTATTTGCGAGCATCGCAAGAGCTTTGTTCGACCAACAAAGATGCGGTGCGTGCGTATAGACAAAATTGTATCGACAGAATCGAGGGCGCGCGATGGGCAAAAATTGAACCAGTTGGAAACACTATAGCGAAGCGCTGATCAAATAACGCGAGACATATGGTTCTCTCGCGAATCCAAGAGACAAATACGATTCGCGGCTCGCGGCGCAAGGTGCTTTCAATGCGCGGAACGATCATCTGATAAGGCTACATGTGTAATTAAAGCACAAGATTACCACGATAAATGAACACACTGGCCGGATCCTGGAGTGGCACATAACCCAAGTGCGAGCTTCACGATTATTCTTGTCAAAGGCTATAGCGAGAACTGCTCCAAAGTGGAATTAATTGCAATATATAAATATAGAACTAGAATTACTATAAAAGAAAACTAAACTAGAATTACTATATAAAAAAACTGAATCTTGAAGAACATAAAAAGTATTACATCTTTTTCCAGATATGTAATCAAAAAATACTCGAGCTCCTTTGCTAAAAATCCTTTCCTCAAATTTGATTAGGACTCTCCGATTAGAGAAGCAATTTTCTCGATGAAGTCGAACTCCTGGATGAGCGATGCTTCGAACGATCGTTCCACGAAGGGACGCGATTCTCGATCATCGAGGATATCGCCGCACCATATGATTCCCAATGTCAACAGAAAGTCCACGCTTCTATTGAGGCGCTCACGTACGCGAAATTCTTTCGCAAGACTCCTGGGAATCCGGGCGGCCACACTTAGCTCCGAAATATCGCGGAGTTTCCGACCTCGGTCAACCGCTTGGGAGCTATAATCATTTTTTTTCACACCGCCCGCCCAAAAGGACCGACGACGAGGGACTCATCGAGGTGCTTCCAAGACAAATATTCCAAATGCCAGCTGCTCCGTGCCTCTCCTTTTTACTTGGCCAGCAGCGCAACAATGAAAGCTCGACGTTTGCACTCGCGCCATTGACATTTAAATTCGAGGCATTTACGTAATACGTGAAGATTTATGGTATATAATTTTGAGAGAAGAAGAAGAAGAAGAAGAGGAAGAAGGCTTTTGCAGACTAGCCTTGTTAATTACAGTTATTCTTCTTTCATTTCATTGATTTTTTATACCAACTGTTAAGATCACTTTCTCCAGGACCTACTGTTTAATGCACCAATGGTTATATCTATATATAAAAGGATATACAGTGGTGCATGTAGAATGTATCATACTACCTAATAAAATTAAGTATTTATAAGAAGAGATAAAAGAAGTTTCTAATACTACCAAACGATCGATTAGAAATACTCTCCTCAAACATCCTGGAGGATTATATTAAACGATCCAATACTCGTACCTCAACTCCATTAATTCATCACACGTATATTTCATTACTGAAGAGGAATATGTCTCATCGAAAGGTACTCGCTCAAAAATATTTCATTACACAAGAGGAATATATCCGATCAAAAGGTACTCACTTGAAGATCTTCGTCCCGCGCACAGCCTCGTAGTACCTCGAAAGCGCCTTGAGGAAGGCATTGTAGTCGAGAGTGCCGCTGGTCAGTATCCCATCCGCCAGGTCCGGTATGTAAAGCGCCTCTGCCTCTCGTTGCTCCTGCTCCTTGCTGACCATCTCATCGTGCAGCCTTATGTACTTCTCCTTGGCCCTCCTCAGCTTGCCGTCCTCCTGTTGCTGGACCGCCTCACCGCCAACCAGCGTCCGCACGCACATGATCCACGGGAATCGATCGACACCGGAGCAATCCGCACTCGAAGCAACGGGGGAGCCTCAAATAAGCGTGACTAGTGGCCGAATAGTGACTGGAGACACAATAGTTGTGATCGAGGAGCGACGGATGAGGAGCGACAAGAGGGAATCTCGAGAGACGCGCGGCTCGCGAAGGACCGTGGCGAAGTGCTCGATGCTTCCTCGATCATCGACCTTTATACCGCCCCCCCACCACTGCCGCTCGAGCCAATGGAGGCTCGGGGCGAGTCGCGGGAGGGTGCCTTCGAATGGAACCGCGAGTAGCACGAGGGATGGAGTTCACTGATCTCCCTCGTCCCTTTCTGCCCTTAAGGACCACGCTGTCTGCTTGGAATTGCGAGCCTTTCGAAGACGCTTCCTTTGGAAAATATTGATGATCGTCCAGCTGGAGGGTCGAAGGGGAGGATTTAAGAGAGCTCGTAAATCAGATCGACTGTTTGGACGTGAGATTCGAGAAGGAGATATTAGCGCGCGTTTCGGAGGCGATCCATGCCAAGAGAGCGATGGTTGGTAGAAAAAATAAACGACCTGGAAGACGTCTGGCTCGTCCACGAGGATCCTCGTTTTCAAACTCGACGAGCTGACACGTTAATGAGAGCCACGCTGTTGGTTTTCACGGTGGTCTCGACGTCGTTTAACCCGATTTTCTGCTCGGATGGACGAAAATAATGCCAGGTGCGTCATTATCTTCCGAGAACCTGCGAAATTCCCTATCCACGCGATTCCTCTATGCTAATTAAATTGCCTACGATTACGTGAAGGATTATTAAGACGAACACCTGGCATCTCGAAAGGAAATAAAATTCGTGCGTAAAGGCAGTGGAGATTTAACATTAAATACCGATTGCTAATTCGTTTTTAAATTAATACTAATTTAGTTATTACGTCATTAGTAATCAGTATTAATTTAAAAATTAAATTCGTATCGATGTAATACCGAACTAATACTAATTATTAAGGATGAATATCTTGGAATAATCGCTGCTCGCAAGGACCACGCTTGTTTCAAGACGACGAAGATCCAAAGGAATGCCACGGCCTGGATGCATCGAAATGATATACGCGCGCGATAAGATTACACGAAGAAAAGTTTCCTATTCCTCGACAGGAGCGTACTCGCCTTCCCTCGGTTAATTTCTCGTTTCTGAATGAAACGCAGCTCCATCCAGGCTTCAGTCGCACCTCAATAAGATCCTCATTCTCATCCTAAAGGAATACCACTGCAAATGGACGACGCAAGAAACCAACAATTAATTCCCAACAATTAACCAGCTTCATCAAGACACTCATCACCTATAATCATCCCCTAACAACCAAAAAACTGCTATTAACATTTAAAAAACGCGTACATATCCACGCGACAGTACAATCCAAAACACGCCAGGTGTCGAAAAGAGATCCACGAATCTACTGTGCGTACTCTACTCTACAGCCTTGAACTCCTACTGCTCCATGAACAGTTAGGGCTTTCCAGAGGAATCCTGGGGTCTGTCGAAAGTCTAGGCACGGAACTAATTCCTGGAAGGCACCAGGGCCACTGCTAATGGGGTCCCAAGGTGTTGCATAGCGCGCTACTCGAGTCTCCGTCCACGTAGCACAAGAGTGCGAAGGTGGAGACGTTTTGCTGACTGGATTATAAGCGGACCTGGTTAAGCGGCATTCACGCCTCAAAGTCGCGATGACTTTCTTAGAGCGGCACTTTGCTGATTGTGCTGATGCCCTGAGACGCGAGGATTGATTTTGGAGGCGAGAGATCGCGACCAAACCCCTATTAGTCGCCTTTTACGACAAGCAGGGAATACTGTGGGCTTATTCTAACCCCCAGCCCACAGGGGGAAGGGATGAAGACTGATTTGTAAGACTATGGAATTAAAACAAGGTTTTTTAAGCGTTTAGCGTGAAAGTTTGATGGAATATTCGAGTCTTGGTTATCTTGGTGTTCGTTTTATTGATTTATATTTTATTAATTTAATGTTTAATTTTAGAGGTTTGTAGGTTTTCGATGTCGATTTTATTTAACACTGGAACTACCAAAGCAGTCGAAATTATAACTTCTCACTTTTCCGACTCTATTCCTCCTCTCTGAACGGACACTAAATATAAACCTAAGCGCGTTGGAATATTCCTCGATATTTCCACTGATCCTCCGAGATCTTCGTACATTTTTCGCTCCACTTACGGAGCATTCAGGATGGACACAGGATTCAGCAACGAACACTAAAATACAATCATCTAGGAACCTTGAGGTACTTCTCCACGGTTCAAATGTCAACTCTCTTTCAGTGGATGTGGCCGAAAAATTGGTCTCAATGGCTCACCAAGGCCGTCGATCTTGGCCAAAAGGTGCGCATAAAAGTCGTACAAACAACTTATAAATGTATACTTTGCATTACTCAATAAAACTTCAACTACAAACCAGCATATATATTCTTATTTAACACTGGAACTGCCAAGCACTTTCTGGGCATATTTAAAACACCACATACATCTTTAAAAAAAGGGAGAATAAAGGGAAATTTCAGTAGATCAAAACGCTGTTCCAAATACTGCGTGAAGAGGAGAAAAAATCCTGGCCCACGAGATGAGAAAAATTTGGGCACCTCTGACCTTCGTCGGTTCGTTACATTTAGCACGTAAGCACGCTTGTCACCTACCCCGTGACAAAACGACTCTGGGAATCCCCTCCTGGATTCCTTATGGAGAGGAAAGCGCATTGTGAAGCGAGGCTTTTTGGAGGCTCGCCTAATAAACGAACGTGACGATCGTCAGGGATCTACGAGCGCTGCTTAGATCCCTTCCACGGCTCGTTAGACGCCTCTGAAATTGAGATAAATCTTTCAATGAGCGCTCGTGAGCCCGGAGGAGGCTCGTATAGAAGCGTCAAGTGGCGGACGAATGGAGGAGCCGAGGGGTGAAATGAAACCGAGGGTCGCGCGTTTCCTATTGCCAAAGAAATTCTGATTACCTGGCTTTTTCGTGGGAGTTCTGATGGTTGAAAGATGAGTTGGAAGAGTAGGTAGTTGCTTGGATAATGATTTATACGAGTCCTGAAATTCAGGCGATTTAAGATATAAATATAAATATAGTCTAAAATGAGGACTCTTTCCCCCAATTTTCAAATCTCGCGTGAATTTTGGAACACTGCCCTGTATATACACCCTTCAGCTTGAAAGGAAGAAGAGGTGTGGTCGAAACATTGCGCAGACTGTAGCAAATTCTATTCTAAGGAGTCAAAGCGAATTCCTGTTGTAAGGACTCGTGGTATATGCTTTCGAGATAAGGATTCTGGATTTTTCCTTTTCCTTCGTACAACAAGGAGGCAAAGGCCGCGTATCCTGGAGGGACGTAAAAACCAGTTTATGTCTTCGACGCCTTTTAGATCTGATATCGCGCGGCCCCAATAAGAATACGACACGCGATGGAAATATCGCGGTTATAACTCCCAATGCTTTATGCAACGCGCTTAATAACTCCTGGATGTCGATAATAAAAATAACGTCGTCGAGGACAGTTAGTTAAAATTATTACGGAATATTTTATTCTCGCTCAAAGACTCGTTTAATGAGGAGCAAATTACAGAGTAATTATGAAGTTGCCAGGAAGATGGCAAAATGTCATCCAACAAAACGCAAGATACATCGTTAATTACATTTTTTTACTCTTCTACAGACTCACTCTTCTTACATTCCTTCTTTATTCTTTGTATACAAATGATGAATATTATTTCACGCTACAAAACCGACATTGCTTTCGCGCCAGCCCTAAAGGAGGGTTCGAGCGCGAGAGAAACGCGGTGATAAATCGCGTGCCAAAACGCAGATCTGTCCGGATTTCTGGTCGTTCATCGCGTCAAAGGGGAAACTCGTGACTGGCGTCACAATAACAAACCTCGAGGCTGTCGACCGCGTGGTTTTTGGCAAGGCACCACCCCCGTCGAACTGAGCCTCGCCAAAAGGCGGGGGTATTTTTAGTTACGCATTACTGACATAAGAATGTGCCACTCGAGCGTGACGCGGCCGCACGCACAGTGGTCGCGAGCGTTTGCGTGGGATCAAAGAGAAAAAGAGGAGTAAAAAGCGTTCGAGGAACGAGTCGACGCGTAAATGTAAAAAATCGTTCAAAAATCAATCCCTAAAAACAAGGCAGCGCACGAATAATTCCTCATCCTCTGAAACGCGACTTTAAAACAATTCCTGCCACCAAAAGGGGGGAAAGCGTTGCTCGCCTTGTCAATAAATTGATTAAGAGTGGGAAATAAGTGGGTCAGCGCAAGAGACATTGCGAGCACGCTCGAGAGAAGAGCGCGGGTATTAATAGGGATGCACGCTGCTTCTTAATCGAACAGCAATAAATTACGAGGCACAAAACGACGGGGCATTACGATGGCATAAAAATGACCAGACGACCGAAGAATCCTCGTAAAATGCTTACTGTCGGCAAATTTATTTTATAATTTATACATGGCGTATTACATGAAATCACATTTATTTCAAACTACGATCAGATCGGGAGTAATAATGAAAAAATAACGTATAGAAATAAACTATGAATAATATGATCACGAATGCTTAGCTAACAGCGAGCTATGAGATATAAAAGTAAGTGACCGATTTTTAACTCTGATCCATTGCATTGGTTTCGTTCACGTTGCTGCCCGTGCAGTCCTTCTGGATTATTTCGAACAGCGGCTGCAGCTCTGGCGTGCTCTTGATTTGCGTCACGAATTCGCTCAGCGACGGATTCTTGTCTGAAAGAAGATCCCCATTGGCGTTTTAAAACGAACACTTTGAACCCCCAAAACGATTAACTCCACTATCAGGATTTTCTGAAATTCTCATACAGGTTTTTTATATGATATCCACTCTGCAAATGGATTTTATTTGTATTATAATTCGTGCACGAACAATTTACTATATTATTTTACTTAGTTAATTACATGAACTCCATTTGCAGCAAGGGTGAATTTAATTTGGAAAATGTGTACCAAAGTATTCGATCGATACTTAATTTTTTGCAATGGCGATTAATCATCTTAACACTGATAAACGACGAGATCTTTACGATCTTTGGGTAATAAAGAATTCTCTGCGGAAACCTTCGAATATTTCAAAGATATATACTTTTAATATGTCGTCGAATAATAAAAGTGTAAGTTTAAAGTCAAAGTTTAAACCCAAGCTCAAAAAGGGGCGACATTGCGCAAACTTCGAATCTAACCTTCGAATTTATATTTCTAAAGGGATAAAAAAAATGTACGAGAGTTCGTCGAATTCTTTTTCGTGGAGTTAATCGATTTGCCAGATTGGGGACTCGCATTAATCGATCATCGACGCGACATACCGGCGTCTGGAATCGTCAGTAAAGCGGCCACGGCCCTAAGCGCCGAGCGCTTAAGCTCGTCCTGCTTCTCGTACTCCTGCTTAACCGAATTCGCTTTCACTTTCATCGTACACGTGCTCTTCAGCGGCTCCACCAGTCGCTCGAGTCCTAAGGAAGAACAGGATATTTCTTGCGGCTAAGAAAACACCCTGACAATCTTGATTACGAGCTACTTTGTCGAATAATCGGATAGAGGCTGGATTTTATTAACAGGTTTCCTGCTAATTCGATTCGCGATGACACTTTTTTTTGTGGGTAACTTTGACACAAAGATAGGATGTTTGTTAATAGTAATGAGTTATTAAATATGAAAGTAAAGTGTGTCCATATAAAAATCGTACTGTCGGAAATATTAGAAAACGATTGAAATTTAAAAATTCGACTTACTCTGAAGGACTGCAGTGGGACACAATTGAGCAAGCCTCGCTGTCATCAGATAAGTTAGCATCTTTATGTCGTAATGATCCCTGAGTCCGTTTTCAACGTGGTTCAAGAACTTAAATACGTCCAGCCGATCGAGGCAGGAGTCCAGGAGGGTGTACATGCATTCGAAGGCGGCTTTCCTCAAATCGAGACCATCGTCCACCGTGTGCTTAAACGGACCCATCTCCACCTCCCTTATCAAAGCTTTCTGCACAAGAAATTCACAAGATCCCCTTTTTTAGAAGCCTGACAAATACGATAAGAGCCACGAATCTCCTAATATTCAACACGAGAAGACACCATCCTCCTAACTTTCTTCGAGCACTGCATCCACTTTAATTCCACACGAACCTTTATCTTTGTCTCGGTGTACAGATGTGGCAGAACGGAATCCAGCAAGTCCCTTATGAGCATCGGCTTGTTGTGGGCAGCAGAATTAAATGCAACTAGCGCCACCCTCCGCACATTCAAGTCCGGATCCTCCAGGGCAATTAAAAAGCTACCCATGCACTGCTTCAGCATGACGTCGATTTGCTGCGGCTAAGAACAGAACGTCACTGTGTCTAAAGACCGTGAATCTTATTAACCAGTTAAGTGCGTTCGACGTGTATAAACGTCGTTGCTTGCTTTTAATACCGTAGGGATCTTTTGAAATTAAATTCCACAGTTAACTGGTTAAGAACCTGGATGCGATTCTCGCTTGCTACCTGATCTGAAATCGTGAACTTCACCGCCGTGACGGTCGTGGTTCTCATGAGCGCCGAGGGGGACTTGAGGGACTCCTGCAACCTGGGCAAGAGCGTGGCTGGGTCTATCAGGGTTAATTTTCCTAGGCACTCGGCTACGACGTTGCGCGTGCCCTCCTCCGTGCATTCGCAGTGCCTGTAGAGCAGCATCCAGATGGAAGGCACGAAGTTTTGCAGATTAGACACGCCTGAAGGACTGGCGGACTGACACGTGATGATCTGCAAGGACGAGGAGGATTTCTCAGGTTCGATTTGATGGCGCGTGGTTGTGGGGAACTGGCTGGAGCTTCGCTTACTTCTTTGAGTGAGTGCAGAAGGAGATACTGCCGCTTGGGCTGCGCTTCTATCTCCTTGAGTATGAAGGGCAAGTACTCGGGGAGATTGCCCACCGCTATGTTGCCCAGCGTGTAGCTGGCGGCTGACTTTACCTCCTCCGAGTGCGAGGAAAATGAGTTGAGAATAATATGCTTCAGGGAATTGATGCCGCTCAAGTCTCTGGGGGAAAGGAGGGAAACTGGATTAAGGAAGCAGCTTCGGTTGATCCTGATTAGTCCTAATACGATATAATAATAATCTAATAATATAGTACGCTCGAACCTGTATTTGTGCGGTCTTTTTTTGTGCGATTTGTTTGATTTCTTGATTTCGTTTAAAAAAGCAATTCCTAATTATATCGTAAGGGTTTTGAGTTATTTTCTATGCACAAAAACAGGATTGAGTGTAATTTAAATAGAAAAAGCCCTAATAATTCTGGCCTATCTCAGTACCTCAGTACCCAGATAATTGTCTTATCCTGGTGCCTCAGCAGTTAGAAAGGAGATATTAATTACTCACACGTGTCTACCAATCTCCCCAATGACCAGCAACGCGAAGATATGCTGAGCGTCGCTCTGTGGGTTCTGCACGTCCTTCAGGAACTCCTCGACGACGGCCTGTGCCTCCTGGTGCCACGTTATCGTCAAGGCTGCCGCACACTTGGCGAGAGAGTGATAAGCTTGCTTGTGGAGCACCGACTGACTCACCGGGGCTATCAGCATCGAGAGCAACTCGCGATAGCCCAGCCCCGGAATGTCCGCCTGCACCAGTGCTTGGAAGAATTCCAGCATCGAATTCAGGGCGACACCTGTTATATTCCATGAGGATTAGATCGAAATAAGGTAAGGATCGATGGCGAGAGCGAAACTCGAGTACCTTGAAGGAGCGGTGATTTGACCAACACCAGTATCTCCCGCAGAATGTTATCAGAGACTCTCGTTAAGGCAACTGGATGTAGCTTTGCGATGGTGGTAAGTAAATTAAGGGTTAACTGTGCAATGTGTAAGTCAGTCTCGTTTAACAGCGCGGGCAATTCTGCGGTAACCTTGAATTAATAAATAAATAGGCAGATGATCGATGATCGAGGACTGATGATCTTAAGTGATCTGATCTCTGAATCCACGTACCTTATCCAACAAATCCGCGTGGAGGGCGGAGCTGTAGTTTCGCACCAGGGTGTCCAAGAGGGGCAGCGAACATAACTTCAGGGCCCGCTGATTTTTTCTCAAGAAAGATCCAAGAATCGGTATGGCGTCCTCCTAAACAGCAAGAAGTTCAAATGGATAACGATGACCTGTCGATTCTTTTTTACTCTTCTTACCATTATTGGCTTGAGGTCTACATTCAGGGGCGAAGCTGCTATACACGTCAAAGCCTTCACGGTGGTGAGACGGGTTATTTCATTACGCAGTCGATCCAGGAAAATTGGTAGGCATATGTGCAGCTCGTCGCACAGCGCATCGCCAAAGTGTGCAAGTATCTGGCCCATGCAGGCTATTGCCCTCTCCTTAACTTCTTGATCTATGTCCGCAGTCCTTAGTCTCATCAATGTACAACGGTATATTTCACTAGATAATGAGGTAAAATCGAAATAGCAGCGTTTGTCTGAAAAGGAAGGGGCCTTTAGTTGTTCTTGAGTCAGAAGGAAGGATATCCGTAAGACTTGTCAAAGGTATCCGTTAATTTACCATGTGGTCTGATAACTTGGACCAATTGCTGCAAGACGAGGAGTGCCTCGGCTGTTATTTTGTAGAAGGGATCGCCCACAGCGGCTATGATGGGCGGAGCGAGGACCGCCATGTGGGTGTGAAACGCTTCCGGTTGATGGGTTATCAGCAGCGTATGGACAAATGCTAGCGTGTCGATTTTCATGTTCGAGGAGGAATTTTTTTCCCCTAAGGAGTACTGTATGCCAGGTATCAAGGCGGGTATGTGATTAGTTAGGGCGCCTGGCAAAACAAGCACCAATTCTTTCATTAACGAAAAGCAGTCCTGCCTCGTTTTGATACTTTTCTCTTTCATCTGACGATGGACAGCTTTGACTATTAAGGGTACTTGCAGCTGCAACAGGGAAATCGGACCGTCGTCATCTTCCATCGCATCCGGATCTAGCGGCACTCCGGTAGCCGGTCTTGTTTGCCGTAATAGGGCAATATACGCGTGGAAGATATCTGACTTCACGTTTTCCTCCCTTTCTGGAACCGCACAAGATTTATTTCTCATGCGCGTCGATTTAATGCACCGCACAGGCCTACTTCTTTTTTTTCTAACTGTTTTTAACCCTTTCGATGCTCCGAATGTCTCTTGTGTTGCTCATTATTATTAAGATATTAATGTACGTAATTACTGTTTAATATGTGGGACTTGAACTTGAAACCTTTCGCTTATTGGATGATTGTTCTATCATTAGATCTATGCAGGCTTATGAAGTACATGTACAACGATGCGAGATTCCGTTGGTGGGTTGTAAAGTACATGTTACACTCAAGGATTATAGTCATAAGCAGAATAGAAAGTACGTGTTACACTGTTTAACTATCATCGCTCGTAGGATACGAAGTACATGTTACAATACATAGATGTAGCCAACAGTTTAATCGAAAGGATTAAGAACATATAACTATATACGAACTTTACAACTAGTCTGAAATGATTTACCTTTAAATCTCGAGATCAATGCCGGAGAAACGACTTTGTACAGATCTGGAAGAAGTTCCCTCCTACTGGATACAACGGCCTCTAAACACTTGGCTGCTGCTCTACGAACTTTCCAACTCATATCGTCGTCGTCCGAATATTCATCCTCGCCATCCTCCTCGCCGTCCTCCTCTATTTCCATTACGACGCCCTCTCCGTCGGACAAATCGTTCATGTCGTCGTCGTAATTGTAATTCGGATCATACGTGATGTACACCAGACAAATCTCTATAATCTGGGGATTACACGTCTGTTAATATTAGGTTCCTAATAAACTAAATTCACGCTATACAATCAGGGACTACTAACTTTGTTTATGTGAGGTGTGATTTCTTTGGGACATCTGTACACAAATGACTCGAATGCCTGCAAACAATATTCCCTTAGCTCGTCGTCATCCTCGTTACTGTATTGTACAATCAATGGCATGACCCTTTCTATTTGCTCTCCGAATCTGTGACCTGCCTGACGACTGTTGAATAATATCACCAGGATTATCGAATAATTCGTACATGCATCTGATTAAATAAACTAAAACCGAACTGTACGCACCAGATGGAGGCAATGCATTGTATATATGTACGTATCACACTTTTTGCAGTTTGCGTGGAAAGACCTTCCAGCAGGTGATCTAGCAGTTTATTGTACAGGTAATTGTTGCTGGATGTTAAGAGATGACTCAGCGCCACTATAGTGCGTTTTCGGACGGCCTGGCGTGGCGATGACAATTGGGGCAATAACGCGACCAAGATAACGGTGTGAAAAGTGGTTAATAGAGCACCAAATCTGGATAGTAAATCAGCGACGATGTCCAGGGCTTCCAGTTGCACGGATACGTCTTGCTGCTACACGAAATAGCGTAGTATAACTGGTCAGATAAATTCAGGTACCTCCGTTCACAAGGAGTAATGATTCAGAGAATATACTATTTACCTCTTCTATAGCATTACACAACCGACCAGTGATTCTTTTACAGACATTCGCGACAAGTCCGATGGATCCCAGAGGAAGCTCAGAAATGACTGTTTTTAAACCAATACTAGAAATGTCCCTTAACTGCTCTTTGTCCGACACCATGTTACTACACAGCGCGTCCACTATAGTTTCCACTTGGTACTCCTTCACTTTATTGACTAACGGGCCCAAACTGAAATTGGACATGTTTCTGTGACAGTGCTCGAATACTACGAACGGCAGTTCTATGCTTATAGCAGAGATTTCCGTAAATTTTACAAGCACTTATACGTATGCACAAGGAACATTGTTAACTCCGCTGACGGTTGTACCATTTAACGGCAAGATTTTGCACTTCTCCATTCTTGTCCTCCAGAAGTTTCAGCAGCATTTTCACCACTTTACGCTCGGAATCGTCGTCCAACTTAATGCTGTCCTTTTGTAATTCGCTCATTAAATCGTTAGTTGCCATAAATCTGAAGTCTTTGTCGCTGGATGTCATCTGTGGAAAGGAGGTTTCATAGGTTCACGCTTACATGCGAGCTTTCGTTTAATACGACCACAGCGAACATCGACACGAAAACGTCCAGGAATTCTGGCGCATTTTTCTGAGTCTCGAAACAAAATGTTTATCAAGCTGACTCGAAGAAAAATGGAGGAAGGTTATGTTTAATGGATATTCCATCACCGGTTTTGTCTCTACGGCTGATTGTCAGCAATGCAGAAAAAGTCGGGAAGGAGAACATGTTCGAAGCCTAAGCAGAATTGAGAAAACGAGCGTGTACCTTTTCCAGTAGATTTGCTATTTGATAAGAGACACTGGCCATGATTGAAAAATTTTTTCACAGCCGGTTCAATTATGGCTCCAGTAATCTATATTATAATGAAACGAAAGGAAAAAGAAAATTACGAAGTTTCGGGCAGGCAGGCACCTCCGAATGCTCTTTTGCCCCACCGGAGGTAAATCTCACGATAAATTCGACTTTATTGTAATTCCACAGTCGGCAGCATTTCCGTACTGCAAATCCTCACTGCAACTATAGCGGAGCGTAGTGCCAAAATTTTGATGGTAATTGTGCGTTCCTAAACCTGCCTGAAATGCACTCACCGCGCTACGATACGAGTAACTTTGTTCCTAGTTATCATTCGCGCACGTACACGTATTTAACACGCAGACAAAATGCACACAGCCGTAAGAAAATCATGGGTGTAATAGGCGGCGATGAACGATCCGAACTACGTTTATTTTATTTCATGAAACAACGGATATTCGAATGAAATTACACAAAAAGCTTTATAACGATGTTTCGACATCTTCAAATCCTCTTGCAGAATTCTTACGGTACAAGGAAGACTTATATATTATTATTCTTGGAGAAACAATGGAAAATCGCTCTTAATCCTAGTAGTACTTAACATTTTAAAGTCTCCTCTAATTGAGGCATAAAACGACGGTGATTGTCATCGACATAAAATAAATATTAAATGGAACTGTCGTTAACATAACATAAACATTAAATAGGAACGAATAGGAATGATGAATATGTAATATACAACGAGTAAATGTTAATGGAAAATGCAGGATCGTCTTCAATCCGCCTCGTCCTCCTCTCGACTGTCCGCTTCGACTTTGTACTCATTGTCCTGAGATCCAGACGCTCCATCGGCGTTCGACTGAGCGTTCTGACTGAGAAACCGAGTGATCGGCTTCTGCCAATTCGGCGTTTCCCTCGGATGATACGAATTCCCCCCCGAGTTTCCTTCACCTGACAACATCCACTCTAATCTTTATTCACTTATTTCATCATAATTTACACATACTTCATTCCTCTGGAATTATTCCAAGGAATTTTATTCACCGCCAATATCCTTCGACGCCGCTTACCTTTGATGGCAGGAGCGACTTTCCTCGTTGGCGTGCTCCTACCCACCTTGTGAGGCGCTTTGCTACCGACGACTATAAAAATACTGTTTAATGTAGGATTCATCCAAGAGCAGTTCACTGTCGAAGGCTTGAAGGAGGTGTCGATGCATAAGAATTCCAGGAAAGAGGACAAAGTATCGAGGATGGGTAACAAAGGGGGCAGAACAAAGGATGAGCATTGTGGAAGATACTCGCCTTTCGTTTGCACTCTCTCAGCCTTGGTCCTTACCATGACTGTGTTCAACTTATTATCGAGGCCCTGGAACTACGAGATGCCTGGGATTTTCACGGAATTTCGCTCAACCGGCTCGTACGTTATAAGTACGCAGCTGTACGGGATTTGAATTCTTTACACAATGCCTCTGCGCTGCGCGCGCAGGCCTGCCAATGCGAGGGTCACGCAGGATCCTCGCGCAACCAGATTGGCACGAATCTCGAACCTCGTGAAGCTTCTAGGGTGGTACACCTGAGTCGTTCGAATTTTTCGTTAGGGTGGAAAATCTCTGTTTCGCATCGATCAATGTCCACGTTTAGAAACGCAACGGCGCCTTTATTGGATAACACAGTTTGCCTCGCGGCAATTCGTCGAAGAAGTACAATTGAAATCTGAGAATTACTCCGGCACTCTCGTAAATTTGCGTTCGCGGCGTTAATAATGAGCAGATTCGATTTAACCGCAACGACATAACTGGGAGCCAGCCTCGTCGAAATAAGGATGAACTAAAAATTATGTAAAATAATTTATGTATACATTTAACTACACGTATGTATGTTACATCAGAGAAGCCTTTACGTACGTGCTCCAAGTATAACAATATTCGCGAACGAGTACAGAGCGGAGAACCTTCGTCTTGGACAGCGGCAATTTGCTATTGTGAAGAGACTTAAGGCGTACAATTCGGTTACACTGCGTACGGCTAATACGGATAGAAATATATTATATAACTTAGTTTTTAATACTGAATCACAGAGACCCTGTCAAAGGGTAAGCAATAAATTATACCGTTGAACGAGCTCGCATCGTTCGCCTTTAGAGAAAAGCTGTGCTCGCACCGAATTATTAATACGCGTCCGAAACCGCTGCAGTTTTTCCCTTTTCCACAACCTCGAACGATCAGTGCCTGGTCCTTTGGTTATACAAAAACGATACCAAGCGCTGTGTTAATCGTAAAATATAAATTCGTCCAGATCTTTCGTTATTCTCTTTACGGCTTTTGGACACCTCCTGTCGGATAATAGTCCGCGCCTCGAGAGGGAGGGCGACGTCAAACACCTTTGTCAAGTTATTACTATAGTTATTACTTTCAAACGTGTTTTCCCAACGGTGTAACAATGCTGAGGAGTACACTTGTTTCTTTTTTCAATTTTTTCTTTCTGCTCGCAACATTTCTGTTAATACGTAAAGAAGGATATTGGCTAAGCTTATGAAATTGCCGGTATCTCGAAGTTGACGTTCAGATTCGCGGACTGGGCTAACTTTACGATCGTCGACAACTTTACCGCGACCCTGGCGGCCTCGTCGAGATCATCGATCGGGACTATTTTTAAACCGGCGTTCGCGATCAGAGCCTTCGCCTCGTCGACATTTGTGCCCTGTAATTATAAATGTCGAGGGATTAATAATACAAGGGACACTCCCTGTTCCGAAATCGAAGTCGTTCTCCGATCGATCGGCAGGATATCACAGGTGATACAAGATACAGTCACGACACAGTCTTCCTCGATACGCGCGAAAGGAAAAGAATCTTAACTCACCTGCAGTCTGACGACAACGGGGATTTTCAAGCTGAGCTCTTTCGTTGCTGCGATGATTCCCTCGGCTATGACGTCGCATCTCATAATTCCACCGAAGATATTGACTAACAGCGCGTCGACCTGTAGAAAAGAGGTATAGATAGTCGTGGTAAGAAATACTAAAGTAGTGAGCGGATGGAGAATAGTACTCGTGTATCCGAGGTGATGATCTTGAAGGCCTCCTTGACGGCAGAGGTCGTCGCACCACCACCCACGTCCAAGAAATTAGCAGGTTCTCCACCATGCAGTTTGATAATATCCATAGTGGCCATGGCCAGGCCCGCGCCATTGACCATGCAACCAATATTGCCGTCCAGGGCTATGTAGTTTAGATCGAACTTGGCAGCCTCGACCTCCTTGACATCCTCCTGGGTCCAGTCCCGCAGGGAGAACAGTTCCTTTTGCCTAAACTCCGCGTTGTCGTCGAATCGGCACTTGCAGTCCAAGGCGAAGTCTGGAGGACAAGCAATGGAATTTTTGTTGAATCTCGAAACAGAGGCTTACGAGGATTTTGGAAGATTGGCAGTCTTACACTCTCCGTTTATATCCTCCGCTAGAGGGTTGACTTCAAGGAGAAGGGCGTCTTTCTTCAGGAACATTTTGTACAGATTTATTATAATGTCCGATATGTAGTCCTTGACGTTCTCCAGGCCGAGTTTGACAGCGATGCGACTCGCCTGATCCTTTGTGATGCCCTTGTTGATGTCGATTGGCTCGTACATTATGGCGCTAGGATTTGTCGCAGCTACTTCCTCGATATTCACGCCACCTTGGCTCGAAGCTATTATGACGGGACCCTGTGATGAATAATGACACGTGTCAAGGGAAATGAGATGGAAGAAAAATTAGGCGCTGCTCATTTTATCATCACTCACACCAAAGGCTCTTTCCATCATGACTGCAAGGTAGTATTCCTTCCGCGGGAACATGCGCTGGGTTACCATCACTGCATTGCATATTCTCCCAGCCTCGCCAGTCTGCTTGGTTATTAACAATTTGCCTAACATCTGACTGGCCAGCGCTTTTGCCTCCTCGGGCCTTGATCGAAAAATATGAATACGAATAAAGATGAAGATGAACAGCAGGAAAATTATAATAACACAAGGTAGTATCTTAAAGAATCAATGAGGGAGAAACTAGATTTTTTGTAAAATAAATATATTCCTTCTAAGAGGGCCAAGGATACTTGAACTTCTCTAAAATTGCATTATTGTTACGATAAATTATTTCTATCATACACTCGACACCTCCGATCCTCATGGAAAGTATAAGGTACGGTCACACGAATCTGCGGTTGCGAGTCTTTCGAGAAGAACTGAAAAATACTCACGTCTCGCACATTTTCACGCCGCTGACGCTGCTGTCCTTGAAGTGGCCCTTCCCTCTGCCACCTGCCAGCACCTGTGCCTTCAGGACGATGTCTTTGGTCTTCAAGTTAGCCGCCAGTTTCGCCGCCTCGTCCGGAGTCTTCGCGACTCCGAATTTCGGCGTCGGAACGCCAGCCTCGTTCAGTAAACTGTAGCTTATGTGCTCGTGGACATTCAAGTTCCTGACGGGTTGCTTCGTCAGATTGGTCTTGCATGCCAGTATCTATAAAAAGAAGCGCATCGAGCAAAAGCTTTCTTATCGGCCCGGAATACCGATCCAGCGTGGAAATGACTAATGCGAGGTGTCGCGCGATCGATTACTTAGATAACGGTGTACAAGGACTAAATCGTCGGACTTGAGACTCTGAAGATGGGACAAGATTTAAATATAAATATCCGCTCGAAGGTTGCGCGGTGACAATGATCTAAATACTCTGATGTATATTTCAAACAACGCTATATCTGCCGATTTTTCCCCGTGCTAAAATAATTATTTTTATTTATAGATCGAGAAGTTTGTGTCGAGTATCGATCGATCGTATTCGATTAGACTTTGTTTTGACTAATGTTCTTATCGTAAATAATATGTTTGTTGTAACTTAGTTGCGTTACTCAGTTACCTACAGTGTACCTACAATTTTTTATTATAAGCTGTGTGTTTGACAGATTTATGTATTATAGGATTGCAATAAATTCCACGCGCGGCTTTTAGAAACTATAAATAATTAATTTAATTTATTCCCTACATTATTGTAATAATTTATAAGATAAATAATTTGCTCAGATATTCAGTAGGATAATAGAAATGCCATAGACTCAAGGCACTTCTCTCAAAAACCTTCCTCTCCTACTCTACTTTGCATTTAAAAGGCACACACGTGCCTTCTCAAAACAAACAAAGAACAGTTGGATCGACGAGTCCAAGGTGAAACAATGGAGAACCGCATTCTAAGGGAGCTCCGCATAGTAATTCCAGCCGGAAATCTGCAATAACGATTGTTGACAGTTCACCGTGCGCGGCACCTCCCGTCTCACACGGCGCTAATTCAATTCCCTCCAATTGGATATTAAACCGATCGCTCTTCCCCGCCTCGCGACATTGCGTCGCAACAAAGCGGAAGAACTTTATCCCCCCTCGTTGCATAACTGTCAGGTAGGATTTTCGAGAGGAACAGCCGCTTTTCGAGCGGGCGGCGAGCGCGATCTTTGGCTTCCCATCGCTTGACCCTGGCGCCCAATTTAGCAGACTACAGTGCTCTAACATGGAGATCGCCTCCCTCACCCCTCCTACTTCGCGAGCAACGACCAAGGGAGCGCTGAGACGGAGTTCAGAAGGAAGCACCGGCTACGCGAGCCAGGATTCTCCTTGGGACAGGAGGAACCGCGATTTCGCTTAGTCAGGCCCACGTACCTTGGATCCATTCAGTCGTGCCAGACTCTCGGCCAGCGATATCGTCCTGGACAACATGGTAGCCATCTTTCTGAAGCGGTGGCAGTGGACTGCCAAGTGCAGGCTTCGCCCTCGTGTCCCCACCTTCCTTGACGTTTCTTCAAAAACGTGACGCAAACTGGCCGAGTAGTGGCGCCATCTAGCTTGGCCATGCGCCTTGGAGTCTGGCAGTCGGTACATCGTGACTGGAGATTCCTCGAAAGTCTGCGCATGCGCGCATTTGAGCGCGCGGATCGAATTGAGGGTTGAACACTGTTAACCTTTATGGGATGCTAATAATTTGGATAATTGAATTATTGGAAAAGTATGTTGGGTCTATGTATAATTTCTTAACGATAATTGAGTAAATTGCAAACGCAATATATTGAGCAAAAAGAGCGATTTTAATTTGTTTGGGATTAATTGATTTAATTTGTTTGCGATTGAGTAGAGGAAAATCGCTTTTCGTGCTGACTTTGTTGCGTTTGAAATTACCTCTAATCCTTGTGTACTCCTGAAAATAATAAATCCTGGGACAAATGATCCTCTATCCATGTCGAGAATAAAAAAAAAGCCTAGAGGAAAGGCGCATAAAGACGATACTAGGAAATGAAAGGGAACACGTGGTAGAATCAACGTGTCTGGAATGTGGGATAACAAAGAATCTCACGAAGATCAACAGGTTTCAAGTGGCGTGCCTGCGATATGGAAAGAACTAATATCGTAGATCAGAATCAGGACCGGCCATCAAGACGATCAAAAACTGAAATAATGTACTCTTGAAGAAATTTCAAGAATTGTAATTTTTCTCAAGTTATTAATGTATCCGCAAAAACAAAATTACGCATTAAATAAACATGCATTAGTAACATACATTCGTGTTTAATTTTTTTTACTGTGCAAAAATTGTAGGATCCCAAATGGTTTCTTATACTCAGGCCCCTTTATAGAGAAGGCCGGCCCTGATCAGAATAATCGTATTGTAAATAACATCACAGACGAGATATAGATAACAGCATGTATTTGAGATTCACAAGTGTAAAGGGTACCTACGAAATTTCACGACATACGTAAAACCTTCTCGTGTCCTCACGGGCCACATTTTTTCCTATCAGACTTACTTTCCTTCGACGCGAAAGCAACGTCTAGATTCAAAGATTTCGCGAGGTGGACCATTAATGCTAATTTTACGGAAGTTTCGGCCGCCTTGGCGAAATCGTCGACCGAGATCACTTTGAGCTTGGCCTCCAGTATCAGTGCCTTCGCCTCCTTGACATTGGTCCCCTGAAAAAAACCCGGTTTGGTTAGTGCAGTGTTCGATTTTCCTTCACGCCTTTTACTTTACTTCCCAATTTTCCATTCAGATTTTTAGGAATTCTCCTTGCAAAAGGAGAAATTCAAATGGAATTGTTTCTATTACAATTCAAATCTGGTTGATAAATATTCTTCGATTAATCTTATCAGTGGAGATATAGTTACCTGGAGCCTCACGACTATTGGAATATTCAGCTTCAACTCCTTCGAAGCTGAGATGATCCCCTGAGCAATAATGTCGCATCGCATAATACCCCCGAATATATTAACCAGGATCGCTTCAACCTGGAAAAGTCCAGTCATTCCTCAACATCCCCCTTCATCATGATCCAAAAAATAGTAAAATTCACGGTACATCAAAATTCTATAAAAGCTCTGTAAAATTATAAAAATTCTACAAAAAGCCCTCCCTCACCTTGGGATCCGAGGATATTATTTTAAACGCCTCAGTCACGGTTTCCTTCGTGGCCGTGCCACCGACGTCCAAGAAATTCGCCGGCATGCCTCCGCATAATTTAATGATATCCATAGTCGCCATCGCCAGGCCAGCGCCATTCACCATGCAGCCTATGTTACCATCTAGCGCGATGTAATTCAAATTGAACTTGGCGGCCTGAACCTCGTTGGGATCCTGCTGTGAGAAGTCCTGAAGAGAAAACAGCTGCTTCTGCCTGTACTCCGCGCTGTCGTCGAACTTGCACTTGCAATCCAGGGCGTAATCTGAAGCCAGAGACATGCTGAGGCCCTGCCACTGGTACCAGCAAGGGAAACGATCGAGGAATGGACCTACATTCGCCGCAGATGTCCTCTGCGAAGGGGTTGATCTCGAGCAACAGCGCGTCCTTCTCCAAGAAGAGCTCGTAGAGGTTGCAGACGATTATCGAGGCGATCTCCTTGGCCTCTCCTTTCAGGCCCAGCTTCTCCGCCACGTCCAGGGTCTGCTGGCTGCTCAAGCCTTTCTTTATGTCCACTGGAATGTAAGTGACGGCGCTTGGATCCGTGGCGGCGACTTCCTCGATATTCACGCCTCCTTGCCTCGAGACTATTATCACTGGGCCCTATAATCGATTTTTTGATCAGAAATAAAAATCGAGGTGGTGCCCTGAGAAGGTGGAAAGGTGTATATTCACGTTGAAGGTGCGCTCCATCATGACTGCCAGGTAATATTCCTTCCGTGGGAACATCCGCGTCGTCACCATGACGGAATTGCAGATTTTACCCGCGGCACCGGTCTGCTTTGTTACTAACAATTTACCGATCATACCGCTGGCTAATTTCTTCGCCTCTTCTGGCCTGTGGAGGGATGCTACAGTTTTTTTTGGGTGGAGATACCGCGTGCGATTAAGTTCGCAACTAGCAGCCCCTTTCTTGTGATTTCGTTTAAAATTGTATTGTATTTTTATAATCTTTTAATCTAATATAATTAATTAAATTTACCAGGATTTTATTAATTTTTAAATTGAACTTATAATATAAATTATATCAAAATACAATTTACTATACAAAATTTAATATTATCTTTCGCGCGTCATCGTAGCATTTAAAATCTGACGCTTAAGAACTCGCAAGTCGAAGTATAATGGGAATAAGTCAGAGTCGTCGCTCGATATTCACGATTAAAAATCAGAGCGTTAAGGGTTAAAAGGGAGCAGTCTGAAAGGTCTTACGTTTCGCACATGACGACTCCGCTGACATTGGATCCTTTAAAGTGACCCTTCCCCCTACCACCAGCGAGAACCTGAGCCTTCAAGACGATATCATTAGTTTTAAGGTCAGCAGCTAATTTCTGGACCTCGTCGGGCGTCTTGGCGACGCCAAAGGGCGGAGTTGGGATTCCTGCCTCCTTCAGCAAGGTGTATGCCACGTGCTCGTGGACGTCCAAGCACCTTATCTGTCGTTTGACCACCGATGCTTTGCGTACTAAAAACTAGAAGACCAGGTAACGCTCGTGATGCTCTTAAATAAGCTCGAAGCGAAGTGTCCAATAATATATCAATATCCTCTTAAAAGTCCATCCTGGCTCGTAAAACCAGGAAGTATTTTCACGCACTTAGCAATACACACCCCCTGTTGATATATAAACCTCTCGACTCCGGGACAAGGCGGCTCAGGCCCGCCACTCGATCTGCACGATTTCAAACCTGATACAACTTTCGTGATATACCTGTGGTTTTAATCTCCTGGCGCAGCACATGATGGAGGACAATGCGGCTGGCATGATTCCAATTGAAATGATCAGCCAAAGGTGGACTTCCGAGAAGTAATCCAAGACTATCTCAAATATCCATGAGAGACTATGGAAGAGGGTTCAATGTCGATGGCGGTTCATCGATGAATTTAGCACTACTCCGAGGAATGACAGAAAATGCCGCAGCGCTTGCAAGTTCATTGTACAAAACATTCAACTTGCTCGCACAGATATACTTTGTTTATGACGCGGAACAGATAATGCTGAGCAGGCGCTGGATGCGCGATATCCGCGGCCTCGGTGCAGTTTTACGCTGCAGCCGGCTGATAAAGTATCCGCGATAATGGCGCGCAAAGTGATACACCGGGGGAAGGAAGGAGAGGATGAGAGAAAAGAAGGCGATGCAAGGAGCAAGACGGCGCGTGCACTTTAGCGCGGACCTTTTTTCTTCATCCGCGATTATCGTACGCTATTTGCGTACCGTTCGCATAACATGTGAACTCAATGAGTTCCTGGAGAGTGAGATAGCGCGAATCAGGAGTAACCTTAGTGCCGATAGTTCCTTGGCTCTTCTTCGATACTTCCTTAGAGTAACCTTGGTTCGAGCTTCGTTCAGTTTCACTTGGGTTCGAAGCTTGACAGGTAAGCTGAGATTTTTCTCGTGTTTCAAAGCTCAGAGGTCTGGGTTTTTATCTCTTTTCTTTGAAGATTATCGGTTCCAAGGGCGGTTGCTGAATATATAAAATATTGGAACGAAAAAATTTGGTTTCTTACGATAGTCAAGTGATTTTTCAGTTTCCATACGCATCTGCTTTTCATTTCGAATAATACGCGGTTATTTAAGTGTTAATTCGAGCTTAAGGCAATCCCAATTCCTGGATCGTTCCAAAGTCCGACTCAACCTCTGTATTTTCGTGTTGTCGCTACATTGCATTACAAAACTTCCTTCGCAGACGTCCGTTACATTATTATTATTATTTATCGCCGTATACATTGCAACAGGATCGACGGTGTATTACAATTGCATCAGATCATCCTGTGGATCTGGTTGGTCACGTGTAACCTAAAGGAATCGTTCTCAAAGTGGAGAAGCAACGAATTTAATAATTATACAGTATAAAAATAACGGGTGATACAAGGGCCGAGATAGCGTCATGCGATGAATATATTTATAACGAAAGATTCTTGGTATCTCACCAAATAAGAAATAATTAAAAGTGGAAAATGATTCTTTTATTAAGAACTCCAACTTTCTGTGGACTTCTGGAAGTCTACTTGTTACCAGATTTTATTTTACTTCCACGCGATTGGTTTAAATTTATCGTTCCTTTTAGATTGTATTTTATTTGAGGTCCTCAGAAAGTTGGTCGAAACGTAATATAATAAAAGGATAATTCTCGCCTCGAATTATTTCTTGCTCAATAAGAGACCAAAAACCTTAGGTTACACATATAGAACTCGAGCATAATTTTGAAGAAACAATAAATATATTTGTCCAGATGTCGATGCACCGATGCTCATCACGCAATTGCATCGTGAGTTAGGATTTACATAAGAGTACATAACTAAAAATCTGTCCTTCGATAAAACTAGGAAATATCGTTGTGTTAAACATAGGATAATCATAACATGATCAACGCATCCGCTGCAGCGCGGGGATGAATTCCATATTAAAAGGAAATACAAACGAAAAACGTGGCGATATAAAAGAAAAAATGGGAGGGACGAGAATCGACGATCCTCAGCCATCAACTAGGATCCGTCCTTACGCTAACTGAAGTGAAAGAAGGAAAGAAAAGAAACGAAAATTATGACTAACGCTCGCAAGGTACGCATCGTTGCTTGGAACTAAATTTTCCTCCAGCTCCCAATTGTCCGAGCCTGGAAATCGAGAAAATGCCAATACGTCGTGCTGCAATTCTCGAGAGTTCGCCTTCTGGCGCTTAAAGTTTGTGCCTTAAAAAAATACTGTCTTCGCATTCGCATGGAGTTAAATAAAGGCCCCTGGCTCTCCTTCTTTCTACGATATTGCAAGGCAGGGGACACTCCGGCGATTTTCAGCCAAAAGAAAAGAGAGAGAAAACAAGGCGCTCGCGAAAGAACGTGCGAGCTGTAAAGAGTACACAATATACCATGCGACTGATTAAAAATTCAATATATTCAACACTCGGTGAAACGTATTCCGAAATAAGAACAGTCTACGCGCTTCATCCTGCGCCGCGCTGCTCCGCGAGTCTCGACAGTGCCTCCCATCAGGGTGGATCCCTCGAGATGGAGAACAAGTATAAATACGATGCTCAGAGGACAATACCAGAGTATAGCTTCAACCGTTTGAGCGGCGGACGACGCGATCGAGCCTCTCTCCCAATGCCCAAAAATATAATCCCCCTGTCGAAGAAGGAGGAAGCCTCCATCCTCGAAACCGCCTCTCGAATTTTTCATATCAAAATATCACATCGATCGCCGCCCATCCTGATTCCTACCCTTCGTCCATTCTCCGCCCAATTGACAATTTCACCACGAATAAAACATCGTACGCGTATATGTATATATTCAACGAGAGTGTACTTACTGTCCGTAAGTGGGGAGAGACAGCGCGATCGCGTCTTAGGATTCCTCGAAAGGCGCTTCGTGCTCAAAGGGTTAACCTAGTTTCGCGGAGCAGTGTGTGCGCCATTGCTCGAAGCAAAAACAATTCCCACCTCCGGCTCTGGCCTCAGCAGTCTTATGTTCTAGATACAAAACAAACTTTCTCGACCCTTAAAAGCTAAACCGATCGTTGAGGGTCCTCCCTGTCACGCCCAGGTTCCCGGAGAGGCTGTACATAACCTCACTGAAGGTGCGGTCGTCGACGTCTGCCCCTGAGTCCGAGGATGGCGTATTGCGCGTGCGCGATCGAGAGCGCGATCTCGATCGTGATCGCTGTCGGCCGAAGAGCGGCGCGCGTCCAACCTGCGTTTGAATAATGGAATCTTGTGTATATGGTGTGAACAGCTGATAAACTTGCTGCAAAGCAAGAAGGAGTATGATGTTGTATGTTGGATTACGTGGGAAGTTGGTAGCTTTGGATACGGATGAATCGTGTGGAGAATCGCTACCTTTGGATAATGGAGGATCGAGCAGTGATAATCGCTGTTGGTGAAGACTATATAAAAAATTATTAATGAAGTAATGAACTCCTACCATGTTGAGAGGCTGCATGGTTTGTCTAAAGGGTGAACGACCTCTTGGCAGCTGGCGCAGGGCGTTGATCGACGTGGGGCTGCGATTTTGCACAAGGGGAAGGGAACGCTGCCGTGGGCCGGGCGTGTACTCCGACCTAAGTGTACACATGAAGTTCACGTTCGAGCTTGGACTCGCGCGCATTGAGCTGTAATGTCATTTACGTCGTGCTGTTTTTGCGAATTGCCAAAGTTGTTCTGTCGTATAACCGCTTCAGTTCTGAGCCAGAAGGATGCGGCGAGAAAAACTGTGCAAGCGTTTAAGTAACGAGACTTTTCAATTTCTTGCAACCTTTGCAAGTGTAACCAGCGAACAAGTATCCTAGCTCAGTGCTAAAAGGGTTAAATATCTGATCACCCGCAAAGTCCATGCTGATTCCCTTTAAGCATCGACATGAACTTTCGAGACTACAAATCTACAAAGATGAAGAAGACGAAGGAAACTCAGGTTCATACTTCATCCTCATCAGCTTCTGCTCGTACTGCGCTCTTCTCTGCGCTCGAGCAATTTGGTCAGACCGCAGTCCACCCGTCGTGAAGCGTCGCTGGGATGTCAGGATCTGTTGCCTTCTCTCCAGAGCCCTCAGGGACAACGAAGGCTTGGCTGTCTGCGGCACCTGTCACAGAAACCCACACGCTTTGTTAGCAAACCGCTTGCCAATAACCCTGATACCCAGCCAGGCGTCTCTTGGTCAACTCACTCTGAACTGATTCTGCAGGCTCAGCCTCTGATTCTGTCTTTGCAGCAGAAGCTGTTTCGCTCTCTTGACTCGATTCCTATACGCGATCTGGGCTGGACTCTGGTAGCCTAGTCTGTTGTGCACCGACGTCGGATCACGCAGGTTGGGCAGACTGTTCGTGCGTTTCAGGGTGGTCTTGTTGTTGGTGAAAAAGCCACCCTGGGTGAAAGTCAAGTTCGTGCGACTTCTGCTTCGTGTCAGGCCGAATCTGTTGCCCCTGCCACGGCGCACGTTGAAGCCACCCCTGAGATTGGCCTTCTGGCTCAACGCCAGGTTGCTCCTCGACCTAACCAGGGGTGGATTTTTCTTGTAGCGCTTCCTAACGAAGCCGCCTCGTAGACTGGCGTTGGCTTGAGCCCGCTGCCACGTTTGTTCTTTCTTGATGGCACCGACGACATTGCGTTTTACTTTGGCGCCTCTGCCTCTGGCCCCGTTTCGTCCCCGTACGCCGCCACGGCCGCGCTTAGGGCCAGCAGCCTTTCCATTAGCCATTCCAGCCTTTTTCTTTTTCTCCTTTTTCTCCATCTTTATGATCTCATCTTAAAAGGAAGAAAATTCGCAAGTTTTAGTGAAGCGTACGGGCTAGCTGTCGAGCTTAATGTTTCCTAAACCTTAATCTGGAATGTACAAACAATTCGTTTTCTCCATACACATTGGGCCCAGGCCAAGGAATTTTATTCGAGTGGCAAAGTGGTTTTTTTTTATTATTTTTTTTTATTCTGTTGGAGAAAACGTTAGCTCCTCTGTACACGATCGATCGCCTTCATTAACTTGGATAGATATTATAAGGTCCCATGAATCTTTTTTTAAAGATTTCCCCGGACGAAGAGATTCCTTAGACGCATGTGTACGAGCTTTGAATCTTTCCTTAATTTTTTTTTTCTATTTTTTATACATGCCTGGAGACGGCGAAATACGCTTAGCGTGATCAGGAAATTGAATTTCGTCGCGCGGGAATTTTGCGGAATAGAAATTGACAGTGGTAATCATGATTCGATCAAATCCCCGTACTACGTTCGAAAATGGGAGAATCCTTGAATATACTACGTCACGAAAGGGTTGAAAAGACTTTATCGCTATCGAATTATCGGCCGATGGTGGAAAATAAAAACACACTGTCCCGTGAAAGAAGCTCTAAACATCTTTTCTATCCGCGTCTAATAGAAATTGCCCAGTGGGTGTGATTCGATCAGGGATGATTTTTATTGGGAGACATTAGCGCGCGATACATAAAAAAAATCCTTTGGCTGTCGGGTAAATTATAATTCATCGCGTCCTGGTTTCTTCGATTCTGCTCTCGATATTTCTCCATTTCCATTTCTTCTCGCTATCCTTGGTCCTCTATTCTCGATTATCTTTCTCTCTTTCTCTCTCTCTTTCTCTCAATCCTGATACGGCCAGTCGCACCCGCCTCTATTCTCTCTCTCTCTCTCTCTGTCCTTCGTTCAACACTGATTAAATCGTGATTCCTTCTCAGAACTTACGAATAATTAATATTCCCAATACTTCGTCCTCTCCCGTCTTTACAGGTCAGCATTGACAATTTAACTGCATATCGTCTCAGGTTGTCGCTTAACAGTTGTAAACGCCTTCGTTATTTTCTACTCATTGGATTATTTCCCCACGCTGGCCCGTGATCTCGATACTTTGTCCTCTATTCAGGCGCTATGCTCGCTCGCGACGGATCGATAACGGTAGCTTCGAACAACGGTTCTTCTTAGGAAGAAACTTGGATCTTTCGACACGCCATGTTGATTCATTTTCTCAGCAACCATGTCTTTCATTTCGAAACAATGGTAGAAACTTGGATCTTTCGATATACTAGACTGATCCATGTTCTCGGCAACTTTATCTATCATTTCCATACAATGTTGCGCGCTACAGGAGTTTGCTTACTGATTGCTTTTCGAAAACGAGGAATTCGAATGCCAATCCGTGTTCCCTCCATCCTCTACTTTTTAGTTCCTTGCGACAAATCGATAAACTCAACTTTTCATGGCCAAGGCTAGAC
The DNA here is from genome assembly GCA_038496175.1 of Ampulex compressa. Classification (NCBI taxonomy): domain Eukaryota; kingdom Metazoa; phylum Arthropoda; class Insecta; order Hymenoptera; family Ampulicidae; genus Ampulex; species Ampulex compressa. The sequence goes on along the minus strand of JBCFXI010000031.1, from coordinate 426,449 downwards.
GATCTCTGGTCTCAAAACGAAATACAACTCGAACCTCCTCGCGTTCGCCAGTCAATCCTCGATGCAGCGTGGTTGACTTTTCCCAGGCCAATAACACAGCTGGGAGAAACGTGGATTTCTAAAGCGCACGAAGGGGGGAGAGAGTCAGGAGCAAGCGATGGCGGCCATCCTCAAAGAGAACTCGTGAAATAAGATGGACATTTCTATTTCGAGGCGCCTCAGGATTCCGAGGGAGGAGCTGGCCCACGTCGAGTATCCAGAAACACCTTCCGTCCACTCCTCGGTGCTTCTTTCGGCTATCGAGGAATTGAAATTGGCCGAGCAGTCGCGCAGGCTGCCAATCGTCCTATATACGTGGAGATTCGAAGCCGCCATGGCTTCCCAAGGAAGGTCGTGCCTTGTACTTGGCGTGCGTGTTACGAGGACAAAGTATCAGGAGTAAAAATACGACTAAAGTTACGCAAACGCAGCTCTCTCTCTCTCCCTCTCCTTTCTCTCCCACGCCACGAGAAAGTCGTGGCTCATGAGTCACGCGGCTGCTTTGGTGTGCGCTGACGCCATGTACTTCCGGCTCGAGAAATAAATGATTTTCTAAAGGAAGCGCGGTATATATTTAGATATATTTATATATATGTATGTACATATATATTATATATTTCTCTCTCTCGAAAAGGCAGGTCGAGGCTGTCCAGGCCCCTTGTTTTGTGCGATCTCTCGTAAAAATAGACATCCTGCGCTTCGATGCACCACATCCCTCCCTCTCTCTCCCTCTCTCTTTATGGAAATCCTGAAGCGCTGCCTGGAGAGCCTTCGAATCCTCTATCTATCCTCCTCTCCTCTACACTCCATCCCTTCTATATACTCCATCCAGCCTATACGCGCGCCTTATGCGTCTCGCGCCTTCGATTCTCCACGCACACTTCGTTCCTCGTTACACACCGACGAACAATGCGCCACGTTTTCCCCGCATCGATCGATTACATCACCCTCGAGAGAGAAAAAGGCTCGCCCCGTCCCTCCTCTCGATCGGGCGCCCTCCTCAGCGCGACTTCCTTAAGGCCTTCCGCGCGCAGCACTGTTGGGAAGCTCGAGGTGGACGCGATCGAGGAATTTAAGGCGACTCGAGCCCGAATCCTGGCTCGCCTCGAGATCGCCGCCATCTTGGCCGAGCGCAGAACGAAGCCCGTTTACACGCTCTCTCTCTCTCTCTCTCTCTCACCCGGGATTATCGGCAAAATGCGGAGACCTGCGGTACTCTGGCGACTTACCGAGCGACATGTTCACTTTAGCGTCGATCTCGGACATTTTAGCCGGCGCTTCTGTATTCTCTCTCTAGCACTCACGCTTGAATAAACCTCCTCGAAGCCCACTACCGCGCATACATAACCCGAACGACGGCCACAGTCCCGAGAGATGCACCGGAGACTCCGAAAGGTTCGCACGTCCCGACGGCGCGGTGGACGAATCGCGAATGAGCCGCCAAGGCGGACCTGCGGCTGCGCGCGGGGCCACCGATCTGTGGCGCACCTGCGCATCCTTCGTGGCACACCGATTCTGGATGTTCGATGCCTCTCTATCTCACGTCCAAGCCCTTTATCTCGCACGCTCCTTCACGCTTACGCGCATCCTTCGTGCGTATGTATGGAGATAAGTTGTCTGGATGGAGCGTGGATGCTTATTTGTATTCAAATAATTATTTATTCTTTTTTTATTATTTTTCTGCGTCCATTGTTGAGGTCATTTGGTCGAGGATTTAGTGTTTAACCCTTTGCAGTATAATGATACCATTTGGCATTATCCGTATAGTCTGGTTCTAATAATCAAGTACCTCTAAATCTTCTTCAAGGTTTGATTTTAGTATTGAAGAATAATAATTTGGGCTGGAAAAGGTTAAGGTGGATTCTGAACCACCAGAGCTGATATAATATATATAGCTTATCGGTACCTTACGCGTGTACGCGTTTACCTTAGGCTTTAATCGAACGTGAAATATGGGTTAACGGAATATCAATGAAATATGAAAATCTTTGCCTCTAGCCATTAATAACGAGTTTACCTTAAAAACTATTATTTGTACGTCATATTAGCGAGCGTATACTCGATACTACTTAACGAACACGTTACAACACTGATGTTATAGTGCTATCGTAAGCCGGGCAATGCTATCTCTATCCTATCGTGAGAGAAAGATCGTAAGAAGCGTGTGACAGTTGGCCACTTCGCCTCAACTGATACGACATTGAGAATCGCCAGTACGCTTCCCTCGAGCTATGGAGAGCACGATAATACGCAAGGCAAAACGCGAGGACTGCGCGGAGATCAGAGCACTGATACAGGTAATTACACTCGCGACATCCTGAAATTACACAGTAGCGCGAAAAATCGAGCAATCAACCGTGCGCGCTAATAAAATCACACAACCTGGATGATTCAGGAATTAGCAGATTTCGAGCAGCTTTCTGACGCACCCAAAATCGATGCCAAAAGTAAGCTCATCAAATCGCAGTTTAATTCATCGATTCGACATAGAAAGATCTACGACGACTAACGTGTGGCAAAAAAAAATCATTATAGCATTGGAGGAGGATGGATTTAATCAGCAGCATCCTCTGTTCGTATGCTACGTGGCGGAGTGCGATCTGCGTCTCGTGGGCTATGCGCTCGCATATTACGCGTACTCCACTTGGACTGGAAAAGCCATGTACCTCGAGGATCTCTACGTGACACAGGCGCACCGCAAACAACAAGTTGGCAGCAGACTTCTGAAGGCTATTGCCAAGGTATGTCTCGTGGAAAATTACCTCGTCTCGAGATCGAACGCAATTTTATTTATTGCAGGAAGCGAGGAACAGCGACTGTTCAAGGCTGGATCTCACGGTTCTCACGTGGAATCCAGCACGAAAGTTTTATGAGCACGAAGGGGCGATGGATATGACGACTGCGGAGGGTTGGTATCATTACAGATTTCCTAAAGCAGCTTTGGAGAAACTGGCTAATGAAAGCTGAAGGTCTACCTGAAGATGCACCTGGACTGAAGAGGAACCAATATATTCAAGTATCGATGCACTCGAATAAGGGCTGTAAAATTTGGAAAAATTGAATAAATCTAAGGCTTGAATAAAATATAAAGGCTTGAATTAACACTGGAACTACCAAACCAGTCAAAACGTCTGGTCAGTCGTTTCTTCAAAAAATCGTAGTGCTTTATAACGATGTATTTTTTGAGATTTTCCATGATTCTCATACAGTATTTATATCATCATTTTGATTTACTGAACTTTCCTTTTACTCTCCCCCTTTTTTAAAAGATGTATTGGGTGTTCTAAATATGCCCAGAAAGTGGTTGGTGGTTCTAGTGTTAAACGCGCATACTACTTCAAGAACCAATGCTTTAGATCCTCGACTGTTTTTCGTGGATTAACCTTAGAATCTTATTTCTGCGTACTGCGCGTTTCGAAGACGATGGAGGAGGAGAGACGAAGAATATTGGAGAGCAATTGGGGTGGTTATGCTCTAGATATTCAGCTATGGGACGACAGCAGAGCTCCAACCGTTAAGATAAGATCTCTCGAGGAAATGGTGCTCGACGATTCGGAATCCAACGGCTATCTTTCGGACAGATTGATAGGAGCTGCGTCTTCTTTCTTGACAAGATCACCCGAGAACGGGCTTTATATTCACAGCAAGTGTGTCCTGAGAAGAATGGTAATAGGAGAGGAGTTGAATTTCCTGCAGAAATCTATTTTAATTCTAAGTACAAGGCAACTCGTTAATTTGTGGTCTTAGGTACTCTTTGCTAAAGCAGAAATTAATTCAAGACCACAAATTAACGAGTCATCTTAAACTGTCGAGAGCAAGAAGATTAGGAGTTCCACGTGTATACATTACGAATTACTCGCGAAAAATTCGCAGGGTCTTGCGGACATCGCCAGCCTGCGGTATCACAGATATTTGCAGTACATCGACCTCTCCTACAATAATATATCAGACGTCTCCGCTCTCGATGGGATCCCTTATCTCATGTACTTGAACATGTCGCACAACAGACTCGATCGCGTGCTGAATTTCACACCACCCTGGTATCTCACCTACGTCAATCTCTCCTACAATTGCATAACCACGATACGCGACTTGAGTGCCTTCTGGAGCATAACGAGACTGGATTTGTCTCACAATGCCATCGAAGTCATCGCTGGCCTGCAGAATTTAAAGTTGGTCTGCTGTTTTAAAGTCGTGAATTCACGTTAGTTTGAATTCCATTCCTGATCATCGCGAGAGACTCCTTGGTCAGCTCCTCAATGTCGATCACAGGTACTTGCAGTACCTGAACCTGTCCTACAATTTAATCGAGCGCATAGAGAACCTGGACAATCTGAACATCCAGGAGTTGAATTTAGAAGCCAACTGCATTACCTCCTTCCAATCCACTTCGCTAGGAGCCGGATTAAATGTTCTGCCAAACTTACGTACGATACTTCTGGGCCGCAACAGATTATCCAGCTTGGAGTTCTTCAAAGTAATCCTCCACTTAGAGTCTGCTAATGGAAAAACGCTCAGTCGATCGATTAATTCAGGACGCGGAAGGATTGCGTCTTATTGATCTGAAGAGCAATAAAATCAACGATCTCCTCGAAGTCTCGAATCTAAGAGGCTTGATATACGAAATAGACCTTCGAGGCAATCCCTGTACAAAGTGGCCCAATTACAGAGACGTCCTCTTATCCTCCATTCCAAGCCTCATATTTATCGACGGTGCTGAAGTATTTATTACGGAAAAGGTAACTCAATTGCACAGCACAGAATTTGCATGAATATATTAAACACAAGGAGGTAAGAGAGGAAGTCGAAGAGTTTATAGAAATCGCGTATTGGTAAACGATTTGCACAGGTGTCCGCTGCTACTATATTCACACCTTCCTTGGACATGCTAGCTGCTCGTACAGTCACCAAGCTGACACTGTTGGAGCAATTAAACGTCCCAAAAATCGATCTGCACGTTAGGCCCTACGACGAAATAAATCCACCACTGATAATCCTCACTGGGCCATCTGCAGTTAAGAAAACTGCACTGGCTTTGCATATCGTTCAGACGATCCCTAAGAAAGTATTGCTTCTCTTTGTTTCGTGCAATTTATCATGATATATTGTGATATATTGTGTAAAAAGAGGGAAGACCTCCTCCAGTCATTTATATTATTTATTCATCCACGAATATCCCCGGTGCCGCCAGGTAATTTACTGCAGATGGTACACCACGAAGCAGAGGGAGAATTCCGAGGAGGAGGACAGGGCGTTTATTTTCGTGACCAGGGAAGAATTCAACAACATCGCCCGACGAGGCGATTTTCTGGCCATCCAGGAATTGCTGGGGAACAGCTATGGCTTTCGTAAGTCCGCTGTGCTCCTCAAGGAAAAGCTAAAGGCTACGTCGTTCTTGCAATCCACCTCTTTGCATCTTTTTATTATTTTTTTAAATAAAATTATTTTAATTAAAAAATGTACTAATCTATAGTAACATAATTAATTTAATTAATTAATTTATACTACCGTAATTATCGCTGCTCAGTCAACTAAGGACCACAGATTTTCCTCAGACTTCAGCAAACCTTATCGCTCTGTGCTACCAAAGAATTTTCAACAGCACGACGTATCCTTTAGCTATACTTAGATATTAATACTCAAAATGACTAGAGATACACTTCCAACCTGCTTATATCAACAGACTTCGATCAAATCATCTCTCTGGTATCCGAAAGGAAAATCGGGATCAGCCAGACGGACCTCAACGCTGCTGTTCAGATAACCAAGAGATATTCCAACGCGAAGGTCGTGCTAGTCTTCACGAAAAGCGTGGAGCTTCATCGGCTCTGGGTGGAGGAGAAATTCGACGTCTTTACCTGGATCAAGGATAGCATGGAGAACTTATTAGCGGTTAAAATAGGCAAGCGGATATCTGAAAGTGGTGTGGAGACTGCGAGCAGTAAATTGAACTTCATCGAGGAACTGGTGGAGGAGGTACGTTACTATTATATTCCTACTTCCTCTTCCACCTCTTCAATGATTAATTCAAGATTAGTAACCGATGATTAATTTCTTGTGTACACGATAATAACGGATCACCGTCCAAGGTTTGCTTCTTGCCCTCTTCCGTGGCTAGTAGATCGTAGATAACATGGAATTACCGAGTTACGGCGTTCACGTGAGGCCACAAGGCACGGGAGCAACCGCGACTGATATTATATTGGAGAGCAAAATGATGTTGCCTAAGGTCGTGATAACGAGGACACAAATGGAAAGTGAGCAGAGGAAAAGGTTGACCTTCCAGTCGTTGGAGTCGATCGTGAAGTTTGATAGGCAAAAAGAATTAAAAGTGAGGAAGGGGTTTCTAGAAACATTGATTTTGATCGAAGGCTTCGCGATCCTGCGCCAGGATATAATTTACGGCTGCACTTGTCGATCATACGCCTTTAAATATTCACTTGCTATTATTATTATAGGACAGAGCTAGTATTATTTATGCGATCGCGTAGGTAATTCTGGATGAGGAATCGAATATCATTATCGACGACGACGAATCCAAGCGGAAAAGGTACCAAGAAAAAATGATGCTTCGTAGAAGCACGATGGAGGCAAAGGGAATACATTATCGCGACGAGGAACTTGGGGAATCTGAATCGAGCGAGGACTCGATATTGGAATATGTATATCCAACTTGTCAGGATTATCTGTTAAAATTAAAGATAATAAATAAAATGGAGATAAGTAGTTTGTTAAATGTCTTATCGAGGAGCAGATAAGCACTGCCTTTCCAGTATAATTATGTTATTTCGCTTCATCCTTACAATCTCCTTCTACTAATCGAGTACCTCTTAATTATCTTTCTTCTAAATTTAATTTTCTTATCAATAAATAATTATTTGAGCTGCAAAGGTTTAAGAAACTACTTATGTCTTAATAAGTAAATACGATCGTATTAAAATATACTATCCGTTGTACAGCAGCAAGCAGTACCTATTGTTAAAGAAAAACCTGAGAATTTAAAAAACACTTACACCGATCTGGTATTAAAATCGAGGGAGATATATGCCGAACAACATAAGAACAAACCTGGTTTTTTTTCCTTGGTGGTGAGAAATTAGACATTTCCTTATCAGCGATCGCGAGAAATTGTCGCCATTGTTAGTAAATTGGAGCTCTAATTATCGCAGACAATTAAATAAATTAATTCATCTTCAAGAGCGGACAAAGAAGATTCCTTCTTACAAATCCAGATCGCGAGAAATCTCTGTCTTATTTTCCAGGTGCTAATGGACGATTACGGAAAAGCTTTTAATACGTTGCTCGATTATATTTACGACCTGTACGCAGACTGGCCGACTAGAAAGCCAGTGTTTTCGACGGAACTCGATTATTTCACGCAAACCGCAGTCCCAGAAGCCATAAAGTCCATTGTTAAGGAAATAAGGAAGTGAGTTTTCGACAGCTCGCACCACAGACTTTGGATAATTGCTTCCGCGAGTGTCTACTGACGTAAACGAAGTTTGCAGCACCTTATCGACGTCAATGCTGCAAAGGAAAACTTTGTTAAGAACACAAGGAGTTACGTCGTGGAAAGATATAATCCCTGGTGGGATAACAAAAGACGCAGACAACACGGCTGCTCATTTACTGAACAGCATCGATGCAGACACAGCATAGATTTTTTTTTCTTCACTGGTAACATACGAAAATACGTTTATTAAGTTTACAAATGTACTTGGATACCACGAGTACGCAGAATGAACACATGCCTTTTCGGTAAATACTTCTCGCGAGGAACTTTAAATCGTGATCGTGCATTTGCAACCTGGGTTGTATCGATACGATCGTATAGGCAGGATAAAAATCGGAATAATCCTTTGAGTCCCCCTCAGCTTTTTTTGATAGTGTTTTCTTAAAAACCTCTGTGGTACTCAAACGGATGAACATGGATTACGCGCCCTAGGATCTTACGAGGAAGTACACGATGAAGATAAGTTATTTATGGAAGCAGCTATGGAAATCGTATTGGACAAACACGTTTTGCTCGACGATATTTGATTTAATAGATACGCTTAATATTTCGTGCAATTAAGTTTTCTTTTCTTTAATTAGTTTTTGGCATCGACTGCCAAGGTAATTTGGTTTAGGAGCTACTGTTTAAGGTGGCTTCCGAACTAGCAGAAGCGGTAGTATACGTATCGCATGGAAAAAAAAACCAGATATATGGCGGGATTCGAACCTGGGTCTCCCGCGTGAGAGTCTGAGTCTCTATCCACTACACCACGGTAGCTCTTATGAAGTTTTCCACCAGTTTAGGATTTATTGGAATCTTAAGTCAGATGTGTATCTTATCCGCGCTCGAGCTCGAGGCTTCTATGATGACCTGCAAGCTGGCGTTGTAGTTCGTGTTTTCTAGTGAGATCTTGTGCTCGTCGAAGGTAACCGCGAAGGAGTTCTCGTCGACGTCGCCCGAGGGATTCTGCAGAAGCAGAAAACGCGTCTGATTGTCCACATTGGGGAGTTTCGAACGGTTCATTTGCACCCACGTCTGCTCAAAGCCACTGTCCTCGATGTTCGAGGTTTTCGAGCCTTGATCGTAGCCCTCACTGCCAAAGGAGCAGACCTTTGGTCCAGAATCGTTCTTTGAGTCGACCTCGAGGTACAAACGTCTCGTCTTCTTCGACTCCTCGCTGGTCTTATCAATAGTGTGACCCTTTACGTGATCGTCCAACTTCTGTTTCTTATCGAACGCCAAGTTGCATTCGTTGCACCTGCAAGAATTGATGCGCGTACTTTCCTGCGTTGCAGAAAGAAGAAGTACGAGTTATACTCACTTATGCTGCACTCTCTTTGCTTCTTTTGCTATTATTTCAGAAGGATCGTGTATTTTCTGATGGGCAAACAAATTGTAGCGCTCCGCAAACCGCTTTCCACACAAAGTACAGCTGTATGGTTTCTCGCCAGTGTGAACGCGCATGTGTCTCTTGAGGTGCGATGTGGAGAGCAACGATAGATCGCAGATCTAAAAATAAAAAGAATATAAATGTATAATGAAATAAATATATATAAATTAACTGGTCTTAACAAGCAACTATTATATGTCTTAAAATGAAATAAAGTATAATTACGAAAATTGTCAGACCTTTACCAAGAATTCTAAACTCCAGAAGAAGACTTTTCAAAGCTCTACTTACGTGGCAACGATATGACTTCTTCCCCGTGTGGGAAAGTGCGTGCATGTTGTAAGAAGTGTGATGCACGAATCTCTTGCCACACAACTCGCACTGATAAGGCGTCTCACCAGTATGCATTGGCAGGTGCCTCATGAGGGCACCCTTCTGCGTGAAACACTTTTTGCAGAAGTTGCACTGAAACGGATTAATGCCATTGTGCATTCCCACATGCACCTCCAGTGCGTGCTTGTGCTTGTAAGCCTGGCCACATTTCTCGCACATGTACGGCCTCAGGGTGGAGTGCGTCTTTACGTGAGTCTTCAGTTCTGCTGAGGTCCGCCACTTCTTGTCGCACGTTGGACAGGCGTACTTCAATGGTTTCTGACTATACTTCGATATCCTTCCGGATCTCCAGGAGATCTGCGCTCGGTTGACCTCTGCCTCTGAAAATATTTCATCGTTAATATGAAATAGTTTGTGATGGCATGGAACTCGATGGTTTGGAAATCATGACAATTCACCTCCAGTGTTTTCACTGTTCTCCTTCACTTCTGTACTGGCGTCGTTTATCTCCTTCCAAATGAACTCGTGCAACTGATCGGTGCCCTGAGCTTGGAGCTTGCTTTCTGGATAAGCTGTGTCTGGTTTTGGGAAGTCGAGAATGATGTTTTTGCAAGAATGTGGCCTGATTGAGGTGCAATCATGTTCGCCTTCCTGCGGTTTTGTTGAGTTGGCATTCGAGGGGGAGATTTTGTTATTAAAGGGTTCCTTGCATTTTTCACATTGGTAATGCTGAAGAGCATTGTGTTTTGATAGGTGAGCATTGAGCTCTTCGACGGTTTTAAATAATTCGTTACAAAATTTGCACTGTTCGGTAGGAAACGCTTCTTGGTCTAGAATACTGTTTGTACATATATTATCGCTACTATTTAATACTGCAGGACTGTAGGGGACTTCGGTTTTCGCTGGATGATCTGAGTAATTACCGACATATGTGTCACTACGATCGAGTAACTTTGCTTCCCCCAATTTTTTACTATTATCTACATCTCCTAATAAAATTTTCACATTTACATCCTCCATACCTTCATCGGCGTTATTTCCAAAGACGCTTAAGCTATGATTCCCTAGTTTATCCTTAACCGGTTCTTTCTGCTCAGACTTTTTCACTCCATTGGCAATGGCATCCTCCTGCGATTCTCTCAACTGATAGATCACTGTCTCCACACCAGGCCTAGTTTGCTGCGCGCACAAGCTTTCGAATTCTATATTTCTCTGAAAGTTTACATCTACCTCCTCTTGCACTATACCCTCAACAGCTTTCCTTTTCTCGCTGTTGCGGTAGACCTTCAAGATCTCGCACTTTATATTGGCCACAGTCCATTGCGCCTGCTCCAACATTTGGAATAAGTTATAGCACGCGGAACACATATAGGAACTACGCAAGTCGGACACAGCGGATCTAAGTACGTGTAGGACGAGGTTCACCAGCTGGTCACCATTGCGTGGAAGCGTTGTATAAAATATATTCATACAGGCGGAGACATCCAGGCTCGTGTTACAGATGAGGCAAAAGCTATCCGACATTCCCATCGTTCCTATCTATGCTGCGAGAGCCAGCTTCAAGGGTTGATGAATAAATACAGATAATCTCTGGAAGAGAACACTCTTCGTAGCAAGACTCTACGCTCCGTGTATCCTACCACTCTTAAACATAGAAGTGTGATACGCAATGTTGATATATGTTAAATAGACACATTGGCATGTTTTTAATATTTTCTTGATATCTTGAATGCACAATCCATCGAATGCGAAGAAAAATATGGATTTCCAACAAAGTACAAGTTCAGATGCGTTGCAACTGCGAGGTCACATAACCTTGTACGTTCGCGATGTACTTTCGTTTACATGTTGACTGTAAATTCAATTGATTCGCAACATTCTGTACGCTGATAAGTACGGCAGTGAAAAAACCACATTGTTCGTGTATGGCACTTGTATTTCACACGGGATATGAAAGCCAGAGATGCATTTCTGCGGACAAAAACTATCAGGTGCAGCGAACTCGTGTGTTTACATGCTAATGCGTGACCTCTCGTGCTAACATGGGATATAAACACACCATGGCCTTGCGATCGATGACAATGTTGCAATGATTGCAACTTTTTCAACACTTATACGGAAATAAAAACATATTTAATTATAGCCGCGTTGGAAGATGCACGATATCGTTTCCTTGAAATTATATCTACATATGCATATAGTGTAAGGAATACATTTCTCTTCTCACCCTGAGTTATATCTTGCAATATTAAATTACATATTTACTGAAATCCTCGCCACCTCCTAACTGTATTAAAATGATTCTCTTGGTAGCAGTGACTAGAATAAACGCATATCAATCCCTTCAGTCTACTAGAACCGTTCAAATCCTTTTGAGATTATTAATACACGTTATAATACTGAAAAACGTTCGTAGCCAAGAATATCTTCAGACCTGATTTTTATGCTTATCTATGACGATTACTAGGCCTTCAGAATTTCATCGATGTCCGACTCTAAATCAGAATTGTCTGTAAAAGACAAAGTTCGTTTGGTATGCAGTGCGTTAGACTCCTTCTCCTTTAAATGACGTGGTGCAGGTTGAGGAATAGCGCTGTTCGAGTTTGCAGAGCTCAACGTCTCGAGAACAGGACTTCCCAATAACGAGCTCGTTATACTGCTCGAGCTGATCTGCTGATCATCATCGTTCTCCTTTTGTTTTTCTTGCATGTAACCCGAGAGGAACATAGTTTCAACAGCACCAACCGGCTGCCTCCTGGCCATGCTAAGCTGTGCCTCTATTTTCCTCGATATTTCAGCGATTTTCTCGCTCTGGCTTGTCTTCAGGACAATGTTACTCGTGTTAGAACGATTTTCAGGCTGATATCCTTCGGTGGAAAAATCCGGGGCTTTCCAAGGATAATCGTTTATTTCCTCCTCTTGGAGCAGCGACGATGGATCCTCCTTGTCGTCCTCCAGATCGAAATTCACCCTCTTCTTCTTTGCTAAACTGCCTGTTGAGCCGCTCGTGGATTTCAATACGCTCCTGTTCTTTGGCGACATGAAGGATTCGTGGGTCGATTCTTGTCGAGCAATCAAATCATCGGGATCATTGGATTCTAGGAATTGGGGGTTGATTGAGGATGATATAGGAATTGGGTTTGCATGATTGGACAGGGGAGTTGATTTGTGACCAGGACTTCCTAGGATAGACTTGGATCTATCCAAAGAATTAGAAAAGCTTTCGATCGTACTTTCGCCAGGATTATTTACATTGTTGGTTTGTTTGGGAGATTCGTCTAAAGTTGGGGTATAACTGGGTGCACTTCTCATTGCTTTAGAATCGTTCAGAGGTATCTTTGCTTTTGTAGATGTTGTATCGAAGCCATTAGGGATGTCTAATTTATTTTGATACCTTTGCAGAGGATGCGGGGCTTTTGCTTTCGCCAAAGGTTGACTCTCAGACTCAGAGGTCCTTTGAGCAGCAACCACCTTCGTGATTCTTGGCTTAACGCTCACAACTGCTGGATTTTTTTCTGGCTTGAAGTTCTTCTTATTCTTATAGCGCGCCGATAATCGCTGAAGGACTTCGTTGAGTATCTTCGCCCTCGCTTGGTTGTACTTTGGTATTTTTTTAGAACTGATATTCTGATGATGTTTTACTAGATCCATCTTTTGTTTAAACGTTATACTCGGTATTCCTTGCCATTCAGGATCGATTCCAAGATCCTTCAGCTTTTGCTCAAATATCTGGAATGGATCCACCTTCGTGCCTTTATCTTCCATGACCTGACGAACCGGAGATTTGTGCAGTGACGGAGAATCCAGATGAGATTTGTGCTCTTGCAACCACTTGCCATTTGTCAGCGTGATGGCATCCTGAGAATCTGACTCGGATCGAGAATCGGAAGTAATAGGTTCCGATTCTGTCTCTGAACTGAGGTCAATGACCTTCCGAGTATCCAGACGTTCGCCATTTCCAACATCCGAAGAAAATGTCTCGAGTGAATTCCTCTTTGGGCTGCTTTTTAATTCATTAGAAAGAACATCCTTTACGGTGTTGGACGGAAAGCGATGCGTCTGAAAATTCCTGAGGTGATTGGTGGACGTCTTGTCCAGGAACTTGCAATTCCTAATACATTCCTCCGCCTCTTCTATCGCTGTACCCAAATTCTTCGAACGAATTAATTGTCTTTGGTCCGTATCTTCGTTGTAATCATCGTGTTTTATATTATTTTCAATACTAGCGGTGTATACGGATTTTTTGATGAAGCGCGTGCGAGGTAATATAGCAGCCAATCTATCGGAATCTCGACTGGACAAACTGTCCACGTCCTCCATTATGATATTGTCGTTTAGTAAATTTTGCGAATTTCTAGCTCTAACCTCGATCGTATTTTTCTTGTCGCGATACTCTAACTTCATCGACTCGTGAATATTTTCAACCGCAGAAACACTTGTCGTTTTTGGCTGTTGATTTTTCGCCTGGGAATTATTTATTTCGCGGGTTAAACTGTTTAAACGATTACTCTGTTCCTGCAGAATGCTCGACTGGTCCATGGACTGTTTCTCCAAATCGCTGACCTTGGACTCGTATTCGGATTTTGTACGCTCCGCAGTCTTTTGAGTTAATTTCAACTCTGTGGTCAGCTTCTCTATGTCTTGGCGATGCTGCTGCTCCAGGTGCTCCATCTTCGACTTCCAATAATCCTCTTGGGCGCGGAGTTTAATGTGCATGCTTTCTATATCCGGCGTGAATTTCTGAAAAACCTGCTCCCTCAATTTTTGAATCTCCCTCTCCTGTTGATTCATCAACATCTGGACGTTCGTCTCGGATGCCATTTCACGCATACTTTTTTCTTTCTGCTTCAGAGACTTTATTTCGTCGAGGAGGACACTCTTTAAGTTATTGATCTCCTCTTGGTAGCCCTTCGACTCTTCAGCTTTCTCCGTCTCTTCTACCGTGTACTTCAAACTTTCGAGATCCTCCTTGGCAGTTCTTTTTTCATAGTCCACCTTGTAGTTGTCGGGTATTCCATAGGATTCATTTCTGATGACTCTTTCTGTTTCGTTTAGTCTCTCTTTTAAGGTCTTTATTTCCTCGTGGAGCTTCTCAGTTTCGACACGATAATGATCGTGGGCAGGAGCTAAAGGCAGATGCATGTCAGAAATATATGGATGGCGCCTGGCAATGTGAGCGTTCACGAACAAAGCAGATATGAACGTCTTTGGGCAGTGTGGACACTGTAAGAGAGAAACCCAAGCTGGATCAGATAAATACTCAGAGACGGTATAAGGGAAATTGGATCCCATAAGAACATTACATTATTACCTTAAGTATTTCCCCACTGGAGTCACAGATTTTGGTCTCGACCAGCTTATAAGTGTCCCTAGACTTTTCCTTCAGGCGCTTTATAACATCCTCCAGTGCCTTCATCTCTCTTTTCAATTGAACATTCTCCTCTATCTTTAATCTCAGTTCATCCTTCAATATAACCACGCTATGGTCCAAGTACTGTTTACAATACAACAGATACTCCACCGCCAACTGCGCGAGGCGAAAGAGTTTCACAAAATTCGTGTCCAATATTTTAACGTCATACTCGCTTTCCCAACAGTAGTCTATTACATTATTGATGTTCTCATCGATGGTGGAAAAATCTCGTTCCTGTATTACACGCTCTATATCGATGTTACCTGAGGTACAACAATGGAACCAGATATACTTCCTGTGTACTTTGCGCTGCGACACGCTGGGCTTTTTAATGAGACTCACCGATACGATTCCAATCGACCCTGACCCTAGGTCTATGAATATTAAAGTAAAACCCCGATTCCCTGGCGAGCTTTGGAAAGTCGTGGCACCAGTTGGTGCCGACTCGAAACGAAAATGCCATAGCCGCCTCTCTGAATGGAGCAAAAGCGTATAACCTAAAAGCTGTCGCTTCAAGAGGGCATCGAAAAATTCTTGATAATCCACACAGGCACCTGGCACATCCTCATTCCTGTTCAATTCCTCGAATATTCGCTTCAAAATCAACGTGAGACATCATACATGTTTTCTCGAGCACGAATGCTTAGTGTAACGTAATGTACATTGCACCGACCTGCGGTACCGACCGCCGTCGATTAACGACACTGTACTCCGCGCTTATCGATGCTGCATCCTGACTGATAACACCATGGAATCCCATGCTGGTTCATTAATATCGCATCACGCTCTTTCATCCTCAATTCCCCCTCAGGCTCATAAATTTGTCGATAATTTTTTTCGTAAGCTCATTTGACCTACTGTTTAAAGTTAAGTCCTAAACCACCAGCCGATAATTTATCCAGAAAATGTCGGACCCTCCATTTATTATCCAAGCAAACACACGGATGTCTGGCGATCAAGCCAAAACCGCCTGCCACACAATGCCGGGGTTTATCAAAGAGACAACACCGTAAATTCGTTAACGATGTCATTCTACGATCTCCTGGATCCTACATCCCCGACTTTCATACATTAAGCACGGCGTGGCGTATCATTAATGCCTCACCAGCTACTCCACTAAATGCCTCAGTTTATTAATTCTATAATCCTAACAAAACACTCTGCCACCCTTAGCAGCAAAAAAATATATACAATTCTCTCTACACCCCTGCACAATGTGCCAAAAGTCCTGAGAATGACGTCATAAGTTCGGTTAGATACGCTCGGGTATTTTCGGCGTCTAAATTCTCGATCTAAAGAACAACAATTGCGAAATATTTTTCGAGTGGCATCCGGTTGATGCGATAAGCGAGAACGATATAATAATTCGGGCTCTTTTTTATGCTGAACGCGTTAACGAAGCTCAGAGGCACGTGCGAGCCTCTCGTCGAAGACGTAGTCGCGCCTTTATCGGGGGCGATTCGGGACGATTAGATTATCGCGAGTTTGGGGCTCTGCGTGCCTACAATTATTGCCAGATAATTAGCCCCAATGCATTCGATATTACGCGAAGGATTAGAGACGTCGCTTATTGTTGGCCGCGTCGTGGAGAATCGATCGCACTTTCAACAACATTGGAACGCGGAAAATCAATAACGCGCCTCGCGTTTCATCGGTAATGAAAGTAAAACGATCGATGCTGGAGGATATGAAATAAATAAAGTGCGAATTACAATGCAGGAAGAACGCGAAAGGACTTGCGCGCCAAGCGAGTCTTGTTAAGTCAAGCTTCCCATTTGCGTCCGACGTTCCGACAAATAGAGTTATCTTTATGTAACGTTGCATTAAATAATTTTATACGCAATATAATTGCTCCTCGGCGAGGTACATCAATCACGAGTTTCACGGCTATTGCTTACTGCCTTGCGCGAGCTTCTACTCTCGCGTTATCCTGCAGAGCAGCTCCTAACAGCCGTGGTAAGTAAAATCTACGCGTTGCAACTTTTCTCGCTCCTCTAGAAAATTCCTCTTCCTTTTTCTTATTCCGTGGAAGAATTTTTCGAAGCGCCGTGTAAATTCAGCATTTTATGCGATTACTTTAAAACCCTTACATCGTGGAAAACATGTGGAGTCACGCCTGCAAGCGCGGTACGTGAAATCAGCATTTTTCATCGAGCCTTCGCTATTATCTCAGAAGACCTGACATTACTCAAAGAACCCAATATAACGTTTACAATAGTGATGTCCGAAATCAGCTTTCTATCTTGCCTTACACTCAACGGATTATCGCACACGGCGGATTATCGATCGACTAAGCCCAGCATGCGTAATGGATACCGCGATACGTAAATCTATCGAGCCTTCACTGTTATCCGAGAAGATCTCACATTATTAAAAAAATCCAAGCCATGTCCAAAATCAGCATCTATCCTCGCGTCACATCTATCGATCCAACATGCCTAACGAATACTACGACGCGTAAACTCAAAAATCTTCATCGCGAAATCTCGCAGCATCGAAAGAAGCCAATATATCGCGTCTTCAAGATCGGCTAATATTTCGTTCCTTCGACTCAGCGGATTATTGATCCGCCAAAGCCAGTGTGCGTAATGGATATCGCGCGTCAGTCCGTTCCCACGAGAAAGGTACAGTGTCCACAATCCAGGGGATCGCGGGCCAAAA
This sequence comes from Ampulex compressa, assembly GCA_038496175.1. Taxonomy (NCBI): domain Eukaryota; kingdom Metazoa; phylum Arthropoda; class Insecta; order Hymenoptera; family Ampulicidae; genus Ampulex; species Ampulex compressa. The sequence continues at coordinate 409,118 of JBCFXI010000031.1, read as the reverse complement.
AATCGATCGCGCTGCAGGAGGCTTCCTAACGGACTCCCAACCGCTTACGTAAGCCCATTGATCAAATCTGCGCCTGCCCCTGCTAGTGCCACGCTCCCCAGGCCGTTCCTACTCCGATCCTCCGAGCTCCAACCGCGCCTTTGCTCCGTGCTCCACCGAATGACACGCCAGTCCGCCTCCGTCGGCGACGCTACCGACGAGCACGCCAGCTATTAAGCGCGAGGAAGGCCAGGAGAGCCAGGGAACACGTGGCCTCGAGCAGGATGGACGCCAGCAAGAAGTACGACAATCCCAACCCAAGACTCTCCGCGAACGCCCTGAGCAAGCTCCTCTTCTGGTAAGAAGCCGCTCGGAATTTTAATACCGACCGTGATTTTTGGATGGATGGTGGAGGAGTTGAAGGAGAGGCTGGTGCTGAGGACAGTGGCGTAATGCGTGGAGAAAGGTTTTGGGGATTTTGAGAGAGGTTTGGCTTTTCCTTGCCGTTGAGGGTGAATTGGTTTTTGTCTTTGATCGGCTTGGGTGATTAGAGGCTTGGATTTATTATGAGAGCGTGCTTTCGAAGATTTGAGCGTGGTTTTTTTTAAGCTGTGAGTGGAGGTATTATGTATGGAGTGAATATGTATATTAATGTATTACTAATGTAATAGTAATATATACGTATTAATATAATAATTAATTAAAGCTGCTTTAATTAAGCCCAAAATATATACCCGAAACGCTCACTTATATATTCTAATATATACATATTAATACATTAATTATTTAAAGCTGCTTTAATTAATTAATGTATAAATATGTATATATTATAATATATAAGTGAGCGTTTTAGGTATATCTTGATTATATGTGTGAAAAGATTTTTTTGTTTTTTGGCAGTGTGTATATTTATGCTTATTTGGATAATTGAGTCTGAAGGATGAAACGCAAAACTGCTTTGCGACCGATATTCATATCGATGTGATTAAATAAATTCACTACTCAGTGTCAAGTGTTCACTCATATATATATATAATCGTTCCAAGAAGGAAACTAAATATCTTAGCTAAGAAAAAATTAAAGTATAATTATTCACACTTAGCGGGTTGCATGAAAGTAGGTCGTCGCTCGAAACTTCTCCTATATTAATTAGAGGATAATCCTCTAATTCCAACTACTCACTCTACAATTGGGACGATACGAACAATTGCTCGATCAATTACTCATTAAATTAGATTCAATTCAATTATTCCATCCTCCATCATTTTAAGATCATACACAATAATTATAAATCATTTAATCGATCATCGTCCACAAGAAAGTCAGGTCTAGGATGCATCGCGTCGATCGACACTTAGTTTGAATGAGTAAAGAGATTCTAATCCTATATACGACCGATGGACGAGCTTTCAAGTGTGCCGCGGATCAGATGGTTTGGGATTTAACTCGAGAATACTGGGTTCAAGGTCGAGCGATCTTTGGTGGTGGGTGCTGACGATAAATCGAGGATAGTACGTATACGTATACAGCATGCACACGTGCATAGTACGTATATAGTAGCCGCAATGTCGTAATAGATAGAGACTCGGACTTTCACAAGGAAGATATGACAATTTAATCGTGTCTATCAGCGATGGGCATTTCTCAATGCATATCGCAGCCTCGACGATTTCGAATTCACCTTGAAAATAGTGGATTCTAGGCCAACTGCTTTTAATAATCAGCCTCGATGATAATAAGAAGATAACAGCAGATACCGGAGTTCGAATCGTGATCTTCTATGCGTAGCTGCAGACTTTTATCAGGCGTGCAGTTTTTCAGGTATAATTAAGGTTGTGTTTCTTCAAGGTGGCTCAAGCCTCTATTCTGGCAGGGCTGGAACCACGACTTGGAGACCAAGGACCTGTACAATGTCCTGCCAAAGGACGTCAGCGAGAATCTTGGCGATAAGCTTGATCGGTAATCCTCTTCTTCATTCTATCTTCATTCCATCTTCATTCCATTCATGACAAGATACTCCCAATCTTCTCATTCTTTCCTTCATTCACTCCCTTCGCTTCAAAAGCTTCGCTCGAAATGAAGGATCGACCTCTTAAGAATACGTTCTTCAGGAATTGGAGCAAGGAGCTGCGAAGGGCGAAAGAGGCTGGGAGGAAGCCTAGCTTGTACAATGCCCTGAGGAACACCTTCATCTGGTCCTTCGCCTTTTACGGCGGCTGGACCTTCTTCTACAGTGTTGTACTGAGGTGCGTGAAGGGTGGTATTCGAAGGGGTTGATTATAAATGAGAGGATCGCGCTGCTTTTGCCTCTGATCTTCTAGATAGAATTTAAGTATCATTTTTTAATTAGAAGTATTCACTGCTATGGATCTTCTCGCTTGGGATTTAGTATATTTAACATGAGTCGAAACGATTGGTCCTTAGCTGTCGAAATAATAAATAAATAATTTAAAAAAGGTGTTCCTCGATTGTATTTCAAAATCGCGATGCACTTCAGGGTCCTGCAGCCTTTCATCCTTGGATACCTCATCTGGCACTTCGATCCCAGAGCCACGTCCACTGCTGCTCAAGCGTATCTCTACGCCTCTGGTGTCGTAGTAGTCGCTCTACTCACAGCCTTCGTCAATCACCACTCGTTCCTCGGCCAGATGGAGATTGGGATGAGGATGAGAATAGCGAGCTCATCCTTAGTTTACAGGAAGGTAAGCCATAGCGAGCTCATCCTTAGTTTACAGGAAGGTAAGCCAAAGCGCTTTCCCTCGATACCTGAGCTTACGATCTCGATTAAGTCGATCGGTTCTCGCGCTGAGACACGCGTGGTAAAGTGCATTGAATTATTTATAGATCTTACGCTTATCCAAATCTTCCACTAGTACCACTACTCCTGGTCAGATCATAAATCTCCTCTCGAACGACGTATCCAGATTCGACCAGTTGTTCGTCATGTTGCATTACATTTGGATCATGCCGATACAAGGAGCCCTGATCGCCTTTTTGATCTGGGAGAGCGTTGGCATTGCCTCCCTGGCGGGGATCTTCCTTATCACTGTGCAAACCATCCCTGTGCAAGGTAAGGGAGCCCTGATACCCCAGTTACGGGTCTGAGAATGATCAGGGATTCGAAGCAAATGTGTTTGATCGAATCAAATATGTTAACTTCTCTTTGTTCCAATATATTAATGAAATAAATAAAAAATCAATTTATACATTAATGCTTCACATTAATGTTAATACATTAACGGTGTGAAATAAATGGTCGGAAAAATAATGAAACGGACGATTAACGAAATGTACTCCATTCTACAGGATATATGAGCAAGTGGACGGCGAAGCTGCGATTGAAAATCGCCTTGAGAACCGACGAAAGGGTTCGCCTAATGTCCGAGATCATTAATGGTATCCAAGTGATCAAGATGTACGCTTGGGAGAAGCCCTTCCAGGCGCTGGTCAGCATGGCCAGAAGGTTTCTTCTTATCTTCCTTTCTTCAGTAGAGATGCAAAAGGGTTGATCCAGTATCTCACTCTCCTCCATTCTCACGAAAGACTATCAAGAAGATCCTTCTTTTCCAGCTACGAGGTCGACGTACTTACTTTAACATCGTACTTAAGAGGATTCACGCTGGCGAGCTTCGTCTTCACGGAGCGCACGACACTCTACTTCACGATCATGGCGTACGTACTTCTAGGAAATTCCATATCCGCCGACAAAGTCTTCTCGATGGCCCAGTACTTCAACATACTCCAAGCAACCATGGCGATATTTTATCCCATGGCCGTGTCCTTCGCCGCGGAGGCCGCTGTGTCCATCAGGAGGCTGGAGGTCCGTCTTCTTTCATCCTACGTGTAATCGTATCTCTCTTTCGAAGAGAGGAAAAGCGAGATAAGCAAGAAAATCGTGAATGCAAAGTGCACACACGGTGTTGCCTTATCGCCGCGAGCTTTCGAGATTATCTAAAGTTTATATAGCGCTCTACGTAGTAGAAAAATATTTGCCCTGTAATCTCTAGGCTTATTAGCGAGCATTAACTACTTCCTCGTTGTTCGTGCACGTGTTTTTTATGTACTATGTTTATTTACCGTGGAATTAGCCACTTCCTCATCCGTGCACCTGTGCTTTATATCTTCTTTTACCGGATTTTTTCCGCAGAACTTTTTATTGCTGGACGAAACCCTGGCCCAGGTGCACGCTATTCAGCCAGATAAGAACGAGAGCATCGTAATGAAGGAGGTTACAGCCTCCTGGACGGGGAATAAGATTGCGAATACGCTCCATGATATTACTATCTCCATAAAATCCGGGAAACTCTACGCGATCGTCGGCACTGTTGGCGCAGGAAAGGTACTTCCCTTCTTGGCAGACTCATCCCTTGAGAATCAAATGAAAAACTCGTGCATACGAGCTATACACTCAAAGTCCAACTATCCATAACACATGGAGAACCAAAACTTCTGAAGAATCCATCAGCACTGCGCTAAAAATACTCGATTTCTCCAGAGTTCCTTCCTTAATCTGATCCTGGGCGAACTGCGTGCAACGCACGGCGACGTTTGCGTGGACGGCACAGTGTCTTACGCCAGTCAAGAGCCCTGGCTGTTCACTGGCTCTGTCCGCAGCAACATCCTCTTCGGGCAGCCTTACGAGGAGAAGAGATATCGCGAAGTGGTGAAGGTCTGTTCACTCCTCAAGGACTTCGAGCAGTTCCCCGCTGGAGACAAGACCTTGGTTGGAGACAGAGGCGCAGCTTTGAGCGGTGGACAACGTGCCAGAATAAACTTGGCGAGGTATATTCACACTGGAGAATCCCAGCAATCATCCTGACAGGAATTCTGACGTTGCTGTTGCCTTTCAGAGCCATTTACAGGCAGGCTGACATTTACCTGCTGGACGATCCTCTGTCAGCCGTGGATACTCACGTTGGCAGGCACTTGTTCGACGAATGCATCAGTGCTCACTTGAGGAACAAGACGAGGATCCTCGTGACGCATCAAGTTCAGTACCTGAAGAGCTGCGACTACATCGTGGTGTTGAACAACGTGAGCATAACTTAAGTCTTCGTCTCACTTCCACTTGTCACTTGTCACTTAATTATCGTTTGTGGTGAAAAAAAAGGGGAAGATCGAGAATACAGGGACGTTTGCGGAGCTTCAAGGGAAGCAGGTGGACTTCCTGCAGATTTTGGAGAACGAGGAGGGAAAGGAGAGTCCTGATGATAGCGAGACGACTAGCATCGCTCAGGATGTGACCACCAATGGGCAAGGAGACGAGGATGAGGAGGAGAGCGATCCTCAGGAGACGGAGGAGCTGATTGCCAAGGGAAAAATGTCCAAGTCGCTTTACTGGAAGTACTTCCGTGCTGGTGGAACGATTTTCATGATCGTAGTTTTCATTGTCACGGGCATTCTGGGTCAAATCGGTAGCAGTGGCTCTGATTATTGGGTTGCCTATTGGTACGTCTTTGATCTTCACTCGAAACCTCCTTTATCTTCCCCTCTCATCGATGAAATTCATCAGGACGAACCAGCAGGAGCTGTACATAAAGAACATGAAGAAACACATGTCGTATAACTTAAACAGCACTCTAACAAATTCTACTATGCTTTCCTTGGAGATGAGCACTGATAGTGCGCTGCTCTCTAATGAGACATTCGCAGAGTCTTTGGAGCTTGAAAATCTGGACAATTCCACAGTTCCACCAAGCTTGGATATGTTTAATATGGTTGGTGATTTTTAGTATCCAAGGATCCAAGATGTGCCAAGGTATTTAGAGTGTATCTTGCTTGTTTCAGACTCAGGATGCTCTGACTGAGGCGGATGGTTATTATCTTGAACCCAATACAGCCTTGTGGATATACGGAGCGTTTATCGTCACGAGTATCGTGATGACCACAACGAGGAACCTGTTGTTTTACAAAATATGCATGAATGCCAGCAAGAATCTCCACAATCTTATGTTCTCCTCGCTGCTACAAGCGCCCATGCGTTTCTTCGACACGAATCCAGCTGGTGATTATGCACTACGAAGCGTAGTTTTTATTCTGCAAGTTCTTTTTCTTACTCAGGAGGTTTTCTTGATCTTTGATCCGCACAGGCCGCATTCTGAATCGTTTTTCGAAGGACGTCGGAGCCGTAGATGAAATTCTTCCTAGGACGATGATCGAATCCATCCAAATCTTCATGGTGATGATAGGAATTCTCACGCAGGTCCTCCTTATTAATTGGTGGTCCGTATTTCCAATGGTTGTGATGGCTTTCCTGTACTCGATGATACGGAATGTTTATATTAAAACTGCGCAGAACTTGAAGCGCCTAGAGGGGACACGTGAGTAACTTTTTTCTACTGTTCTCCATTATCTTCTACTGCACTTGGTTGTTTGTAATATTTTTCCACGCAAATTTTCAGTTAAAAGTCCAGTTTTTTCTCACGTCAATTCCTCCATGCTGGGCTTGACCACGATTCGCTCCTCCAAAGCGGAGATGATCGTTCGCAAGGAGTTCGATGTCCATCAGGATGTTCACACCAGAGCCTACTTCCTGACGATATCCACCAGTACAGCCTTTGGTTTTGCTCTTGACATCGTCTCCATCGCCTTCGTGGCTTTCGTTACGTACAGCTTCATAATTCTTGACAATGGTAAGAGAAGCACTATTCCTCGGATGTCTTGTAATCCTGAATTATATATCAGTTCTCTTGATGTATACAGAAATGCTCATTGGAATAAGTATGTTCGCAAAAAGATATCACAATTTAAATTTTAATAAAATTCGTAGACTCTCGGTTGTTCTTTTTAAGTCAAGGAATATTCGTTTCTTAATAGTCCTTTTTTCTCCAGTTGGACGTATCTATCCTGCAGATTTTCGTAGTGATGCCAGTGTTTCATTTCAGGAAACACCTTTTCTGGAAACGTTGGCCTGGCTATATCCCAAGTACTCATTCTGTGCGGCATGCTGCAACATGGGATGCGCCAAACAGCAGAGACTGTGGCGCAGATGACCAGTGTGGAAAGGATTTTGCAGTTTACACAACTTGAGAAGGAGGGTCCGTTTGATAGTGATCCGCTTAAGAAACCACCTCGAACCTGGCCCAGCAAAGGGAAAATCGAATTTGAAAGTGTGTACCTTAGATACGGAGACTCGACAGAGCCTGTGTTGAAAGGCTTATCCGTCCTTATCGAGCCCGGAATGAAGGTAAAATATACTATAAATAATACTACAAAATAAGGTAGTAGAATAGAAGGTAAATTCATACAGTTAAAAGCATTTAAACATATGATTAAAGTCTCATCTGCTGCTCTCTGTTCAAAGAATTACTATTATTAAAATATGAGTATAGTACTATTATAAAACATGAGAATATTATTAAAATATGAGTGTCAATGATAAGGTGTGAGAACAAAAGTGCTCGCTGAGATCATAAATTAACAAGTTGGCTCTCCAATCAAGTCTGATTCCCTTCTTCAGGTCGGAATTGTGGGTCGTACTGGCGCTGGCAAGAGTTCCCTGATATCCGCCCTGTTTCGCCTTGCAAAACTTGATGGAGCCATCCGTATAGACGGTATAGACACCAAGGACGTGGGCCTTCACGATCTGCGCAACAAGATCTCGATCATTCCACAGGAACCGATGCTCTTTACGGGTACACTTCGAGAGAATCTTGATCCTCTTCATGGATATGACGACGTAGCCCTCTGGGACGCCTTAGATGAGGTGGAGTTGAAGGGGGCCGTGTCCTCCTTGGATCATCAGGTGGAGCAGGATGGTAGGAACTTCAGTGCTGGTCAAAGGCAACTGCTGTGCCTGGCAAGAGCGATTATACAAAATAACAAGGTGCTGATTCTTGATGAGGCCACTGCCAATGTCGATCCTGGGACTGACGTTCTGATACAGAAGACGATCAGGCAGAAGTTCAAGGACTGCACGGTGCTGACTATAGCGCACAGGTTGAATACAATAATGGACAGTGATAGAGTGTTGGTGATGGAGCATGGTGAGATCGTGGAGTTTGATCATCCCCATATTTTGCTGGGGAATAAGCTCGGATATTTTACGAGCATGCTCCACGAAACTGGGAAGACAATGTTCGAGCAGCTGAGGAAAATATCAGAGGAGGTAAGCTGGTTGATTTTTTCTCATAATGAATTTGGGTGATTTTACAATTTTGTTTTCAGGCTTATAATAAGTATCCAGAACGAGATCTGAGTCAAATTCTTCCGCCATACAGCGAATGATGATACTTGGAACTTAGAGAATAATTCTGTAGGTAATTAAGGTGGTCAAACTACTTTTTTACATGGTCAGTATTGATTCACTTATCATGATTGTGGAAGGAGAAGCGAGGGACTGTCGAAGGTCTGGAAAGGGTTCTTTAGTTCGTATCGCTTACATTTTCTACCGGCTGTACTGATCTTGTATATTTTATACACTGTTTATAGGAAAAAACTTTGATATTATGTACTATTAAGGGACACCTACAGAACCTCAGACTGTACTTAGAAAATATTTTTTATACAAAGGCACTTTATACTTCATCCGAAATAACACCAAATGAAACGCGAGTGCGGTGCGAGTTTGCTGGTCAAACCGATACACTTATAAGACACGAATGAAATATGTATTTATAAAGATACTCAATTTTCTTAACATATACAAACATGCTGCGTGTAACTCTCCCTAAAACAAAACAAATATACAAGTGTACTTATACATCAGTCTTGTTCATTTGTACATGATATCCAATTACCTAATACAAAAAATATTTTACAAATTAAGCATCATTTTCTCTTGGGGGAATTAGTAAACGTGGTTTTTTTTTGTTTCATAGATTTTATAGCAAAAATTAAAAAAAGTTCCATAGTAATATTCACAATAAAGATCGATCCAAAAAGTCATAATAAGTCTTGGTCCCTTCAACCTCAATTTACATAGAACAATTAAGCTCTTTAGATCAACTGCACAGAACCGTTCTTAACCAACTCTGCCACTGCACTGTACTGAATAATATGCTGAGATCCAGGTTCAAACTCTATCTCCTCGTCCAACGTCCCTGGCAAAATGATACCAGAAACCCTTTGATTAGCCCTTAAGAACACATGAGCTTGCATATTAGGCTTGACGGTAAGCTTGTTCACTTCAAAAGCCTGAAAATTTGTAGGCATGTGCTGCAGTGCCACTGTCCTGAACAATGTCTCCATGCTGGATAGATATTCCTTTGCAAATTGCAGTTCCGCTGGAGTCAAATAGCACTCCTCCGGCGTTCTGTTGGCCTCCTCAGAGAGAATGTGAACCACGTACCTCTCGATCTTCTCTAAACGAATCCTGAGGTAGCTGGATATCACGTATCTGATCCTGTCCAGCTCCATCCTGTGCACAACTATCCTCAGGTCACCCTTTTGTAACCTCTTCATGTTCTCTTCCATGTGACTTATCTGCTGCAGCATGCAGTCTACGAGGTCCGATTGATGAGGCAGGATCTCTGGGGCGAATTTTTCGTTGAGCCACGCATTTTCGATGGCCTGCAAGGCACTTTGCGCTGTCAATTCCTCTTCTTCCTCTTCCTCCTCGTCGTTCTCGTCGTTCTCGTTCGTCGCGTTCAGCACCGTGCTCTCATCTTCCATACTTTTCCGCAATACTGCGCGAAATTACGACGCTCTCTCGGCTCAGAATAAACGTAGAATTGTCGCACTGTCACTATTTTTCGCACTGGTCACATAATTTCGCGAATTTCGAGAAGAAAGAGGACTGAGAAGCTCCGATTTGACCTCACGTTGACAGTGGCAAGCGTTGGTACATTTGAAGCGTCACGTGACCCGCCATCGGGAGGCTGATTTTTTAAACGTCACATTTCCGTTATTTTTAAAAGTTACAAAGCATGGATTGATATTGTATATGCACGTGCATATATATCTGGAAATATCTTCTTTTCTTTTCAACAAAAAATTATAATGAGAACGACAAAACATTATACTCAATTCAAAAACCTTCGATTTAAATAAATATTTATTTAAAGCAGTCATTCCCAAGATGGACCTGCAGAGGGTACATAAAAAAAAAAAACTGGGTTTTGTGGTCGTAGTAAGTGTAGTTTTGTATTTTGAGTTCACTTAATAAATGTTTAACTCCAAAACAATATATATTTTTTTATTTAAAAATGTTCCGTTCTAAAATGAACTCTATCGAAGTGCCAGAACTGTGTCAACTTTAGAAACACATTGAAGTTTGCAAATGCAATGTAAAAATGTTATAAATCAAATGAGCGTGCAACGTACCTTATATATAATATAACGGCTAAGTAAAGAATTCTAAATTTATACGGTATATAATAAAATATCTTCTTATTCCACTCCTGCACGAAAAATCATCATATTATATACGAAAAAATATTATTCATATCCTAATAATATTAAGATGACTAAGATCTTCCGTCCTGGCTATTAAAATAATTATGCAATTTTATCCAGCACTCGTTGCCGACCCATGACAAACTAGAACATCCGATTAATCACGAAGAATTACTTTCGAGGAGCACGTAAATCACGAAAAAGTCGAATATTAAATTCGGAAAGCACATGCACCGATTGTTTACTATCGAAGAAGTGGAAAATACACCGCTGATATAAGCTCGTTATAGAAACCATATCGAAGCCTAAACTCAAATGAAGCGATTCCACGGACAAAAAGGAGAGGACCGTGATATATATGTAGATTTTCGTATGCAAGATCCACCATAAAAATCTCCGAAAAACGGTCTCAATTTCAGTCCTCAAGAAATGAGATCCAAAATCGAAAGTAGAACGACGCCTCGATATCCAGAGACGTCGAAAGATGACAACTACAGTAGCACCTTGTTCTATTCTTGCTCGATCCCTCTAGGGTTTCTGTATTCAAGACACGCCAAGGCGCTCGTAAATCCCTTCTAACTTAATAAACAACTTACTAAGACTGTTTGCCGTCTTAGAATCCGCTTGGACATATAGATATGCTATTGGAAGGGTACATATGGAAGAGTCCTGGTGAGGCAGTGCGTATTTAAAGGGAGGCCCTCAGCGACAATACGAGCCGCATCCCACAGTGGACCTAACAGTAGACCTGTCCTATACCCTCTGCAAAATTAAAATAACCCGCGGCCAGCTCGCAACTTTACGCACCAACGAAACTCTACTTGGATTAGTTCGTAGCTCCACGATTTTCTCCAAGTAACACGAAGAGGTGAGCCTGCAAATCCTCCTAACTCTTCTTACGGGACTTAGAGAACTACCTGTTCTCATTTCGGTATCCCACATCGTATATAATCAGTACCAGCAATGAACAATCAGACCTCAATTATTCGAGACATAGATTAGTAGTTAAAAAAGATCCAGTATCTTACAGAAGAAGTGTTCATTCCTCTACTAAAATACCAACTCCATAAACCAGATGTATAATTCAAATCACTAAAGTCTGAGAGCAGAACTGCACCCCCATAAATTAATTAGTCATCTGAAGTTTTAATTTTTGAAGATTTAGACTTGCATTGACATTTAACACCTGTGTGAACCTTTTTAAATTTCTGCTTCCAGCGAAACATGTCGGCAATTTCGGGACCTAGCTATGCAGCCTATTCCTGGGCTGCCCAGGGAGCCGGTGGTTTCGGCAACCAGACGGTGGTCGACAAGGTGCCACCAGAGATGCTCCACCTGATCGATGCCCACTGGTATCAGTATCCACCTCTGAACCCCCTGTGGCACGCGATCCTTGGCTTCGTCATCGGCCTGCTGGGCGTCATCTCTATCTCCGGCAACGGCATGGTCGTCTACATCTTCAGCACGACGAAGTCCCTTCGAACACCGAGCAATCTCCTGGTCATCAACCTCGCCGTCACCGACTTCCTCATGATGTTCTGCATGTCCCCGCCTATGGTAGGTGGCAAGGAAACATGGAGATTGGATGGAGATGTCTATTAGTAGGGAATAGAGACTCTGGGATTTTGTATGGGGATCATACGAGATTCCATCACTGATGGATCATGATATTGTCTTTGACCTCTGGATAATCTGGTCTTTGATAAACGTTCAGATCTAACAGGCCTAGAAACAAGTCTATGTCTGTACAGATAGACGAGTTCTTATCCAATTCCTAAGGAAAGCTTCGAACGATCAGAACTGCTTCCTCTCGCGAGGATTCAGTTCGTAATGGGATATTACTTTTTATGTTCACAGGTGATCAATTGCTATTATGAGACGTGGGTGTTCGGACCTTTCTTCTGCCATATCTATGCGATGTTGGGATCCCTGTACGGATGTGGCTCCATATGGACAATGACTATGATTGCATTCGACAGGTACAACGTGATCGTCAAGGGCTTGTCCGCTAAGCCACTGACCATTAATGGAGCTCTGCTGCGAATTCTTGGAATCTGGCTCTTCTCCGTCCTGTGGACCGTCGCCCCCGTTTTGGGATGGAACCGGTAAAACATCGATCAGTTCCTTGGCCAAAGACTCCGGATAGTTATTTCATCATACATCGACTTGTGGATCCTGACGATCATCCTTTCTCGCCAGATATGTACCCGAGGGCAACATGACTGCCTGCGGCACGGATTACTTCAGCAGGGACATCGTCTCCGTCTCCTACATCGTCCTCTACAGCATCTGGTGCTACTTCATGCCGCTCTTCCTCATCATCTGGAGCTACTGGTACATCATCAAGGCCGTGGCTGCCCACGAGAAGAACATGAGGGAACAAGCCAAGAAGATGAACGTAGCATCCCTGCGATCGGCCGAGAACCAGAACACCAGCGCTGAGTGCAAACTGGCGAAGGTTTGTAGGAATATCTGGATGGATGATCATGAGAGGCATTTGCAGAACCTGAGAAAATTACATTCTACGGCATAACATGTCTTGTGTCCTTGCTATCTTCTTGATCATTGCTATATATGTATCCAGGTTAAATAGTCCTAGCAAACTTGTTTGCCAGGACTGTTTAATTTAGATCCGAATCCCATGCCAAGTCTCCTTCGTCCAACAGGTTGCCTTGATGACCATCTCCCTGTGGTTCATGGCGTGGACCCCATACCTGATCATCAACTGGTCTGGAATCTTCAACACCATGAAGATCTCGCCCCTCACCACCATCTGGGGCTCTCTCTTCGCCAAGGCTAACGCGGTCTACAACCCGATCGTCTACGGTATCAGGTGAGCATACTTGGATGAAGAAAGTTAAATCCATCAGGAGCCAGAGGACAATGCCTTATTGTGCCTTGAGATTCTAATTAATTACTCAGGACTAAAGGAGGGTTTTTTTGCTTTCAGCCATCCGAAATACCGTGCAGCACTCTTCCAGAGGTTCCCATCCCTGGCTTGCGCCCCGGAGCCGGCTCCACCAGGTGCTGATGCGACGTCCACCGTGTCCGGAGTGACCACGGTCGCCGAGGGTGAGAAGGCCTCTGCGTAAATCAACATACGGCACCACCATCCGACACGGACTGGGCTCACGAATCGCGGAACGTGTAGTTGAACGATGAAAGTAACTCGGCATACCATTATTAAAAAGCGTCGTCCCGATCGAGGAGCCGCCAGTGCGGCCTTCCATCGACGGGACGACGATCGAAATCGATTGGAAAGCATAAATTGGCGCAACCTCCGAGCTAAATTCGAAACTTGCACTGAAAGCAAACCTGTAAATACTGGACCAAGTGGAAACGCGATCGGGACACAGAGCTTGGGGCATCTCCTACGTTGTGAACGCTATTGAAGATGATCAATCTTGGAATCCCGTGCGATTGATCTTGTGATCTGCGTATCACCACGACTGCAGGTCATTCGTGATCGATCCGCGGCACGGATTTCGACTTTGCGCATTTTGTAGTGTCGCAACATACATGGTCACTTTGGTATTAGTGGATATAGACTCTATCTGTTCGCTGGCAAGCGTGCCACGTGTAATTGTGGCGATAGCGTCGTATCTGCGTGTTATTTTATAAATTAAATAATTCTGCAAGCAACAAGGACTCGTGTATTCTCTTGCGATACCCTCTATGATAGACAATCCTACCTGTAGACTAGATACACATCATGGAGCTACGGTGTGAGTTACGCTTGAGACATTGGAAGAAGGGGGGAATAACTGCAAGGGCAGTTTATTACATCATGATGGATACTCGATATCTCTGAATGACTTTGGTTGTGTAAGCCATTAGGTATATCGAGGGTTCTTGGTGGTAACAATTGTTCTTCGAGATACATTTCAAGCGTTCGCTGTTGTGGAGCTGGTTTCAGCTGCTGGTGCAGCAGCTGCGGGTTGCTCTGTGGAGCCGCAGACGAGAAATGGTAGTTTTTCCTTCAAGGCTGCTCTGTACTTTGGGTGACTGTAGGGTAAAGGTTTGAGAGAAACCAAGGCTTGACTCGACCTGTGCTAAAGAATATTTTAGAAAATGGTTGCATTAGGAAGTACCATACCTGATGCCATAGACGATTGGATTGTATATCGCGTTTGCCTTGGCAAAGAGGGAACCCCAAATGGTGAATAGAGGACTGATGAAGGAACCGTTGAATACGCCACTGTAGTTGATGACCAAATACGGCGTCCAAGCGAGAAACCAGAGGGAGATCGTCGTAAGGGCGACCTGAAAAAAAATACTGTTTGGTTATTTGAAGGAAGCACCAATGGCACTTTTGCCAATGACTGAAGTTTATTCGTTCCAAGAGCAAAACAATTTTCTTCCCATTAAATTCATCCTTTTGCAAACCAAAATCACTCGTTTACAATTTTTTTTTTAACTTTTGATATTTTACCATGTAACTCACATTATTTGATGGTTGTTCAATATATTATATATATATATAAAAGTACTTGATTTGCAAAAGGGTGAATTGAACGTGAAAAACCTGTAGAGTGGGGCAAATTTTTTTAATCAAATAGAAGAAGAGTAATAAAAAAAAGAGTTCATTCGCCATTCACCTTTGCCAATTTAGCCTCGGCGCTCACGTTCTGATTTTCCCCGGATCTCAAGGACGCCACGTTCATCTTCTTCGCTTGGTCTCTCATCGCCTTTTCATGTGCGGCTACAGTCTATTATTCCACGATATTTAAGCAACAAAGATACGAACAACTGGTGCAATAATAGGGGGTTAATATCTAGGAAATAATACCTACAGAAACGATAAAGTAATAACTGTATATTATAGTGAACAGTGGGGTGTAATAGACGAATACAGAATAGACCAAGATATACGATTTGGAGAGCCAATCTTTCGACAGATAATCCGTACCACAAGCTGTCATATTACCCTCTGGAACGTATCTGTTTGACAAATGAACGTATTCTTGAAATTTAATTCGCGAATTAATTCAATCCAATTTGCAATGCGATTTACATAGCTATATCACCTGTTCCATCCTACCATAGGTAAAATCGTCCAGAGCAATCCAAACAGCCAGATTATTAGTATTTCGACCAATACTCTTTTAATCGTAAGAGGAGTGCCTGACATGCCCTGAAAAATTCCTTGTTACTGTCTTTCGTAAAAGTTCTCTTTACTCTCGAAGCTCTTATTTATTAACTCCTTGCTTTACGACTTAAATTCGCGTGCCATAAATAACAAGGTAACATGTAAGTTGTTCAAATCATGCAAGTCGTATTAGAATTAATACCTGTTTGTCTAAGTGTACAAAGATTAGTATAAGTTTTTTATAATTTACAAGGATTATTTCGCATACCTTGACTATGACATTATATCGATCCAAGGCGATAGCGGTCATTGTCCAAATCGATGCACATCCACACAATGATCCGACCATTGCGTAAATATCGCACATTAAAGGTCCTTCAAAAATCATTAAGGACAAATTATCATTATAAATGTACACTCGACATAGATGTTTAAATATTACAATGACATATCAGCTTACCCAAAACCCAAGTTTCAAAGAAACAATTAATCACCATAGGAGGAGACATTATGATCATCATTAAAAAGTCGGAGAATGCGAGATTTACTACAAGAAGATTACTCGGAGTCCTCAATGAGGGTGTTAGCATAAATACGTAGCAAACTACCCCGTTACCACACCAGCCCATGATTCCTAATACGATCATCACTATACCGAGGATTTTGTGCCACAGTGGATCTAATGGTGGAAACTGATACCTGAATTTTTTTTTTAAACAGTTCATGTTTAGAAATGCCCGACTTGTAACTAAAGAAGATGAAGAGAATGATTATTCATCGTCATTACCAATGGTTATCGACAAGGTGTAACATCTCTGGCGGCACTTTATCCACCACAGTTTGATTATTATAACGCATCCACTGTGGGGCCATCTTTGGCCCGATAGTAGTCAGAAATTGGGCCATTGCGATCGGTAGTGGTTCCATTAATAAAGCTTCCGTTACATTGTCATACGTATTCGAGGAATGCATCTTCGCTTTTGAGATTTCTATTTATTTACATAATATACTCACAATGTACACTTTGTGAAAACTACCCTCACATACTTCGAAATGTTTAATTCGTATTGAGACACTTGTTCTACTTGAATATTAGATATGATTATAACATATTTGAACAAAGTACTGGCGATGAATTTAAGGGTCTATCAGGGGCTGCACAGCCGACGTTACCTAGTTCCTTATATAGCTTTTCAGAACCGACATCTAATAAAATTATCCAATAAGATATTCAAATGAACGCGTCCACAGATTCAGCAGACATCTGTGTGGCTTTTATGTATATAAATCGAGACACGACAGCTGTTCTTGCTATAGAAGAACTGTCTATTTTGATTTAAATAATCTAGATAGAGAGAAACTTTACATATGCCGTGAGAGATCTGATTTTACTAATCAGTTTTAAAGGAAATAGCAAAGGCGGTAGGGATATAAAAAACTTTATTGAAGAGAGTTTTATGAGCAATAAATATTCTGATTTGTCCCAACCAGGAGTTTGTTTTTAATATTCACTTTATAGCTCTTGAAATTCTACGTATGTGTTGACTGCGACCTTCTTGCAGCGCTTCCTCCAATTCTTGAGCCATGTGAAGGAGATTTATAGGATCTGTCTGCAAGAGTACATGTTCGATGTCATCTGGCTTGCCTGAATTTTTTAGAGACAAGTCCATGACTACAAGTGGAGCTACTTGCTTCAACAAAGATCTCGATGCGACCTACAATGAACAATATGCAAAGATCGTTTATGTGTGCTCTGCTACAATTGAATTTCATACATGGTAAAAATGAATTAGATTACTTGAACTTCAAATCTCCATTCAATGTCGTGGTACTGAGGCAATTTAATCCCAATGTCTGCAAGACTATCGGATATTTCATTTTTTTTAACGTCATATAATCTGCTTAATATAACTTCCTTCTCTTCTGAGAAACCTAAGGCTATCACAGAATCTCTAAAATCCTCTGCGCTTAACTGTCACATAAGAAAAAGATGAAGAACTTAAGCGACCACCTAATTACCCATCGCAGATATAATATTTAAGCATTGTATTACCTTATACCTGCAGCTCTCTAACAATAAATTAACGAGTCCCTCTACAGAATTCTTAATCACATCTAATTCAACCTCTAGTTTCTCTGGAAAACGAGTAACGTACCTTTGACCAAAATCGGTTAATGATTTTCCCAAATACCTATCAAAATTCATAACTCACGTGCCGCTGCTGTATATAACTTGATATTCGGTCCCTTTTGCAGGTAATCTAACGCTAATTTGCAAAAATCCTGTAATACTAGAAATGGCAAAATATTATCAGTTCCATATCAAAAAATAAAACGTACGAAACAGTAGTCGCAAAATCTATATACCTTGCGGTATTTGTTCCGTGAGAAACATCACATGTTTCTTATGATCGGGTTTTAACGTCAGCAACATCTTCACGTTGTATTCAAATAAACAAAAAATCAATTAACGTGCCAATCACACGTTGTAATATTAATAAAAATATTTCATCTGTCACTATCACCGTTGACAGCAGAACATAACCTATTAAATACTGCCATCTGATGGGACGTTAAATAATCATAATGTCACATGCGACATTGTCGACAGTACTGTCATTTTTTTTATAAAATTTTATAATAAAAATTGAGGACAAATGATAACAATAATTTAATTTTTACGGTGAACGTGATACGCAAGACGGTCTAAAACTTAAAAACACACATACTTTAATTAAACCCCATGAAACGATATTGATTTTATTCATTATAGCCGCGCATTCGATCGCATTAATATCACATACAAAATAGCTGACTTTCTTTCATATACTAAGCCGACAATTTTGATCGCATCGCGGCGATGTAGTCGAGATGGGGCAGGCAAACAAGTTGGGTATAAAAAAAGTTCGTGTTTGCAATATCTTTACAATTTCCTTCGACGTGTCTTATCGTACAGGGAAATATTTTATTAAGGACTAACGACAAATGACCAGGATGGTAGGAAAGGTGTAACACAGGAGGGACAAGGCAGGTTGTATTTTGGATCGAAGATGTACAAAGCCGATAGTGTCACAAAATCCAACATCCTTATGCCTTCACTTGAGACAATGAGACTTTGACTTGTGCCTGCTGGATTAATTTCTGTAGTTTTTCCAAAGTCTCACGGATGCCTTCTTGTTTCTTGTCCAGCATTGCTATCGTGTCTTCCATCCGTTTTCTGGCCAATCCAATGTGAAACGTGCGTTGAAGCAATACGAGGTTCATGTAGTTAAATACAAGTTAAAACTTTAGTTTAAGCAAACGTTCGACTTACAGTTCCGCCGATATATATTCCATTCGCTTGGAGACGTTCTGTTTGACCTCCTCCAGATCTTGCTTTACAAGTACCGGACCTATCAACTTGAACACATCGTCCTCCGGCTTTAAAAGTTCTAGCTCTTTCTTTACAGCTATGTTTTCATTCAACTGCCCATCCAACTGTTGTCTCTGGTTAAGCACTTTGTGATAATCTGTCGATATCGCAGGCGCGTAAGCAGTTGGCCGACTAAATAAATCCACCATGTACGGTCCTTTATCTTACCTTTTTGTACTTGTTTAAACTTATCGATCTCGGTCTGAAATTTCTTTTGAATTTCCTCCGTCATGTTTACCCTTAGGAAAAACACGTAAAATATCGTTACCTTCCTTGACACATATTTCAAGAGAACTATCAAAATTCAACCAGAAACCAAACGAATGTGGAAATATATAAAAATAGCCAGAGACCAGAGAAAAGTGGCTATTCGCCACGAGGTTTTGGAGTAATTTAAGAGAATATATCTGAAGTAAAACTTACCCTATAATCGTTTCTTAAATCAGCCTGGTGATCAACGTCTTGAAGAAAGAAGACAATTGCTAAATGCCGAAGAAGAGGACTCGTTTTCCTAACCAAATTAGTACTTGCACCGTATAATGTGTTTCCGACATCAGCGCATCTGCGTTAACGCGAGGAGGCGACACTTGTATTCCTCCCACGATCGACTCGCGTTTGCATTGAGTGCGTTCTAACCTACAAACAAATGTCAAGCGTCTTTTAACGGGCGCATAGGCAAAAATGGAAACGATATTGGAACAGCAGAGGCGATATCATGAGGAACGGGAGCGCCTTATGGACGCTATGGTCAAGGAAATGCTGTACAAAAAACCAGGGCATCGTGAGAACATCAATTCGGAGCATCGCCTAAAGATGCTGCTGGATCAGTTTATGGACAGCACCGTGCACTTGCAGGACCTCTACGAAGACAAGGATGGACAGAGAAAAGAGGAGGTAAGGTGATTTCTTAAACAATATTTTCTAATTATCTACATAATTCAGGGTAATTATTTTTTACGTAATACAGGTGCAAGCACTGTCCGGACCAAACGAGTTCTCGGAGTTCTACTCGCGTTTGAAGTCCATCAAAGAATTTTACCGTCGTCATCCTAATGAAATCAGTATACCTATGTCCGTGGAGTTTGAGGAGCTGGCTAAAATGCGGGAGAACCCTACGGAAGAATTGTCAAACCTGGTTGAATTTACAGACGAGGAAGGTTATGGAAAATATTTGGACCTCCACGAGTGTTACGAGAAGTATATCAATCTTAAGGGGATAGAGAAGATTGATTATATCACTTATCTGTCAACGTTTGATCACTTGTTCGATATACCAAGAGAGAGGAAGAATGCAGAGTATCATAGATATGTGGAGGCCCTATTGATATATCTGACTGATTATCTAAACAGAGTAAGGCCCCTGTTGGATTTAAATGTGGAGTTGGAGGAAGCCAACAAGGATTTTGAGGGCCAATGGGAGAGCAACAGCTTTCCAGGATGGCCAAAGGAAACAGGAAGTGCCCTTACTCATGTTGGAGCGCATTTAGAACTCTCGGCTTTCTCTTCCTGGGAAGAATTGGCATCCCTCGGTCTGGACCGATTGAAATCTGCACTGATGGCACTGGGTCTGAAATGTGGCGGCACATTGGAGGAGAGAGCCCAGAGGTTATTTAGTACGAAGGGTGAGGCCTCTCTGGATCCAAACTTGCTGGCTAAAAATCGTACTAAAAAATCCAAGAAGGGCAAGGACGTGGAAAAACAAAAGGAGATCGCGCGATTGGAGTGCCAGGTGTATAAATTGGCAGAATTAGTCTCTGGTCAGAGGGTTGCAACTAAGGAGAACGTTCAGAGAAAGCAGGCAAGAACGGAAGGTGAAAGGGGGGACTCTGATGCAGAAGCAAGTGCTAGCGAATCTGAAGAAGAGGATGACAACGAAGTTCCCTATAATCCTAAGAATCTACCGTTGGGTTGGGATGGAAAACCAATACCCTACTGGTTATACAAACTGCACGGTTTGAATATAAGTTACAACTGCGAAATCTGCGGAAACTTTACATACAAGGGACCAAAGGCCTTCCAAAGGCACTTCGCAGAATGGAGACACGCGCACGGAATGCGCTGCCTTGGAATACCAAACACAGCTCACTTCGCGAACGTGACTCAAATAGAGGACGCACTCGCACTGTGGGAGAAGCTGAAAGCCCAAAAGCAAGCGGAACGCTGGCAACCCGAGCAGGAGGAGGAGTTCGAAGACTCCCTCGGAAATGTGGTCAATCGTAAAACCTACGAAGATTTAAAAAGACAAGGACTCCTATAAACACGACTGCACAGTCATCGTATTACTATTGGTACTACCAGAGATGATTTTGTACTCAGAACTGTATCCCTGACAAATCTTACAGTAAAATAAATAATTCCTAAAACAGTACGCATCACAGCTCATTAATCAACGTATACATTTCCGCGCTTCTATCCCTGCTACCAAATTCAATTTCACTTTGACCCTTCGCTCATAATATTACATCAACAGTCTCCAATATCATTTACATAATCAGAGCCACAAACAGCAGATATACCATCCAAAATGAAACATGCTCAGTAAAGCGCGAGCTCCCAATCTCCCCGCATCTCTGATACAAATCGCGAAATCCAACCGACGATCTCGGCCAATGGCCTTCAAGGATTTCGTAGGCAGGCCTCCTTTAATATTCGGAGCAGTCCGTGAGCGCTGCAGGCGCAGATCTGCAGCGTCACTTCTCCTCCGGCACTCTATGGCAGTACGAATTTTTCCACCATTACGAAGGGGTTGCACGGTGCACACGCCAACGGTTTTTCCACCGGATCGTGGGCCAACCCTCGACGCCTCGTCTCGTCGATCAGCCCGGATCTCTGCCAAATCGGGACGTCGGAGGCTCGCGAGAGCCAAAGGAGGCCTTCGATTTTTGAACCGGCGACGAGAGCCGCTTCCATTCTTTCCTCTCGTTATTAAAACCACGTGTCTCGTCGGCTCCTGTCGCGCTCCGTCGGAACAAAGCGCCTCGAGTTATTTCGATGTCCCTCGCTGTCGCGCTCCTATTCTGAGGGAGCCGAGGGACGATGAGGCGATCGGTTGGGATGGATTTTCGCTCGTATGTGCGATTAAACGGGGCCAATTGACCGGATCTCGAAGGGGGAGAATATAAGGCCGTCGGTGGAACAAAGAGCACGCTCCATTCCGCGGAGGCATGCAGCAGCAGGATGACGGAATTCGTCGACGGATGGATATTCGGTCATACCCTCGGGGAGGGCGCGTACGGCGAGTAAGTTTCTCGTTTCTCGAGCGGATTCCAGAGGCGAATCGTGTAGCGAGCGCAGGAAGAATTGATTCTTGTTCGAAGAGGTTAAAGAGCACGGTTCTACTGCAACGTATATGTTGCGTCATGTTGGATTTCCTGCAGTTTGGATTGATTGTAATGCATGATTTTTTCCTCGACACCTTTTTTTTGTATGCTATCATCCTCGAGGAAAAGGATGACTATGCAGGGATAAATGGGTTGATTGATTTGTAGGCTAGTCGAACTTTTATTGCTTGTTAGGGTTTTATGAGGAAGATGTAAAGTGGTACTCATTTTATCCTTTCTTTTATGGTTTACCTGTGTAGAGTAAAGCTGGTCATAAACAAGTCTACAGGTGAGGCGGTCGCTATGAAAATGGTGGATCTAGAGAAACATCCGGATGCCAGGCAGACGGTTAGGAAGGAGACTACGATTCATCGTATGCTGTCGAATCCGAATATTATACAGTACTTTGGGAAGCGCAGCGAGCCAAATATGGAGTACATTTTTTTAGAATATGCTTCCGGCGGTGAACTTTTTGATCGAATTGGTAAGACACGAGGTAGCGACGGCAATAGTGTATGGAAGGAACGCTCTTTAATACAAGTTTCCATCGTACAGAGCCAGACGTCGGTATGCCTGTATCAGAGGCGCAGCGGTATTTCAAACAGTTGATCTCAGCGGTTGAGTATCTCCACAGCCGTGGAGTGGCTCATAGAGATCTCAAACCAGAGAATCTACTTTTAGACGATAATGACAATTTGAAAGTAACCGATTTTGGGCTAGCCACGATATATCGCATGCAAGGGAAAGAGCGCTGTTTAGAGAGACGGTGTGGAACGCTACCTTATGTCGCGCCAGAGGTTCTTCTGCGACCGTATCATGCGGAACCTGCCGATCTATGGTCGTGTGGAATAATTCTCGTCGCTTTATTGGCTGGAGGTAATTATTATTTAGAGTGGAGATGATTCAGTCCGTTGTCTATATCACAAAATCATCTGCAAGAGACAGGCCATTGAACATTGAGACGTACAATAGTTTAGGTATCTAATTGGTAACTTACATTCCTTAGTTATTAACTGGTCCATGTCTGAAATATAGAACTGCCTTGGGATCAGTCCTTGGCAGAGTGTCCAGAATATGTGGCATGGAGAGATGGGAAATACATGTCTCTTACACCATGGAAAAAGTTGGATAATGTATCATTGTCGTTAATCAAAAATATATTAATGCACACACCATCATCCAGATATACCATACAGGATATCAAGCAACATCGATGGTTTATCAAAAAATTCCAAAAGGGTTCATGTAAGTATTTTACATTTACAATGTACTACCATACATTTTTGGCGTAAAGGACAGACACGAACAGAGGTGCTATAGCTACAAATGCTAAGGTAGCAGTGGTATTTACTTGGTCAGGTACTGAGTGACTCTGAGTATGTATTGAATTACTCAAAGCAGCTCGGTACCTAACTGCGTGGATATCATACACATCCGCTCCCGATTTGTAAGTATTTAAATATAGAGTACTCTATACATGTGTTATAGTAGAATAAATATTGAAATTTTGATTCCTAAAAATTCTATTCAAAATTTTTTGGAAGCCTGAAGCTCTTGCCTTTCCTTTGGTAATACAGCTCTATGATTTTAATCGAGGTTCATAAAGCTAGATTACCAAAGCAAAGAGCATTGGCACATACGTCTTACTACTTACCGAACTAGCTGGCATCCATGCCATTATAATTTGTTGCCTAGATTCCTTTAGAAAATGATAACAGTAAACCTATACATGGATGTAAATTATTTATACGTTATAAAAACTTTAGTATTTCTGGTTACCGTAGTTGGAAATTGTGAGGTTGATGGAAAACAGATTCATTTGGAAAACGAGGATCTAACAAGATTATGCTTATCCCAACCTGAGTTACCTGGAATGGAAAATATTACTACGATGCGAATCAATTTAGAAGAACGACCGGGTTTCTCGTTTTCGCAACCAGCTCACATGGAGGATCTTTTATTATGCACACAGGTGCAAACCATGCAACAGACACAACCCAGTCAGGTAAGCAACGCTTCATTGTAAATATGCATCATTAGAAGACGAGGAATTATGATTAATTCAATTTCCAGCAAAATTCTTTTCAACGTTTGGTACGAAGGATGACTAGATTCTTTGTCAGGACTGAGTGCGATGAGACTGTTACAAGATTGTTGAATTGCTTAGAGAATGAAAGCTACACATACAGAGTTAATGATTTTGGAACGGTAAGCAGCGATGTTCTGATCAAAATTAAACAAATTTTCGGAATTTAATAATAATGTATATCTTGTCCTAAACCAGGTCACTGTATCGGGTGTCGATAGAAGAAAAATGCCCCTAGTTTTCAAAGCAAACATTGTCGAAATGGATGGAAAAATATTGGTGGACTTCCGGCTGTCAAAGGGATGCGGCTTGGAGTTCAAGAGAAGATTTGTTAGAATTAAATCAATGCTTCAGGACATTGTATTAAAAGGTCCTGTGACATGGCCAATCGCCGTAGCAACTTCGAACATGCCTTGATCATGCTTGTGTGATCTATATTTATTTTTGTGCCCTTTTTTTAAATAAAAGTTTTATATATTTTCTGAATGCCTAATTCTTTTATTGCATAAGACTGAGTACCCTAACCTATGATAGGAAACTTTGTATCAAGTCGACTAATTACAAGGTTTCATCCAGTAGTATCTATAATTATAGACCATAAACTTCGAAATAGCATTGCAATTAAAATTTTACATTACAAATTAAAACGACTATAACCTCTCCAGCACACGAGTGAGACTCACATAACCTTAAATAACGTAAAATCAATGACTTCCATAGAATGTTACCCGTGCATTTCATAACATTTGTTTTATCTAGTGCATCCGTATATTTATTCATATGTTACGTCAACCTTGCGTATTTCTTGGACACGTCTTTACACCGCTTCTATTTCGGCTTTCGAGATGGAACGGAATACGATTATATCGTTGGTGAGTCCCTAGATATAGAGCAAACTCTACATTCATTTAAATCACTTATACAAAAAAGAAAAAATGAAGTTGCTGAGCTTGAAATCTAGTTATCATTCAATTCAGTTATATATGAAATTTTAGTTGGAGCAGGCTCTGCAGGGGCAATTTTGGCAGCAAAATTGGCTAACAATGGATATACTACACTGTTGATCGAAGCAGGTGGAGTAGCTCCACCTTTCTTAGACATTCCTGTATTGTCGCCTGTTATTCAGAGGACACCTTATAACTGGGAATACATAACTGTGCCGCAATCTCATGCCTGCAAGGCTTTGATAAACAACGTATGTATGCCTAAATATCTTTAACAACTTGCATTATCTTTAACTACATTCTAGCAAAGTAAATGGCCAATGGGGAAAATACTCGGTGGAACCAGCCGTCTCAACTACATGGCTTATGTACGTGGGCATCCGTCAGACTATGATGGCTGGTTCTCCGATTTCATTGGTAATAATGCCTCAATGATGCTAAAACAAATGTACTACATCTATTCTCTCATAAATTTTCTTTACTGCCTGTTATACATTCAGAGCCTACACAAGACAAAGGTGGACCAATGCATGTAAGCAACTTGAAATGGAACACTGGGCTTGCCGATGCTGTTCTAAAAGGAGTGGATGAAATGGGGTACCATAACGTGGATATCAATAAAGATTTCAATACTGGTAGCTATAAAAAATATAAATACGTAAGATGTTATTATACATGTAGTTTCCTTTGTTCAGGTTTCATGAAAGCTCGCTTAGTTATGGAAAATGGCAGAAGGTGGAGTTCAGACAGATTATTGTATGATAACTCTAAAGACATTTTGAAAGTTGTTACACATGCTCGCACTGATAAAGTATGCATAGCTCGTTAAAGTATAAATTTGGCTGGCCGTTTATACTCATAGTTATACCAATTTCTCATACTAATCGCATTGATGACTATTGAAGGTTTTGGTGAAATCTGGTAAGGCTGTTGGGGTTCGTTTTGATAAGCTGGGTTCCAGTCATGATGTAATTGCCAGGAAGGGTGTCGTTCTTAGTGCTGGTGTCGTAGGTACTCCTAAGTTGTTGATGCTGTCTGGTATTGGGCCAAGGAAACATTTAGAACAATTAAAAGTACTTTTAATTTGAATAGTAATACAATATTTTTGTGCCAGTTCCTGATAAAATCTTTGTCATTTAGATTAAAGTGATCAATGATTTACCAGTTGGTCAACATTTGGTAGATCATATCTTAACTGGAATTGATCTAGTCATACTTAATATAAGCCTACCCTTGAGTTTAATGGATGCAATAAATCCTCTGTCTGCATTAAATTATTTTGTACATGGAGAAGGTAAGGTAGCTAGGTTGGCAAGCTAAATATTCTTGAAGTACATGAAAACGATACATATCTTTTTTATTATTAGGTCCTTGGACAGCTGCAGGTATCGAGGCAATGGGTACGTTTCACAGTGTTTCACAAAAAAATACATTTAGTGCTCCAAACCTTCAGTTAATGATACTACCAATAGGAATATCAAAAGACAATGGAATCGTTCTGAGAAAAGCAATGGGGATATCAGATGAGGTTCAGTTTCCTTTACGGATCAGTACACCATGAATGTTTACCATTTTATTTTACAAAATATTTTTGTAGATTTATGACGAATATTTTGCACCGCTTACAAATAAAGAGGCGGTAACCCTTGCCCCGGTTTTACTACATCCAAAGAGTAAAGGAGAAATAAAATTACGCAACAGTAATCCAGCTGAGGATCCCTTGATAGATCCCAAATATTTGTCAAATGAGGAGGATATCGCTACTCTCGTAGAAGGTAATGATGACGTTTAACGATCTTAGATTTACTCTTATCAAGTGCTAGACTCCTTATTTGCTTTTACATGTAGGATTACAATTTGTGAAAAGACTTGTCCAAACGGATGCAATGCAAAGTCTTGGTGCACGATTACACAATAAACCGTTTCCGGGATGCGAGGACAAAACATTTGCCACTACTGAGTATTGGGAGTGCTATGTAAAACATTTGACCTTAACATCCTACCATCCTGCTGGAACATGCGGCATGGGCGATGTTGTCGACACTTCCTTCAGGTATGCAGGAAACATATTAATTATCATAAGTAAAAAACGTTTATTTAAGGAGTACACGCTATCATTTTCCTACAGGGTCTACAATATGAAGAATTTGTATGTGGTAGATGCATCTGTATTTCCGTCCTTGCCCAGTGGAAATATTAATACGGCAGTTATTATGCTCGCCGAGAAGGCTGCACGTATACTCACGCGCAATACCAAGCTTACGATTAACGATACAAAGTGTCAGAGGTCAGACGGATATTGCAAAGCACTGAATGTCTGTACCGACAGATAGTGAAACATATACATCTTAATGTTACACCCGGTAATCCAGATCAATCGATTGCCACTTGATATAATTTGTTTAAAGAATAGTTATAATACTTTAAACAATAAAGCAGTAATAAAAATCTCGAATAAGATTAAAAATAATTGTACTAATTCAAGTTTTAATTGCCCATTATGCTTGTTCGCATAAATGCTCCTGAATGTCTACCACTGAACATCTGTACTGACAGATAGTGAAACATATACATCTTAATGTTACACCTGGTAATCCGGATCAATCAATTGTCACTGAATATAATTTGTATAAAGAACAGTTATAATACTTTAAACAATATACCGGTAATAAAAATCTCAAATAAGATTAAAAATAATTGTACTAATTCATGTTTTAATCACCCATTATGCTTGCTCGCATAAATGCTTCTCGCACTCTTAAAAGACTTAGTACGATATTCTGTATTGCAGAACGTTTTCAATTTGATTGAATTCCTATTATCAATCGCGAGTTTTTCACACGACCAATAGTCTTAGTATATTATGTCTTCATTTATGTACAAGAATTAATTAATAATAACGTCTACTTATAAAATTATCCCGCCTAGAATAATCATCGTTATGGTGATTACTGTGTTTACTTCTATGAGACCTATGGTCCCTATGATGATTATTATCTCGATCACTTTCTCTGTAATAAGGATGCGTCCTTCTGGATCTTTTCTCATTTTTACCGGAAGGGCTTACTTGTTTGGAATACGTAAGGTTCGTTGGTAGCATATTCATCCCGATCATGTCTATCATCATAATCGGAGAATTACCCGGAAACATCATTTGTTGACCTAATTGCAGTGCCTGCAGCATGTTTGGCGACTGATTTTGATAATTCTCGGTTTTGTCTAAATCTACAGTGTTCCTCATTTTCATGTTAATGGGTTTGTCAAACAGCATCGTACCATCGAAGAGATCTAGAGCGTACGATACCGAAACGTCGTGTTTATACGTTACGAATCCATACGACCTTTGCCTGCCGTCGCGATCTTTAGGAATAGAAACTCTTTGCACGGGACCACCCTATAACATTGCATAAAACACTTCTGTACATTACGCGCTCCTTAATGGGAACGGAGGGCTAGAAACGGAGTGGGTCATTAGTACACCCTAAGGCGCACTCCAAGGCATTACAGGTTCACCCTGCTACACAAATTAGCAGCACGAATGATAGTAACAAATATGGAAGCAACGAGAATTATCAATCTGTGACGTTAAGAGGACGCAGAAAGAGGCAGAAAGGAAAGCTAGGGTGGATCTATGTTGGAAACACTTCGTCCTCGAGGATGCCGTTACTAGCTTTCGGAAACGTTAACGAGTTTCCAGCGCCAGGTCGACAGTAGATTTTTCTAAGGCGTCCAGAACGATCTCATGTAAGCCAGAAACGGAGGCCATTGCGTGTTATTCATGGCCTAATTATTCGTACGCCTAGTCACGTACTGCAATACTAACCTGCAGGAACAATTCGTACAGGATCTCCTCGGTAACTCTGTTGCTCAGGTTTCCACACCACAGGGTGCGTCTGTCCACGTCCATTATTTTGAAAATTCACCCGAAACAAAGGACGCTAGTAATTGCGAGTCTATTTTGATTTCCTTAGCGAAAGATTGCGAGCTGACGTACAAGATGGAGCGACGCACACTTGCGCCATCAGCGCCACCTATGAATTTCTCGCGAGCTAATTCGAGGATTTAAATGCGCTACTTGGTCAACTCCATGCGCCTAATGTTTCGTGATTTTTATGAACAAATATTTCCACGCGGAGAAATACTGGTGATATGTTGATAAAATATTATTCTGATTTGCGATAGGCACGAATGATACTTCTTAAGAATATTTTAACTATGCGTGCAATATAAGTTCCGCCGTACTGTATTATGTTCGTATCTGGTATTTGATTATACGAGGGATAGCAAATCGTTTTTTCCACGATGGGTACTAGAATTAAAAAATATACGAATCTCGAGATATCCGCTATGCTTGATTCGAACTCCGAATCAGAGGATCTCGAAGTCGTGGATTTGGTGGCATGTAATACGAGTATAAAAAGAAATCATAAGCTTCACATCACGGTGGATAGTATACATGAGGATTCTACTGACTCGGACCAAATTTTTGATCATTTAAAAACACCTACGTTGCGAAGAAAGATGATGGACAACGATAAGGTAAAGCTACGGATCAAACTAAGGCGTTCTACCGAGCAGAGCATGTATAAGATCGATACAGATTCAGACTATGACAAGCCTAAACGGAAGGTGTACAATTCTACGTCGAAGATTCCAAAGCGAAGTACTTCCAGAGCAAGCAGCAAAGAGAAAGCATATAGCAGTAAAAAAAAGGAGAACGATCTGTCTGTTGTGCCAACGCAAGATGAAAATCAGACACCTCCGAAAAGAAGTACAAGGACAAGAAAACCACCTTTGAGATATGTGATGGAATATTCGGATAGTCCTGTAAGATCTTCAATTACGAGACCCAAAAAGTTGGTGAATTATAAAGAGGATAAATTTGATACATCCTCAACAGAAAGCTTGCAGAATATTAAAAGTAAAGATCATCATCCTAATAATGCTTCTCAGATGCAATCAGAAAATAACGTTCTAAGATCCCGGACCAACAAGCGTAATCATTCTATTCCTGACAAGGAGCCTGAAAGCGAAAGTGGCAGACTCTCTAAGGTAATCAAAACTAGAACTTCCAGAAAACTTAGTGTCACTGAGAATAAAGAAATTAATAGTACGGATAATGAACGATCAACTAAAAAACCACTAACTGCGGAGAATAAAGATACACACAAAATAGTAGCTACTCCAAAATTAAATAGGCAAGAGAGAACATCAAATATGGACATGCTGTTTGTAAATAAAGAAAACGATTCTAGTTCTAAAGATAAGAGCAGTGGCAGCAAAGAAAAAGATCTATCAGATATTTGTCAGGACACTCAGGAATTGTCTATAACAAAAGCTAAGAAAACTCCAAGAAAAAAGAAAAATTCTACAGTGGACACAGAGCTTAGTGTGGAAGGTATTCAATTGGCTACACCAAAGTCTCGTTCAGGGATAAAGTGTAGCAAGTTAACACCATCTATTGACAAGCGTACTTCAGTGTTAATGAAACCAATGACACCTTTACAAGAGGCTAGATCAAAATTACATGTCAGCGTTGTGCCAAAATCATTGCCTTGCAGAGAGGAAGAGTTTAATAATATTTTTACGTTCTTGGAGGGCAAACTGAAGGACAAAAGCGGAGGGTACGTTTACGAATTAGAAATAAAAAAAATTTGCTTGCAAGGAATAAACATTACTAATTGAATAATGAAAATCGTATTTCCTGGATAATATAGATGTATGTATATAAGTGGGGTTCCTGGAACAGGAAAAACTGCCACTGTCAACGAGGTCATAAGATGTTTGAAAAGATCTGTCGTAAAAGGCCAATTGGACAGTTTTGACTATGTCGACATTAATGGTATGAAATTGTCAGAACCTAGACAATCTTATGTACAAATTCTAAAACAACTGACTGGCCAAAATGCTACATGGGAGCAAGCCTACGATGCTCTTGACAAAAGGTTTTGCAAGAATAATTCCAAGATGACTCTTTTACTCGTTGATGAAGTAAGTGATCCTTCTTATTGTCGACAGCTATGCTACTTCCCAATGGCTTTATGATTATTCTATTTTATGTTTTCCACTTGCTTTATATTATTTTCTCTGAGTTATCATTTTTACTGTAACAAATTTTTGTTTGCACGTATGTAGCTAGATCTTTTATGTACCAAACGTCAAGATGTAGTGTACAATTTACTAGACTGGCCTACAAAGGCATCAGCTCAGTTAGTGGTGATCACTATAGCCAATACTATGGATTTGCCAGAAAGGGTTTTGATGGGCCGTGTTACATCGCGTTTAGGTCTGACACGTTTAACTTTTCAACCGTACAATCACAAGCAGTTGCAAGAAATAGTACACACTAGACTTAAAGAATTTAACGCTTTTAGAAGCGAAGCTATACAGCTAGTTGCACGGTGAGTGTATAAATGTTATTCTATTTCTTGTATTTATTTTATTTACTGGCACTGCTGCAAGGGAAGTGGATCTAATGAAAACATTATTTGTATTCTGCATGAGTAGATATACAATTAAATGTTACGTTGTATTAGGAAAATTGCAGCAGTATCAGGTGATGCACGGCGTGCCCTGGACATATGTCGTCGTTCGACAGAAATTGTTGAGCAGCGACAAGCTGAGATAGTGACTATTCAGGATGTTAACCAGGCTATATCAGAGATGATTGCTATGCCAAAAGTTCAGGCTATAAAACATTGCTCCAAAATGGAACAAGTGTTCTTGGAAGCTGTATGTGCAGAATGTGAACGCACAGGCATTGAGGAAGTGTATTTCAAAAACGTCTATAAACAGCTTGAGGCATTATGTTCCTTTGAGGGTTTGTAGTTTCTAACATTCTAAGCATTTCATGCGCATATATTGTACATGTATTTATATTAGGATTTATTTTGTACAGGTATAAAAATCCCGACTATCACAGAGGTGCTTGCAGTTTGCGGAAGGTTGGGTGCTAGCAGGCTATTGATCTGCGAGCATTCCAGGGCAGACATATATCAAAAGCTGTTATTAAATATTTCTACCGACGATGTTTATTATGCTCTGGAGAGAACTGACGATAAATAACATCTACATGACTATTTTTACATGCATGTGTACATATACATAAAACTCATTTTGCTCATACTCAGAGGGAATAACATTGACATATCCATGTATTACTATGAAATGCATTTTAAAATAAGGCATGTTTAATATCATGCTATATCGATTGGCTTCAAAAGTATTTCAGGTTTTATCCAATTGTAATTATACGTAGGATGTTATTTATTAAATAAATTTAGAAAAAAATGTTCTGGACATACTGCCATTACACAACCTTCCAATATTATATAACTATGATCGATCTATAATTGGTTTAATTATATAAGTTGAGCCAATTATAGACTAATATTGGCATAACTATATGTATACCTCGAAAAAAGCACCTTTAACATACTCTCGCGCAGAGCTCCATCTTGTCATAGTCAGACATACATCTTTCAATACTATATTATTAGATTCAATAAATATACGTTAAAAACATGACCCGTGAAAATATCGAGCAAACCATTCATACGTTGTATGATCAGGAACGATGGAGAGATATTGCTGACCTAGAGCTAACCGTACAAGAATTTAAAACATCCAGACTGTTCTGGGTTTTACCTACGCTTAACGACTTACGATGGATGAGTGATGTGGTGAAAAATTGTGGACTGATTGGTGTTGTGAGTGTTGGATGCGGTTGTGGACTATTGGAATGGTTACTCCAAAAATATTCTGGTAAGGTACACCCTCCCTCATATTTATAATCAAATAATTAACGATTACATTGTGCAATAGGCAAAATATATTCTAGAACTGCAATCCATTTTAGGGTTGGACGTCTCTGGCATTGAGCTGGACAGGTCTTGGTGGTGCAGCAACTATGCTCCACCTTTGTTTCTGAAGACTATCTCGTTCGTCCCTGAAAGCGAAACTAACTTCCACGTGTCAAAAGATTACGCTCTTTTATTCTGTTACTTCAACAATGCATCTGCATTTCGGAGCTACATGGAGCACTACAAGGGTAACCTTGTCATTGTCATTGGACCAGACGAAGGTCAAGAGCGCTCTTCATGCCCCTTACCATTTGACAAGACATTCGATGTTCTTGGTTGGCAGCTGGCGCAGATGAGGAAAATGACTAAGTCGAGAGACTACATTGTCGCGTATATTAGATGACGATAAAGCTACATAGGCCAATAGATTTTTACTAAAAATTGCATCGTATATTCCTCCATAGGAGAGACGATACACGACGCCGTAACTTTGACTCTAGCTGTCAATTCGGTCGCGAATTGTACACATCAGGAGTAGGAGAGGAAGAAAAAAGGGTTTTTGGTCATTATTGCTGTTATATTTACAATCATTAGTGCAATTTTCTTGATTGAAGAATAGGGACGCTACACACGGCTGGTGCACACGTCCACGGAGAATCTTCACCAAGGCATTCTGACTACAAGCACAAATTTCGTGGACGAAATAAACACTGAATACGCAGCTGAAATGATCGTGTGCACTTTTATTCCTTATCACTGTTCATCTTCAGCACTTTATCCACTTTTTTTCACAAAACTCTAATCCTCCACAATGCATGACGCGATTGAACTCCGAGAACATCTTTCGATAATCGAAAGAAGGGTCACGTGATATCGAGAATCGCCAGCGATACTCGATCGATACTCGCTTGTCTTTCTCGCTTGTTATCGGCAATTGTCAGTTAAACGACGTTTGTATGTTAGCTAGGTTAGCATAAATCATAATTTTTTTCCGTCGCCTAGTCTTTATTTATTGCCTCCCCTTTCGCATTTTTCACCAAAAAAGCATGTCGACCGAGGAAGTTAACGTGTCTCAAGCAAAAGTCGAAGACGGAAAAAACAAAGAGAGAGTTTACTGCACGTTTTGCCCATCGAAAATGCTCAATGCGGGTGCAGGTCGTCTGGTGAACGTCGAGGTATGTTGATTTCGTTTGGGAGTTTTTCTATGGTAAAGTACATGATTTACGCGAGTATACCTCCTTGAGGCAGTTTATTTCTTCGACGATTTTATCAAGATTATTAGAGCTTTCTGTCGATATCTATTTTTGCGAGAATTTCGAAAATTATCTTTATGTATTTAAGTTGTGACTCGTATATAACCTTGGCGAATACCTCAGAAAAACAACTTGCATTGTAATTGTTGTGTGCTTAAAGACGCTGTGCACCTTCTTCTCTGAGTGCTGTATCTCTAGAGATAATTAACATCTTAACAAGCGATGAAACACAAAATAGAGTGTTAAGTGAATCAGTGTTCAGTTCTATGATTTCATGAATATATTCAATCCGATCCCATTATGTTACAGTTTAATTTACCATATATACATCATAAAGGCGAGGGGGAGGCAGAACAGCAGGAATTGATTACCGACTACTGGTTGGTAGAAGATATATATATGTTTGAAAACATTGGCGTTTCCCACACCGTGGATAACGTGCAATATTTAGCGTGCGCAGACTGCGAGAGGGGTCCTGTCGGTTGGCTAGACTTGTCGACTAGAAAGTCTTACGTCGCATTGTCCAGAGTTAAGCACGATTGATTTGTAAATAAAGTACTTTTATAATTTTATGTGAACAGCGGTTTGATTCCCTGCCGATATCTGCGTTACACGCTGCTCCGCCTTTTCGATGGACCGGCAAAAGGAATAAATATCGGTACTGACAGGGTGAGTAAAATAATCGAGAGATCTTTTGGTGATTCTGTGCTCGTGAAACTTTATTTTTATTATTTCACCATAAAGCTTCGCTATCTTCGATAGGGGATAGTGGTAATAAAATGTGGAGGCACCTCCACCAGGGAGAAAACACGAGTGACAACGTCATATAGAATTTAAGTACAAGAACTAAGTCTCCATTCCTCCCATATCCCATCGTCCTCGAAGTCTATCCCCAGTACATCGGTTCGCCCTTAAGCAGAACCATTTGTCGGATTAATTTTAAGCCTAAGATTCCATTCAAGTTTGGAGGAGAACGCAGCCTACCTCTACATAGCCCTGACAAGAATCATTAAGGGGGAGAGAAAAGACAGTCTGGAAAGTCGATAGCGGAAAGAAGAATGCGCGTAGCGATTTTAATCGACAATTTAATATTTAATTACGTACGTTACAAACACAGCCGATAAATCAGATAATCAATCGTCGTTACGATACAATAGTCGATAAATTTCCTTACGATTAGAAATCATTTATCAACGCACATGACGTGCATATAGGTATATACATACACAGGTGTACATACGTACATGCATCCGCGAAAAATGAATCGTATCGTATTGCACGTCGCTCCTCTCGTGTAATTAATTGTCCGTTTAGTCAATTACGTGTCACGCGCGTGAGTACCTAGACGTAATTTACGTGTACATAGAATATCTGCCTTGCTAAGCCTTTCTCGAGGTGAGGAGAAAAGTCACGTATGTCCTGATACAGTAGAACGTAAAGCGATCCAGAAACCCACGAACACCGCAAGAATCTTCTCCAACCAGGCCAAGAAATTCACTTTGAACGATCACCCAGCATGATTTTTTGCCCCTTTGCTTCAGCCAGAGGTAAAACAACCTCGAGCTTATAATAAGACTTGAATATAAAACGTGCAATGTTCTTTGAGAATAAACTGTCTCCGCCATTTTTAAAGAACCGACATTTACATCAGGTTCGCGAAGGTAATTGATAGCAGAATGCAGTTTGATTGCTGCATCGCGATACTGAATAATAAAATTCCTCGAGGATTTGCCCGGTGTATTTGGTGCACGAGGGTTCCAGGATATCCTTTATATCGATACTCCATTTATCCGAGCATAACCGGGCTGGATTCCCGCTAAATCCTCGTTACAACAATTTCCCAGAACCTGTCGGCCTTGAGCACAGTCCTAAGATTAAAACCGTGAAAGTGCAAGACGATCGCAATTTTTAATGGACCTTTGAACCTCGTGAAACGATCTTCTTACTCGCCAGACTCGAATCCAGGGGCGAAAGGGAATTGACTTGGAAATATCCGCATATATAGGTGCACATCATTATTCCATCGATTATAAAAACATCGAAAGGGCTAGGAGCATAGATCGGCTTAAAGAAGGCTAATCAACAGAGAAAGTAGGACGTTTTTGCGTTTTGCGAAGCTCACTTTTTATTAACGAGACCATTGAGAGGAGAGGAGAGCCAATAAGTCACCCGACGTGTTCGGATAAACGAAGCTCTACCGTAACAATATAACTTTCGCCCTTAACTTGCCTTAAATATTGCAAAAATAGTCACGCGTACCTCCCAGCCGGTGCCGAAATCATTTAATCGTCGGCTTTACTAACATCACAGCTTTTTTAATTACGCGTGTTCCCGAAGCAATGCGTATTTCTTTACTCGATATAATATTTATTTATTTATATATATATATATTTATATATATTTATTCATTTATTTATATTTTGTATTTATACGCGCCGGATCCGCTGACGAGTTCGGCGTCGATCTGGTCGTCCAATCAGCGACGAATTCGTCGCGGATTTTTCAGGTTGCGGTGCAGTTCTATATGTATAGTGCTGATCGATGCTCGATCGATGATAATTACTGTGTACACCGAAAATCGGGATATGAACTCTCCGTAGTCCACGCTTTGAGCCGATATTGAGGGAAGTAAGGTATATTCTTTGTATCTCTATAATTTTGAATATTATGATAAATTATATTATATATTCTATAATAAGAATAATTTTGAAATTTCTCTTTGGCTGGTAAAGACCGTGTTTTTATTAGGATTTTTAATCCAAATTAAATTTAATGACTGATCGTTCCAAAATCTACTTTGAACATGTATACTTTACATACCCAAACGTCGTGTATTTAAGATATATAAACTGATCACGATCGAGAAAGCATTTAACGTAAGAAAGTCGATCGATTCTCGTGCAATTCTTCGAAAGTACCTTGCGTCGCTTGGCTCAAAGGTGAAACGCTTCGAATACGGAGAGTTAATGATATGATGAAGATGATATTTCATGTCGAGGGGGTTCTGAAGGGAAATAACCAACGTGCTGAAAAATTCCCAACGATACAGGTTGAACTCTTTTAAGGCTACTATTGCGAAGTAATGGTCCTCCCACGTTTTTTGCAGCTACAAAGTATTTCTTCAAGTCCTTTAAAAGATCGCGGCTTATTTAACATCATCATCAATTTTACCGTGACTAAATTCTTCGAATCTTATTTTTCAGTGTCAATGTATCGTCGGTTGGAATAAAATTTGTCCGCTCAGGACGAAGCAAAAGGAAAAGTTCAACCTGCTTTTAAAGTAATGGCAATTACAGCGTTAACGGATATAAATAATAACGGTGACAGTGATAACGGCGACGATAACATTAACAATAACGACAATATCAACGAAATATAGACATATATACAACGATGTTCAACTAGAGGATATTTCTTTTGTAAGGATAACGGGGTGAGGGGTTAAAGGTTTGCTTTTAAATCAAAGGTACAGAGGATCGTGATTCGTGTACAGGCGGACGTTGCATCGTCGTTCTCTGCAAGAACACACTGTGATTAACTATAATATTAAGCGCACGACACACACGGATTTCTGAAATGTATCAGACTCGTGTGTAAATTTACAATCAAAAGCGAAAAATTCACAGCATTTTATATTCGTATTTAAATATATCAGGTGTACAACTTTGCGCCCATCTCGGTCAACGATGAACAATACCTTGAATCATAAATGTATAATCAGTTTTTTTACGATAAAGCCTCGAGTTTTAGAAAAAAAACTGGCGGAAGGAAAGTTGTATACCTAATATATAGACAATAAAAATAATTTTGTTAGCATGATGCATTGGCGCAGCAATTTGACATGTCGTCGTTAATGCACATTAATCGCAGTGCTTTTCAACGTTGATTTACGTTAAAAATCGCAGTGGCACACGAGCAGCGCCGATATAACATTCGCCCTTCGTAAAAATTCCGGAGATCACGACTGATCGTAATGTCTCGTGGCCTCCGCCACTCGTGGAAATGCAGGTAAAACGAATCTAAATATTCTCGCTTACGATCACAACACCGATAGTTTAAAATTCGACAGGCGCACGGATATAAGCCACTAAGCTCTCGCGTGGCCGGCACTTACGATTAAAAGAATGATAAGATAATTAGCTCATGCGCATCGTGCAGAGGGAAAGTCTCTTAATTTATTATTTTACGAGGCAGCACCGCGAGGAAAATGACTAAAATCGGTCTATTCTGTCGTTTACACCTTTCTTTACCAGCGCCGGATATATCCGGCGTCGATTATATACGCTTCCTCAACTGGCGCCGGTTATAACCGGCATCCACTATATACGCTTCCTCAACTGGCGCCGGTTATATCCGGCATCCATTAAACACGCTTCCTCAGCTGGCGCCGGTTATAACCGGCGTCCACTGTATACGCTTCCTCAGCTGGCGCCGGTTATAACCGGCATCCATTAAACACGCTCCCTCAACTGGCGCCGGTTATATCCGTCTACAACTTTGCTTCCATCATGGCCAACGATGGAAAATGCCTTGAATCATAAATATACAACCAGTTTTTTACGCTAAAGCCTCGAATTTTGGAAAAAAACCTACGGAAGCAAAGTTGTGCAGCTAATATATCGGGCCTATGCATAATTCTGTAGCGAAATCTCGAGAGATGCTTTTTGCAATCCTTTTCTCCACTCTGACACGTATCTAATATCGTACATTAAGTGAAAGCTGAAATTTCTGATAAATCGATCGTGATTAAAATCGCCTTTTTTGCTAAACACTTTAAACCTTACCTAACTCTCGCCACGGAATTACGAGCAGACCCAACAACCTGGACATTTCTCTCTGCACCTGCGATTAAATGCGAGAATGCCTTTCTGTTGCGCGAAGTGCACACGCGACGTGCTCGAAATCGACAATGAAAATCGAAGAGAGGGAGGCTTGCCTTAGAAGCACACGTATCCATGGTGCCAGCCGAAATATCAATGTGCAGCTAACTGTATACGACGCTAAAGGTTCCGTAGGATTTACGTATCTTGGTCCGTGGAGCATTAAACGTTAGTGACATTAATTAATTTATTCATTAGCGTTCCTATCGCCTAAAGGTTCTTCCACTCACGGCGCGAAGTGTATAAAACATAGTAATAGGTAATCGGTACTTTATATATATTTATATTAATCGCTCCGTCCCCAGGCTCGACGGATCCACGAGGGATCGTCTCTCGATCTCCTCGATCCTTTTGCCTCTGAATCGAATCTCGAGAGGTTCCTCCTCTCGCATCGATTGCCCTCGAATTCCACGTGTTCTTTTCTTTTTTTTTTCGCAAACTTCCTCGCCAGTTTCCTCCTCCTCCTCCTCCTTCTCCTCCTCCTCCTTTCAAGGTAAAGCGTCTCGCTTACTAAAAACTCTCACTTACGCCCTACCCGCGAGAAACTCAAGAGTGAAGACGCGCTTGGAAAGGCGCTCGATCCGCAGGGATGCGTTTCGATCGGAGGAAACGCGGCTCGCGGCTCCGTCGAGCCTTGCCAAGGTGGACGCGCCTTACAAACTCCTGTGCGATCATTTTTATAATTAACTTTAATCACTAAGCATTAACTCCCGTCCAATCGCGAACAGATGAAATTTCGCTTCGGCGTTTCGGCTCTGCGCGATATTCGTTGTGTCGATTGCACGCTCATCCTTCGACCGCGGGCTTCCATTGCAGCTCGAGTGGCTTCGAAGGACGCGCTCTGATCGTCTCGATGGCTTTTAAATACAATTTTCTAATCGCGATTTTTTCAGTACGATTTCAGTTAATTTTCTGTACAAAGTTACCGGAGGTCGGATTATCCGATCGCGCGGATCGTCGAACGAATTGGCAAGCTTCCTGCGGCTTGTGGACGATTCATTGAAGCCCTCGCACGGTGCGCGTTGAGCGTATCCCTAGCGGCAAGAAGAGGAAGGGCGCGTCCTTTGGCCCGATCGAAGTACAGCGTGTAACGTATACGGAGAATTATGTGCGACGTGTCGTCTCACCCCCAACCGCGTATAGAAATCTACGTGTAAACGTGTTATTACTCGTGCAGTATCGAAAAAGTAGCATTTTTTATCTCTGCGCACCAGAGGCTCCTCTACTTGCTCCCCCTCGTTTTTCTACAGGCTGTTCACGGTCTTGGCGCTTACCTTGGTGCATCGGCACCTGTAAGAACGGTGCATCGTACGGATGATTAAATTCTACGCGCACGGATTTTTGATCGATTCTCGGATCGATCGATTTAGTTCGAATCGAGGCTTTGATTCCTCTTCGAATCTATTCCTCGTCCTGTTGGCGGAAAATAGGAATCGCGAGTCCCTGAACCGCGAGGAGCGTTGAGTACAGCGCGCGAGAGTGACTGGTACGGTGCACGAGAGTGACCTGTACAGTACGCGAGAGTAACCGGTACAGTAGCGACGAGCAGTTCTTCGAGGAAGCGCGCGAACGGTCGCTCGATCCGTGAACAACCTGTATCAGGAAACTGTTGATATTATTGCATTATTTATATTGATTTTGCGTAAAGCTTCAAAAGTACACGCAATACGATTAGTCCATATTTAAATGGCGAAGAATCATCACCTTCGATTTTCGTCGGGGACGTCGATGGCTGGTTTCTTACTAAAGTCCTTAGAAGTAGATAATAAATCTGGGGCGGGTGTTGAATTTTTCCAAGGTTCCTCCCGATGATCGTTACTCGCCAATTTTGCAGGTGCAGGAAGTTTTTATCCGGGAAAACGATTTTTCTCGCAGGACCGTTTCGACGACTAAATCGAAGGTTTTTTCTCGCCCTATCTCCTCGATTTTTTTTTCTGTTCCTCTTCCTTTCTCTCTCTCTCTCTCTCTCTCTCTCTCTCTCTCTGACTCTCTCTCGCTCCCTTTTTCTCCCTTACACGCAGTTACACGAGACGCAGTTCTCCCCCGTGCGTAATTTGCAAAGCGCGAAGAACGAAAGCCGGAACTTAGGATTTAAACGTATAGGCTCACCGGTGAAAATTCTTTTTTGGCAGTCGATTTTGGTTTTTTGTAAGTACGAGTATGCAGCGCTTTTACGTACAGTCCGAATTCCGAAATTGCCACCGTCACGGATATAAAGAGCGGCTCGTCGAAGCGTGCGTCGAGATTCCAGATCGCGGCTGTACGATTGAAATTCGTTCGAACTTCGAGCCTGAGACTCTGGATCTCGAGGCACGTTTTCTCGAGGCAGCCCTTCGTATATTTACACGTGTTAACTTCCTGTGCGTGCAAATCGCCGTGGCGAAATGCGTGGTCGTAGAAAAGGACTTTTAAAGCGTCGACACTAGTTATCGGATTTGCCCAACGACACTCGTTCAGTCCGGGCACTCGAGTCGATATATTCCGAGTCTCTTTGATTTCTCTTCCGTGCGTTCAGCGCACGAAAAGGGCGTCGGCTGAACCCCTTGCCGCACTTTGACCAACGAGAAATTCGGGCCAAACCCGAGTATCACGAGTCAGACTCTAATTTCATGTCCAACATAAGTATCGCGAGTCTGACTCGCGATCGAGATTTCGAAGCAAAGATGAATAGCAAAGTGGGACTCGTGGTCTTAATCTCGAGCTACTCTCTCGAGTGGCGTCCTTCCCAATGCAGACCAAACGCTACGAAGAAGACACTTTACGGTAGAGATAACGGCTAAAACCTAAGCAAACGTAGGCACTTGGACGCCGTGTCTCTGCCGCTTCGGCTCTTCCCACCAGCATTCGGGTGCATCGCTCGGGCCCGAGTCCTTCCAAGTCGAATGGCGCGGCAAGGGGTTAACCTCGCAATGCTCAATGGTTCCCTGAGCCTTTTTCTAATATCTTTGGATGGAATGGAGGGTGGAGAATCTTTTAGTCGCTTCGACGTCGCACTCGTAAAGCCATCGAACTCGCGATCCCCGCCTAGGACCTGTTCCCGCTTAATCCAGGATCGAATCCTCGTCCCAATGCTCTGCCATCCGTGCTTTTCGCTCCCAATTTTCCTCTCCGGGAAATTCCTGGGCTTTTTCTTTTATACAAATCGTAGAAAGGATCGTGCGCAAAAGTGCGCCTCGTTTAATCGCGGTGGCCCGATCGTTGCGCGGCGTTAAACACTTTGGCGTGA
The DNA here is from genome assembly GCA_038496175.1 of Ampulex compressa. Classification (NCBI taxonomy): domain Eukaryota; kingdom Metazoa; phylum Arthropoda; class Insecta; order Hymenoptera; family Ampulicidae; genus Ampulex; species Ampulex compressa. The sequence goes on along the minus strand of JBCFXI010000031.1, from coordinate 366,792 downwards.
TTCACCGTAACTGGACGGATGTGGATTGTGATTTGGAAGTTTGCAGAAGCCACGAGCGTGGACCCTTCTTAGGAGCCATCGACCCTTCGAGATCTTGGACGTGAAAGATCAGTGCCTCGGTAAATAAATCGCCCGCTAAATAGTGTTTAACACTAAACCTACCAGCCACTTCCTGGACATATTTACGTAAAGAACGTGTATAATCAAAGAAACGGGGTATTAAGAAGAGACATAGATCGATTGAATTATGGGAAATATCAAAAAATGCCTGATTACGAAGTACAGCGATTTTTCTAAGAATCGATCGAGTAGGTTCAGTGTTGAAACACTGTGCATAGATGTCTGCTCGAGAAGTCAGATCCTCTCTTTCGCCTCCTCTGTTGGAAATTAATAAAATTGACTTCCCTTCAACGCGTGCGCTTCAAGAGTCTCAGCGATGGTCTGTAAAAAAATACGTTTCTTTTATAAAAATACGCGAGGCTTTGGTTTAAAATCGATTACCCTCGACGCGTCTGGTCGTCACAACCAGGATCGCCCCTAATTGCTTGGTCTGAACGTATTTACAGACGAAAATTCTCAGTATACTCCATGGTCGATTGGATTTTGGACAAAACGAAAGAGATCGAAGCGTCGATCGTGCTCAAGGTTCGCACGCTTCTCGTAAATCCTCTTCGAGCGTTATCACGTTCACAATATTCGTACATCGAGTCCAGAAGCTCTGGACACTCCTTTACAACTCACTATAACATTCCACGCTCCATCTCGAAGGGTCAAGGTCCCTCATCGTGATCTCAGGATCTTCTTAGGTGACAGCAGAGCTCTCGTTAACCCTCTATGGGCGGGATTATATTCAACAAATCATCCAACTCGCCCCCACATCGTCGCTCGCTTCCACGATCACCCAACTTCCATACTCCAGGTCGATGGTCCTGCCATCCCTCATCCACCATCTCAGAGACACTGCACAACCAGCACCAGACTCCATACAACCAAGACACGATTCTGCGAAGAGCAAAGTCATTCCATAAGACATCTCGTCTTCTGATTCGATAAGCTCCACTGGCCCATAGAGGGTTAATCGATCGAGGGCGCGTCGAGGCCCGAAAAAGTCCCTTTCTCCGAGATTGCAAGGCGCCACGGCGCGCCTTGTACACCAGCTAATCGCGTCTGGAATAATAATAATGGCTCACGATCTTTGGACAAAAATCGCGCCACCCCCCGGCCTTGGGGAGGGTGTACAGCTCCATTGGTCTGCGCTCTCTCGTATCGCCGGAGGAAAAAAGCCGAGAAAAAAAGGCAAGACATTGGCGCCCGACAACCGATCGTCCTTCGACAACCTCGACTGCTTCTCCCAGCGGCGTGATACAATAACTAGTTTCCTTTAGTAGCGATTATAGTCGTACAGTAGCAGCGGTTTCGATAATAGTAATAATAACGTGGTAATCATCTCTGCAGCGATAATAGTAGAAGTAGTATTTAACGGTACTGATAACGGTAGGGTAGTATCGAGAGTAATTATTAGCTTCAACGTTTCCCTAACGGCGGGCCGGTTTTGCTCGAAGAATTTTCGCGGATCGAGTCCCTCCGATATTCCTTAGCCTTCGTCTCCTCCTTCGCTTCGTCCTTCCTTCTCCAAGTGGCTCCCTCGATCGCGAGGAAGGGCCTTGAAGGAAGATCGCTGAAGGGATGCTCGGCTGAGGTTGGGACGATGCCGTCGAGGAATGGCGCTCGAGGGTTCTTCGTCCTCCGTGTTCGTTCGAAGGATCTTCTTCGAGCTGTTGGCTGAGTGCAACAATTCCTGCGGACTTTCTTATGACTCCATCTATTGAAACTCCGCAGGAACTTTTGTACCCGTCTAATACTTTGGCGATTATATTTGGATATTGGACGAGGCTCTTCGAGGCTTCGTTTCGCGATCATTGGGAGCTCGGTGACTCGATGATTCTGATACTGATTTTGAAGGTTTAGAGGTTTCTCTTCGCTCGATGGTTCCTCGTCTTTGGATCGGTCAACGTGAACCAGGATTCGTTCGTTAGAAACGTGGCGCTCGTTGGTCAATTAGCCAGCGATTTTCCATCAAGACCCTCCTCCGTTTCTCGACCATTGGACGAACCTAGGTTTTGGATCGATTCCCCGTGGAAATCCTCGACTGGCAAAGGAGTCAGGATTTCCAGGGATCTCTTCCTCTCGTGTTTCTTTGCTCCTGTACTGTCCGAGATATCCATCCCAAAGCCAACCCCCTCTGAATTTAAATCCAAATATCTTCTTCCATCCCCCGACTAAGCAAGCGCTTCCATCCATTCCTTATCAAACTTTCCTACCCCTTTATCTCCGAACAAACCAAGTTCCTCCATCGATTCCTCATTCCAATTCCCTACTACTACACCCCCAAACGCACCAAACATCGACTCCAAACCCAAACCCTCTGTTACTCCAGCTCCAAGCGAACCAAGTGTCTCCATCTATCTCTCATCCCAATCCTCTCTACTATATTCACCATCCTAACCAACTAAGATCTCCATCCTACGAGCCATCCTCTTCCACCTTGAAACTGGCCAGGATCCCTCGATGGACTCCTTCGCTCCTTGGCCAGATTCCGGCGCTTAATGGCGACGCATCCGCTTCCGCTTCGCGTTCTCCTCTGAGCTTCGCACCTTCGCTCCGTCCAACGATCTCCACGCCGACTGCCGCGAGGAAATTGGGGCTCGAGGCCCCTCGTCGCTGGTGCTCTACGAGGTGCCCTTGTAGTGGATGAAGAAAAAGGTGAGGAACATGAAGTAGGCTACGGGAAAGGTGATTCTTGCTATCACGTCGATCGTCTTCGCCACTCTGATAGGATGCGGCGGCTCCTTCTTCCTCAGCTGAAAAAATACCCAAAGTGCACGGAGAACAGGACTTTGGTTGATCCCTTTGAACCTTATGTAGGCATTGATTGCTTTGTGGAAATAGAAATAAAAGTACTTTGCGTTCGAGGCAAGAGCTCCGTTTGAATAATATTTATTTGAGTAAATATTTATTTATAATATAATTATAGAACAAATTTATAATAATGTTTATAGTAATATTCATAGTATAAATAAATATTTATTCAAAGAGAGCTCGTCACAGGAATAAAACGCGTTTTCGTTTCTTCTGTAGGCAACTCTTTCGAATTTTCAGGTTTATTGGCTCTCAGAATTATTGGTGTTATCGTTGCCTACGTAAGGTTCAGTTTGATTACAGGAATTGTCTTGCGGCTGATAAGGTTAATCAATAAGGCCAAGATTTAATTATCGAACAACATAGGAATCAAGGAATCCACCTTAAACGGTAGACTCTAGCCCAGGTGCCTTTAAGAGTCACTGGAAATTAATTAAAATAGAAAAAGAAATACACGGCAATTCAATTTTGCTGTAAAATACCAGAAAGCAGAGGTCATCGACCCTTCGACACGCAAACTCTCCCACCACACGTTATTCTCTATTCTTCCAGCTTCTTTCTATTCCATTCTTCTTTCTACTCTTCTATTCCCTTAGCTTTTTCTAAAAACTTCGACATACACCTGGACCAACTCACAAATCCCCCAATCGCGATATCCAACACTCGCTTCAAACTGTATTGGTGGATCCAAAGTCCACTTTCCAACGATACGATCCTCAAACGATTCGAACCCAAACTCCAACTCCCTATCCCCCGAGTTCCAGCCAATTAGCGCGCCACAGGTTGCGTGTCGAAGATCGTTGCCCAAATTCGTACGTCAAAGGCTATTTATCGAGCCGCTCCAGGGGCTTAAATTGGGCGCTGGATGTAATTAGGAATCAAGATACCTCGGCCGTACATCCGTTGGTGGCCGTGTGCGTGCAGGGATTAGGTCCACAGTTGGTGCAGGTCACGATCTCGTTCGGCCCTGTCCCACCGCCGCTGGCCGCGCCGCCCTCTCGCTTCTTTTTACCCTGCGACAGGGTCTCCGTGGAAGAAACTTATATTCGTACAATGCGTCAATTAAACAACGATCCAGCCTTCGACGCGCTCCTTCCGCTTCCGGCCTCGAAAGACGCGACGATCGCGAGGGGGCCTTCGACACTCTATCGAGGCCCGAGGATCCGCGCTTTCGCACCGATCGGCCCTCTTAATAAACCACGAGCAGCCTTTTTCTCTGTTCGAGGGATATTTCGAGTGCCTCCGATCGATTGGAAAACGCGCCATCGTGCTCTCGAAGCCATCGCGAGCTTGGGTGTATTTGGGAGGCTTGAGAAGGGGACCGAAAGGTTCGACGCGGCCGACCATCGAAGCTCGAGATCATTACTAGACTTCCTTACTCCTAATCTGCCCTTTGCTCGAGACTGTGTATACCTCGAAGAACACCGGCCCTCCAGAGGGATAATTGGATTGGTTAATTATCGCTCGTAGGGGGTTGGTTTTCTCGAGATAATCACGTTGGGCCGCGAGCAGGCGTGTTTGGCTTATTAATTTCACGAGGGAAGCTTCGATAAGCGTAGTAATTAATAGAAGCGTGGTGGAGGCTTTGGAAGAGGCGGTCAAGCTTGCATCTAGAGGCGTGAGAGTTACTTTAAATGGATTATATATATATATACATATACATATATATTTAGATATATATATATATAAATATATACGAGGATCGGTCGGTGTGTCAGCTTGGGAAACGTTGCTTTTCACGCCCAATATTATTAAATATGTAATCTTCGTTAGACACATGATCGACGTATAATCGTCGATAATAAGAGGTTATTATTTAGTGAAGAATTAGAAGAATTAGTGTCTATGCTAGGACGAAGCCACGGTTCTATCTAATCACGCCTCGATGGGATTAAATCAAGCGTACTTCTTCTACGTTATCACAAAGCGATTCATCCTTCGTTCGTTTCGATTAATTTGTCTCTCGAGTGGAATCCAATGTCTCGAGGGGATGAAGGATGAACAGTGAGGAAGATGCATGGCGAAGATTCTGTGAACGTCTGTCGATATTCTAGAACTCCTCCAATGGGCTGTAGAATATTTTTAATGGGGAGAGATTTTCTTTCGCGCGATTCGTCGGTTCTTCGCGTTGAGAAAAGCACCCTTAACCAATCTCCCGATCGATCCTCGTACGAGAACGAGTGTCGCCTAATTACGATCGTGTCTCCAGGATGCGAGGAGAAAATCTACGACGCCTTCCCTCGGTACTTCCTTCGTTTACATCCATCGACCAATCGTTGCAATGCGCTGTTAATTGTAACGATTATCTCGAAGCTTGCTTCCTTTCTCCAAGGATCACTCCTACTTCAGAAGAAATCCAGAGATTCCATACATTCGCGATTGAAAAGGTATAAATTAAAAATATTTCCCTTCGATTTCAACGACGCGCGACGCGAGAAACGAAAATATCTTTTGATATAGCGAAAGAGCGAGCTTCTCGAAATCGAAATCGAGACGCGGGGACTCGGAATTCGTGCGTCGAAAAGTGAATCGTTGTTCTTTGCTTAATATCGCAGGTAATATGTATATCGATGAACACTCCCGTGCTTCTCCGTATAACTTACGAATTACATGCCGTATAACATCTACGTTTCGCATCGTCGCACCTCGGGCTGTCTAATTTAGCTCTCCACAAAAAGAAAAGAAATTGTTGGCCTACTGGCTGGCGAATCAAGGGAAATTAATGCGCGCACTGGGTTTATTTTCTTTCAGCAAGAAAATCGAGCGATTACTTTGCGCGATGTACCATTAAACTGCTCGATATAACTGAAGTCAAGCTTGGAAATAAATTTGCGGTTTATAAAAGATCGTTTAATAGGTCCGAGCTTTGATAGTGCTGTATCACTGGTCCTTTGGGGTCATCGGTCTCAGAAATGCAAGGATACACTCCTGGAGTTGAAATACTTTTCGTACTACTTCTCAAATTATCCTCCGACAGCCCGACGTGGACCCATTTATTTCGTATAACAACTGTACACTTCTAAACCATTTGTTGGACGAAATATCTCCTCGAATACGGGTTCCTCGTAAAAGAGATTATGAGGATTCTCGAACAGGCGGCCCATTTCGATCGTCCCAGAATTTAAACCACGGACTGGTTTCTTTCCACGTTCCCCTTTACCGATTTACAAACGATCGCTGCTCGCGTATCTTTTTATTCCCCCATGGAACATCGCTGGAATTTAGCTTTAACCCTTCTGCACGAACTCTGGAGACAGATATATGAATAAAATACAGCTTTGGTTAATGGTAGAAGTGCAAAAGGCGTTCACGATGGATACTGGTGATCCTGGAATTGAAATGCACCCTTTTGGTGACTCGTGAAGAATCTCGACGATCGGGAATTTAAATCCAGGGTCGAGATGGACCCCTGTAGCGATCAGTGGCGTTTGAGAAGAGGTATCTCATGTCAAGCTTATACTACATGTCAAGCTTCAATCGGGGTAAGTTCGTTTGCGAAAGCGATTGTTGGTCCAGCGGTCGAGGCGTGATGTAGGTAAGGAATCGATAATTTATTCCGTCAGCCCTGAAGAGGAGCAAGGAGACGTTGGAATATGAGACGAAATGGACCAACAGATTCATAGAATTTATGATAGATACTCGTGCTATTTAGAAACTAAGCAGGAATGGATAGTTATGATGATTAGAGTATATATCGAGATATTTAATTGTGTTATTCGCGAATACAGGATATAATCTAGTATAACTTATTAACAGTACAAGAAGGGGGGAAAAGTATGGATTGTCTTTTGAAATTAAAAAAAATCCTCTTGCATCAGAGTTATTATGTATAACATTTATTTTATTCGACCAAAAATTGCTTATCATTCAAACAATTGATCGGGCAATTAATCTTACGAAATGGTTATCCGTAATAACTCTGATGTACAAGTTTCTTCTTACAGAACATTTCTTCGCTTCTAAAAGCTGATCCATTCTTTTCCCACCGTCTTATATTGCCTACACGTTATATTAGGTTCCATAATGTAGTCCCAAATTTCTATGAATAACGATTAAATATATCAATGTGTATTGCAACAATATAATTATACATTTCCGTCCAGTTCATAAACAGCGCGCGATCATGGAGTCTATAAATCTGCGCCAATCCCCGCCTTTCTCCTGGCACAGCCAAAGTTAAATCCCAACTTCCGCTTCCTCCCTTCGCGGAGTCGCGGAATAAATCATTCATCCCTTCTTCACCCCACATCCACGTATCAATGCGCACGTGCACAGGTACGCGCACGTAGGTACGAATACATCACGCGGACCGAGTGCGTCGGTCGCGACCAAAAGAAATAATTAAACAAATATAAGTGTCGACCCCCGCAGCGCGATTTACCAAGAGTAACCCTTCTGTCGCGGTGGAATCACCCTGCGCTTATTTACAGCCTCGCTTATAACGCGATCCTCCTTCGCCTTTTCCCCCATAAGATCGACTCTCGATGGACGTTTTCACGGATCTTTACCCTCGTCTCGGCGATCATCGATCATGATCAGAGCCGTGCGATTCGTGTCGGTTGCAATCAAGCGGCTGGAGGGGATATATATATATGTGTGTTGCTTATCGAGCTTTTGCTTCCTCTCTGGGAACATGCCGGTCCTGCGAGGGTGCTTTCGCGTGTTTCGAAGTCTCCGGGCTTTGTGCAGGTGGACGCACACAAGGTCCTTGGTAATCTGATTTTATTCGGTGTGCCTCTAATTGTTAATGTATAAATATGATCTGATAATTTTTATTTTAACAGTAGAACTGCTTTGAGTTCTCTTATGTGTGTCTTTTATTTCCTGTCCTTTTTTAGAGATGTTTGTAGTTTTTTTTCTTTTTTGACAGAGATATTTGTGGTTGCGCAAGTATGGCTGAGGAATGGCGGGCAGTTCCACTGTTGATCGATCGTGATTATACATAATCGATCAGAGCCGATGGAAGGCTGAAATAATTCGCGAACGAAAATGCAAATTGGGCCGTTGGTTCGACCGTATTTTTATGCAAATCTCTTCATCCTTCGAGCCTTGTGCACGCCCCTAAGCATGAGAATGGCGAATGCCAGCTTGCGTGGCCACGACTATTTTTCCTCGAACGGATTCCTACGACTTTTCGATCTCCAATGCATAAATCAAACCCACCCCCCGAAGACAGCGATCTAATCGAACCATATTACATTCCCTGGATAGAGAAAAAGAAATTACCAAGCCAAATCAAAGCAAATCCCAAGTATAGAAGCTTGCAAGATTTTTGATCGTTCTCCTGGCTTTTCTCGATCGAAGAGAAAGTCGTGGCCACCTTCCAAGTAGCTCCTAGTTTGACCACCTTTGCTCGAGATGCCTTCACGATCGAAACGCCTTTAGATAAAGGCTAATATAACTCGATTCTGAATCAGTAGTCGTGTAGCAGCACGACTGAGCAAAGAGCGAAAATTGCATGCAACGATTAATTATTGTTTTCTGGAAAAAGTCTCTGTATAGTTCAATATATGCTTTTGTTCTCCTTTGTTAATTCATGGATCGTTTGATCGAACAAATGAACGAACAGATTTCGATGGAGAAAGGGTCAAGAGGCTCGAGCATCCGTGAAGGCATCGAAGTCGAGGCGCTTAACTGGTTGGGAGGGATGATGAATCGTGCGACCAAATGTTATACTCCGCATGCTCAAAATTCGTCCATGCACGGTACGTATATAGTTCAGGGAATCTCCGCCATTTACTCAAGGCGACTCGCCATGCGGGGGGTAAGAAAAGTCGTGGACGCTTGTTTGGATTTACAAGAACGAGAGATTGTGCGCACCTGGAATGTCTGACTCTGTACAGAAACATATTGCCAGTATCTGGAGAACAAGTGGGAAGGAATGACCTGTGGATTTTGCGAAAGGGATGAAATATATTATCCTGCGAATTTTATGAAGGGGATCAAAAATAATCCCCCACGTTTTCCGAGTCGAATAATGGGATTAGTTTTGTATATTTGACGAATATTAATATTTATTTAAACATTAATTCCACCACTCAGCGTATGGCACCATTTCTAAAAGATTATAATTCACCATCATAACATCTATCGCACTATCATACCTTAGCAATGATCCATTACTTTACTTTCTCTAATAGTTGCATCTAAAGAGTGCACTCCCTTGAATAATACAAACTAACATATAAAATGAAATAAAGGTATTAAAGGAAAATAAAACCCTCTCGCGACTTGTAAATCCAAGCTTTTTAGGCAGGCGGACTAGAGCGCAACGTCTAAGGGCTCTACGTGGCGGGGAATCGATTCTACCAGCTGCATACGTGCAGTTATATACGTGCACTTTGGTTGCAAACGGCCCTAAAGGCATGCACTTACCGTGCATCGACAGGCAGTAACAGAAATAGAGACTCAGGGGGATAGAGAGATGGCGAGAGCGCAGGCAGGGGGAGTACGATTAATGGCTGGAGATCAGCCGTCGGGAATATCTTCCTGGAGATCTAGTCCAACTCGGCTAAACTAGTTACTTTCTTGTCTCGATCGAGGACTGCGCGAGATCACGACTGGAATTAGCCTGGACCAAAATTTTGCGTCCTTTATAAAGCGGATACCTTGCTTTCCGAGTTGCTTTCTTGGTTCTTTGGTTACTTCGGTCGAAGTCTTGAGAAGGGCTGGAATTGTTCAGCTCGAATCAATCTATATTATTAAATGTAAATTGAATTCAATTTTGTTCCACACTTTTTCGCGATTCTATTCTCCATTTCTGATTTAAACTTGCACTTTTGCTATTATCCAATCCATTAGAAGATTATCGGGGATAATAATCTACTTGCTGAGCCCAAATGCCGCGCAACCCTCAAGCGATCTAGTAAAACATCGCCACGAATATTTTCAAGCCCCAGCCACGAACTATCCCCCCTCGTATTCCATACACCCCTGCTTCCAATCACACCCCAACCTTTCCCAAAGAACAATTTCCAAGCTCCTATTCCCTTAAAGTCCAATCAAAACATCCAGTGTCTCCAGGAGGAAATATTCCAGACAGCATCGACGCTCCTGGCGAGCAGAGGGTTGCTCACCCTCCGCCCTCCTCTCGGTCAGGGGAGGGGGAGAAGACGACGATAACGAGAGAACGAGTGTCCGTGTCTGTACATGTGTGTCCGTGTGTTGTCCTCAGGGCGCGACCAGGACCTCGACCCTCCCAGGGCCCTCTTTTGGAGGTGCCAGTTTGGGACCAGTGCTGAGAGGCAGAGGCTGGGGGAAGTCCCCTATAAATCTGGAGGTCTTGCTCGCGCCCCGATACAATGGGGGGTCTTACCAAGGGGCTGGCCAATATAATCCCTATCCTGCTGAGGACCGCTGGGAGCCGCTGCAACATCACAGACACCAAACAAAGAGACTTACTCACCAACATTTCCACCAACCAATTTCTTACTAATCGTGTCTCTGTGTATCTATGTATATATGTATACATATGCATATACGCATACATATCCATATCTATATGTCTATATATAAATATATATATACATATATAAGTGTATATTCGTATATATACAGATATGATATGTACGTATGTATATATATGTATAGATAGATATATATATATCTATATAGCGCGAGTGTTTATGTGGTGTTCGTAAGTGTGTCTGGGCGTTGTAATTAGCCTGTGTCTATTATCGTGTGTATGTGAGACAGATAAATATATATATTTATAGATAGATAGATAGGTAGGTAGACGGGTGGATATATAGATAAATAGATAGATCGACAGATAGATGGATAAATAGATATTAGAGAGAGAGAGAGAGAGTGAGAGTGAGAGTAAGAGAGGGAGGGGGTGATAAGGGAAGAAGGGGGAAGAGAGTAAAGTGATAGATAGACGGAGAGAAATAGAGATTGAGAAGGTGTTTTTGTATTTTTATCGTACGAGTTTCTTTTTAATGTAATAAATATAATGCAAATTTTGGTGAGAAACCTACGCCAAAGCGTAACAGGAATTCATTAATTGATAATAAATTTTTTTATTTATTAGATTAAAAATAATTAATATATTTAATTCATTCGCTGGAAAAAACCGTGTTTTTATTGTCGTTCGTGAATCGATTGCTCTCGTTTAATATGTAATATGCTCGATTTAATTAATCATAAATAAAATAATAAGATAAAATCCTAAGTAATTTTAATAGGAGCTTGTGTCAATTTTTAATATCGCGAATCTCCGCTTGAATTTTAATTCGCGACTCGTGTTCTCGATCGATCTCCCTCTGGTCTTCCTTTAATGCGAATCAAAGAGCACCGAAAACTTTGAACTTTAAACTTTCGATATTAACACTTAAACGACCGCACGCGAGATTTCTCGTCTTTACCTCCTTTCTCTGAAAATTCTAAAAGTAGTCGTTAAATATTGCAAGATATTCGAACGAATTTACGGGTTGAAGGATTAAAGGATATATACATCTCGAGCTTGTTGTACACCGTTCGTAATAATTCCGATTTGAAGGAAATTAAAAAGCGTCAAGAAAGAACGTTGATTCGTGCAACGAAACGAGTTCTCTCTCGAGCGTTACGCGGACGATCTGTCCAGCACAGGTACGTGCGATCTATAAAAAAAGAAGCGAGCACAGTGTATTCATAACCTCTGTGCTGTACCTTTCCACAAAGGAACTCGTTTTCAGAAATATCACATCATACCCCGGAGAATAACCAAACTTATTTCACAAACTACCTTTATAACATCAGTTACTTTATTTCACGCACCTTAACATTGATTATTATATTACCCTTATAATATCACAAGTTATAAGGTTAATACAGGGTGGGCCATCTATTGGTTTGTTTCCCTTAAATCTATAATTTAATCCAAAATCGTTCTCCAAATCGTTCTGGTTTTTGATACTTAAATCGTAGACTCTAACCTTCACTTTTATAGCGTTTTTAAACAACAAACTTTTAAACGGCCCACCCTTTAAATACCTGAACTCTCAATTCCCTATACACATTTGTTCTCCACTTCCAATAAAAAAAATCGCCAGAGTAACAGTACGAGAAATACGGTCATTTAAGTGTTAATGTACTTTAATCTAATCGTATTATCCGAGGAGGAAAGTCCGTCCAGAAACGAGGGAACATTTCCTCTTTCGACGATCCGAGTGAAACGAGTGAAGAGGGTCTAGATATATAGAGAGAAATAGAGAGTAAGAGAGAGTAAGAGAGAGAGAGAAAGAGAGAGAGAGAGAGAGAGAGAGAGAGAGGAGGCAAGGGGGAGGTGTAGTTGGAGTCATGCAAAGGCCGTAGCCTCGTTTGGAGATAACGAGAGCACAGAGTATCCTCGAAAAAATAGTGCGCGCCAGAGAAGGACTCCCAAGTGCAAGCGGCCTATCCGCGCCCTTTCCTTCCTGTCTTCGATTATTTCTCATCCAATTCTCAGCCTCGACTCTCAACGAGGGAGCCTTCGAAATCGCGATGGATGCGCGGCGCGGAATACGAATCGATGCTGAGCCACTAAAGAATAACGACAGGAAGTAAATAGAATGAGAAGAGAGTCTCGTGTTGTAGAATTCTAGAGTCTCGATGATTACAGAACCTTTGTACGGGTTTTTCGAAATAAATTCCTCCTCTTGCGAATCGAATTCAACCTTTTACGAATTAAATTTATCTACATATTGATCTATGGATATTAATGTATAATATCACTTGTCTATAATCTATATTTTATCTATAATATATGTAATAATAATAATCATAAAATCAATAATACAATTAATAATAATAGAGATAATATAATTTATTTATATTTATTATTAATATTAAGAGGATGAATTCCATTGGCAAAAGGCTGATTTTTATTTGAAAAATTTGCACTGGATCGAAAGGTTTTCTGTCGCGCTTGATTTTAATTATATAGATTTTTGATATGTAAAATTTATATGTAAAAGGGTGAAACTAGGCGGAGGTGTTACACGATTTGGCTTCAACTGACAAAGTAACAGGAGTGTTTTCGCAGATCCGATGGTTTGAGAAGCGCGCACGATTCTTCCGCGGAAACTCCGTGGCTTAAACGCATATTCAATGTGACATACTCCTCGAGTTATTAGCAAGATCGAAAGGAAGAAGTTCTCGGACTCTCTGGAAAAAAGAGACAATTAAAAGAGACTATGTAGACATAGGCGAAGAGATTCGAGAGATGCAGCGATTGTAAGTAACAAACCATACTGTGTCTGTGCAATGTCACGCCAAAGAAATTCACATGTGCACGATGTGAACGCGATGAAAGATAGTAGAAGGGTTTTCCTCGATGATCGATCATCCTTTACAAACGTACTTCCAAAGCCTTTGCATTTGCACGCTCTGTAGGATTTTTAACTCCTCGAGTTTATCAGACTTAACTATAAGAAGTTCGACACATAAATTCGTTGTAAAATCGTGATCATTATTTATATTATTATCTTGGAAGTAATTATTATTATCGATATTTTTATCTTGAAGAGAAGAAAAGTGTATTTAAAGCAAAGATCCAAGGTGTTAGATTTATAACTTTGCCTCTGCTAGTTTTTTTTCCAGAATTCGAGGTTTTATCCTAAAAAACTGATCGTACGTTTATGATTCAAGGTATCGAAATCCTCCACTAGATATTATATTTTATAAATACATTATATATTGCTGCTAAAATTCTACGTACCAAAGTAACAAAAAATATTTAATGTACACACAGTCGTTCTTTATCAAAGGGAAACGCGAAGAATATTGACCACGCGTACACTTCGCGGTCCCAAGGGGCGAGACACCTTTTCGAAAGGATCAAAAGTTTATTATTCGCTCGCCCGCTCCTGTCCTCGGCTCGAGAAGTTAAATAATAGAATTCCAGGACTTTTATCGCGTTCACATCATCGGGTTACAGACCACATATACGACACCGGTGGCAAGATCGATGATGTTTCGCTGTAACACGCGCCGCTTTACCTGACGCTCATCCCTCTTTCTCGAGCGCGAGATCTCTCGCTCCTCGAGAAATCGCGAGGTGAGCCTCGTTTTTTCTTTCTTTCTAACCCTTTCGCGACGTTTCTCCATCGAGCGCATTTTCCATCCCCTCTGCCAGAAGCGAGAAGTACGATGGAAGGCGCGATATCCGGGGGAGGGGCTTGAGAAGAAAATAATTGGCGGCTAAGAGGAATCGCGTCGCCAAAGGGTCGACCAGGTGTTTCTCTGAGTGTAACCCAAGGTTTTCCTCCGCGAAGAAAATCGATAAGCTTCAACGTGTCACCCCGACGCGCCTCCCCAAACTCGCTTCCATTATTCTCCGCCCTTCTTCATCCCGCCGCGCGCGATAACCGATTTCCCTCCACACCCCCCAAGCGTTAATCAGCGCCGATTAATAAATAAAGAGGCTTCCTCTCGTCGATCGACGCCACGATTTCGACCCCTCGACCCCTCTTTTCTCTCTCGATCCACGGAGAGCCCCTCGAATCGATCGTTCCACCCTCGCTTTTCACTCCCCCTTCCATTCTCGATCGACCTGGCGCATCGAGTTTTCTAACCAGAGTTCCTCAACCCAATTTTCTTCGCGCTTCGAGGCACTTCCGGTGTTCGAATCGGACCCTGAGCCCTCCTGGTGGCGCGTCCGCCAAAAGTCGGGCCTTACTACTCGCTGCAAGGAGAATTCTAGGCGTGATCGATTTAACCCTTTGCAGACGAGCGAGTCTTGGGACGTACTTACCGCAGGTTCGAAGAGATTTTCCATGCGGAACGAGATCGCACTCGTTTTTATCGACTATGCGGGCTATATGCGGGTCGAAGAATGTAACGCAAAGGTGATGGACTATGTGCGCCGCCTGTGCGAGGCAGGCTCGTTGGCAAAGGGTTAAGAGAGAGAGAGAGGGGGAGGGGGATTTATGCTCGTGGGTTGAGAATCTTCGTTAAGCTGAATCATGGCCAAGGCGTACGCTGGACTTCGATCCTTTTTGTTAACACTAAACCCACCAGCCGGTTTGTGGACATATTACTGTGTGTTATATATGTTCTTGAAGAGAGAGGTATTTTTGTGTTATATATTAGGTTGTCCCAAGAGCTTCTTTCGTATTGTGAGGTAATAGTAGGTGCACGATGTATTTGTTTGGTTTTATTTTATTGAATTTTGTGTACAATTAGAAGACGATTAAAGGATAGAAGCTGGGTTGTTTGATAGACTAGGTTTCACGTTTGTATGAATATTGTCGGATAAAGTAGCAGCGTGCAGATAGAAGACACTCTTGGGCAACCTAATATATAGTTGAAGAGAAGGAGGGTTGAGGAAATATAGGTGGAATAAGTCACACTTTGCGGTGGAATCGTGGAAAGTATTAATACGGCGATTTTTCCAAGTTTGAAACACTCTTCAATACGACCGGGCAGTGGGAAGTTATTTTTGTATATTCTATAATTTTTATCGCTTTGGTAGGTTTAGTGTTAAGCGACGAACGATCGTAGGTGTCCTTCATAACTGCGGATTGGTCCTCATCCTTAAGAAGACCTTCGATAGCGATTCAACCCTTTCGCCACTAGTGCCGGATATATCCGGCATCCACTAAGTATGCCTCACTGCCTGGCGCCGGATATATCCGGCATCCACTAAGTACGCGTCATTCGACTGGCGCCGGATATATCCGGCATCCACTGAACGCGCTTCATTGGCCTGGCGCCGGTTATATCCGGCGTCCACTGTACGTTAGTTGTTTAATTGTACGTTTAATGTATATTGAAAATATAAATTTTTAAGCGAAGAGCCGCGGCAGCGAAAGGGTTGACGATTAATTGGCGAGTGTCGTGGGTAGAAAACAGATCAGAAATTGTCTGTACTGATCGAGGTTGATGATCCATCGGTGAGGAAAGGATCAAAGGGATTCGATCGCTCGTCGAAATCTATCAAAGAAGGGATCCCCGAGCAACGACCTCGGTCGTTCCTCTTTCAACGATTTCTAAGAATCATGGTGTTACTGCTCTTAATTTCTCGTGTATAATCAAGCGTTGGGACGAAAACGGAGCGGCTGGTCTTGATCAGTAATTCGATATAGAAAAACTCCCTAAATTCGCGCAAGATTTCGAGAGAAATTTGAATTTTAAATGATTTATTAAGTAAATTTCTAGAAAATAAATGCGATAGAAACCCTATACTCTATGAATGAATAAAAAATATACAAGTGCAGGACTAATCTCTCCTCCAAAAAAAATAATGCAAATTTAAAAGCATTAAAATTAAAATACGCGACAACACTGCTCTACAAAAAATAAAAATTGTCCTCTACAAAGATCAACTCCAAGCAAATTGCGATCGAAGAACAAGACCAAGACATTAGAATTTCTTTGATAAATTCAAGGGCTAATCCAACGATGCGGTAATAAAGCCACTCGTAAAATAACCCGAAGAATATTACATAAACATGAAAATAGCGCGCTCCAGCGACCAGCTCCGTTTTCCTCGATGAAAGAACCTCTTAAATATAAGTAGGAGAATACGAGGCGCCTGCTTGGCGCTTTACCCATCGCCGATGGGCGTCAGCAAAGTACCTGGGTGACGGGATTTTCGCCTGGACGATAGACCACGTTGTGCATCGGCCGCTTCCGGCCGACATAATTCACGCAAACGAACTCGAGGAGGCTCGCGTAGATGAAGCACATGCACACGCCGTCCCAGACATTCATGGCAGTCAGGTTGGAGACGACGGGTAACGTCGACCGGAACCCGTTCGACGTAGTGAAGAAGTTGAGCATCGTCGTCACACCTGGAAAGTTCGTGGGTCGAATCTTGGCAGAATCCCAGTGACTTTGGATACTCGACTGATCTTTCGAGCGTTTCAATCAAATTTATAATCAACGTGTTATAGACCACATTATCATGACTAGACACGATGAGTCCTAAGGACTCCTTGTCTAAAACTATTGGGTTGGCAAGTAATCGCGGATTTCGCTGTTGGATGATTCTGGTGCTATTTACAAGTTCTTTCTAGAAATTTAATGTTACTTTCTCGCCTCATACTTCGATTGTAATTGAGTAAAAATTACCCAATTAGCTCTTCATTCATCATTAGTTATTTTACTTTAAGTATTGCCAAGCCAATAGTTAAAAAAACTGGCCCTTGCCCGCAACAATTTCCGCTCGCAAGGGCCACTTTTCTCAAACTACTATCAACGTGCCAACACGCATACGTAATCTAGTGAAGGAGTAAAGTGATTTCTTCAAACTTCGACATATACCAGCGTGTGATCTGAAAGTTCCAGGAGAACCTGGAGGCTTTTAAAGTCCGATTAAATGACAAACGCTGTTCCAGCTCACCGATCATCACTCGTGCTGGCACGGCGTTCCACTCCAGCCAGAAGGTGATGAAGGAGCTCGTCACCAGGATGATCCCCGGGATGAAGACCGTCGTGAAGTAGAAGGCACGATCCCGCGTGAAGATCAGATCCACCTTCAGGCAGCTGTAGTTACCTGCACCGTGCAGACCAGAAATGTAACTCTCCAGCGCTTCTCTCGAAGCGGGAAGGGGAAAGCGAGGAAGACGTCTCGTTTCGTTTTATCCCGATCGCCGAATGTTTCCATCACCCGACGTGACACTGTCGATGGAACTACTTGGGATTTCTGGTAATACCTATGGCGGATGGAGGAAGATCCGAGTTTCGAATCCTGCCCATCGACTCTGGAGGATTATTCGTTAGCAGCAGAGTAGCCCAGAAACGACCGGATCATTCGGGGTTCGATAGTGATTAATAGAGTTTTTATGAGTCTCTCGATTAATACTGGTTGTTGGTCTTAAGGGATAGTAGATCCAGATGTGAAGGATAGTGATCAGGAAGATTAGGTTGTTCAAGGAGTAAATTATATATAGACAGAGAAAGAGTATGAGCACTTCGTCTTATTTAAAAATCCGACCACGAGTTTATAAAATATTCAGAACCATTCTTAACCCTCTATGGCTCGAGTTATATATGCAAATTATCTTGCTAACTTTGATACTTCAAGTCGATTGTGCCATCGTTATTTCATAATCTCAGAGATGTTGTACAATTAAGATCATCTCGTGGAAAGGTAAAATGATTTGGTAAGACTTTGATACTAATGAATCTAATCTCAGCTGGGCTTCCAAACGACGCAGTGACTCCTGGGCTACTCTGCGGTTCTGCTGGCTCGCAGTCCACTTTAGAACGATAAGTACCAGGCTAAGCAACCTTAGCATTGGGATCACCTCTGGGTAGTTTTCCACGCAATATGTACATCCTAATAGCGAGAGTTCAAAATCCAGCTTAGAAGAACGACGAACTAAAGTGTACGGTGTATCTGTTCCATCGAGTATTTCGCTTAATTCCACGGCGCGACTGTCTTTTCTCTTTTCCCAATGATTCTACGGTGAGCCACTCTTAATTCCGCACAATCTACGTCTACGGCCTGTCGATAATCCCTTCGATCTACCGGGAGCTGGGTTTGATTCCTCGACGGTTATCCTAGCGCTCGATGCGTCCGCAGAGGTCTTTCCTCGAGCGAGGAAAGTCGCCAGGCCGAGAATTCTCGTCGGTGGGCGCAAGTCTCTGGGCCGTGAGGCGATATTACATGGAACTGGATTAACGTACAGCCTTTTTCCTCGCGGACTGAGCGGATTGGCGAGGCTGGGTACGGATTAAACCTCGTTCCATAGCGTTACACAGAAGGAAGAAAAGAAAAGTTGGAAAAATAACGAAGCAAAGCGAAGCACAAGCCAAATCATATCCGGGGAGTCGCTGCAACGAGCAGAACGAAGAGTCTCCGGGAAGAATAATTGAACCCTTTCGCTCTGAAGGCCGTGCGTCTGCGGATTGATCGGAATTCATCCAATTAAAAATCATCCAAGTGTTACTCGAATTGATGCAACGTACTGCAAAGAATCGTCCGGGAGAATTGATCGCTAAGATAATCTCAAAAGTACTAGGGTTACCATGCGTCCTTCTTTTGGAATTCATTAGAATCTATCCATCTTCGTTCAAAAAAAAGTAACAAAAAATCACCGACCAACTAGCAATTTATATATATATATAAAAATGCGCCTTCTTTTTGCCCTCCTTTTCTCCACTTATAAAAACAACAAAATACGATAACCCTTTCATCGTAACCATACAAAACATATCGAGAAGAATTCTAATGCGTTTCAAGAAGCAAGTCTATCATTCCAATAAATCAATAGTCTACATACGAATTAATTCCATTATAAATCCGCGAGCAATACTTTACTTTCACAAAACAATACCCCGGTTCGATCGTGACACGAGAGTTGCGGTACAAGATTTCTAATCGAGCTCAAAGTAGGAGTAGGTTCTCCATTCGACTCGTATATTTCAGTGCGTACGTTATAAAGACGGATAATCGACTGTTGCATCGACGCGAAATGCACTGGTGCATTCGGATCGACGGAGTAAGCGTGCCAAAGCGAAAGAGTTTACTAGGGGAGGAACGTGGGCTCATACAGACGCAATTCACGTACAGTAAAAAAAAAAGAAGAGGGTGATTCACGTAATAATCGCTCCGATGCTCGGTCCTCCCTTCAACTGGACCGAAATATGTTTTCTCCTTCGCATCGTACTTCACTCCAAACATCTTATAAGATACTGTGTCTTCTTAATTCCATCGTGGACAATCAACTTCTCTTACGTTAAATATATTTAAGGGATACTACATCCCCTCTGCGGTTGGAATGAAGTTCGATAGCGAAAACTGACGTATTTCGTAGTACTTCAACACCAGAACTACCTGCCACCATCTGAATATATTTAAGGCACCAGGTGTAGTTTTAAAAGAAGAAGTTTTAAAAATGTGACGATTTAGATACTGCATGGAAGTCGTGTAAAAATCTCAGCAATTGCTTCGTAACAAGTTCTTTTTCTTTTATAATTTTTTTCTAAGCAATTTTTCCAAGAGCTGGCCAGTTATTTTTTCAGACTAGTTGGGTAGTTCTAGAGTCGAAGTAGATTCTGATAGGTTTTCGTGTCCCCTGGTAGCTCCACTGGATTATTACCTCGAAGATCTCGATGCTCGCGGTGGAAAATCGAGATAGTCCGGCGATCAGGGCCGAGCATCGATCCTGGAGATCAACCGGGATGCTCTTAATCGAACGACGAGAAAAAGGATTATCAATATGCGACATCGAGTCTACTACTGAGGGTGTTTAGGCGTGTCTCGCGGGTTGGTAAGCTTGGTCCTGTCTCTCCCTCCCTCTTAACGCTTATCTCTCCCTCTTGGCCCATCTTTAACCCTTTGCCAGAGCCGCTTCGAGTGCCGCGAGTATCCGCAACTCCTCCTCTCCTAACGTCCCGGTGCTAAGCGGCGTTAAGCGCCATCGAGTAGACCTAACCTCTCCAAGGAGCGCGACGCTTCCGCCTTTCGAGGAACGCGCGCCATCTGCTTACTCTAAGCTCCAAAGGAACTCGATGCCCTTTCATCTGTTGGGTTTCCTCCAAGTCTGAGAAGGAACGCTGATGATCGAGTGAGAGTTGACTTAATACCACGACTGATATACTCGATATAGAGATCTAGGTGGGAGATAGAGATTGGGTCTTTCACGCGGGAGAAGAGTCTGAATTTCGCGCATCACTGATGGCTTTTCTATGCGATGTGTATACTATAATCCTGATGGTTTGGAATCCAATTTAAAGTAGTGGACCAAATTACCTTAGCAAACGATATCGATAATCAGTATAAAAAAATATATACTCTACACCTACAGGATGTAGTACAAAGAGGAAGATAAGCAGATCCACATAACGATCCATGTATCGCGATATAAAAAACAGAGATTCATGGAAGACGCACCGTGAGGAATGCAGAGAATTTTTTGGAAGAAGTTGGAGACTCATCCTTTATAACTTTATACTCGTAATACATAGCAGTCCAAGGCATCCTCAGGTCCCTTTTAACCCTTTCGCTACTCAGGATCTTTGCGTCGTGCCATTAGATCACAGCTTAGGAACTAACGAAGCGCGTCGAGTGGCTGCCTGATATAAACCTGCACCAGTCAATGAAGCTCACTAAGAGGACATGATGCTCCTAATCTTCCCGTTGAGTCAATCAAACGACAATTGTCACAGAAGGCTTGACCAGCACTGATACCGTAATATCCACGATATCGCGATACCGCTTATCAAGACCACTACAACAACCATTACGTATTTCCACAGCGAAAGAGCTAAGGACACTTTCAACGTGCCTCCACGCAAGTCCTCCAGGATTCCAGAGAATTCCTACCTATCCAGGACAGTGGCTGCCAGGACCTGGGATTTTCTCTCACGTGGAAGAAAATCCATGGACGTATCTATGTGCAACAGTAACAGGCCCTAGCTTCTACCCTATTTCAATGATCACGGGGGTCTAAAGATACCCCATATTCGAGTAGAGTACAATATATACGGTACTGAGGATCAAGTAGTGCGCATGCACGGGAAAAATCCCACGTCCTGGCATCACCGATTATTCCAGGAGGCAACTTCCTCGAAGCTTGGCAAGAACGTCCGTCTTAGGGGAAGCATCCACGTGCGTGCATAGCGACTCGAGTGCCTCGACCTAAATCCAATCGCGACTTAAGGTTTCTCCGTGGCAACCCAGATCTCCGGATCGAACTCGTCGTCCTCTTGCGTAACGCCTATCCCCGCGCTTCGAGGCACGTACAGACGGATCCATTGATTTGTTTCTAAACCCCTGGAGAGGGGCAAGGAGAAGCTGGAATGCGATCGTGGAGGTGCCAAGTGGCAGACACCTGCTGGACCTGGTTTACCGATTCTACGCTCGATATGCGCGCGATTTACAAACTTTGCTGAAACTTATAATCATGGTCGGTGTAATATACATTGATGTACATCGTAGCATTGTTCATAAGAGCTGGAGAATATGATATTACGAGACCTAATAGAAGTTATTGGCAGCTTATACCGCCAATAACTTCTATTAGGTCTCGTAATACATATTCTCCAGTTTTTATGAACGATGCTACGATGTACATCGATATGTATTACACCGATCATGATTACAAGTTTCTGTGCAGTTTGTAAATCGCGCGCATATTGAGCGCAGAGTCGCTAAACCAGGTCCAGCAGGTGCCTGCCACTTGGCACCTCCACTATCGCATTCCAGCCTCTCCTTGCCCCTCTTCAGGGATCGCGGAACAAATTAAAGGGTCCGTCCGTACGAGGGAGAATCCGAGCTGGCGGAGAATTCCGAGCCCTGATTGGCTGAATCCGAGCCCCTTGGGCCCTCGACCCGGCGGACAAAGGGTTAAAGAGAGCGGCTCGCGCCGACAGTTGGGGGGAGGAGGGTTTCGAGGTGTGGTGGTCAGGGTGGAATGAGGGGTTTACCTTGCTCCTCAAACCTGCGCTGGCACAGCGAGCACTTAGAGTCCCCGAATTCATCGAACTCGTCCTCGTAGTCGACCATGATCTGTCCGTCAGCTGCAACAGAACAGCCCACGATCTTCCTTCCTCTCATCTTTCCAGGGTTTCGCTTTTCGCGCGTTTCCTTCGACCCCTTTTTTCTCCTTCGACAGCCCTTGCTCGCGAGGCGACGGATAAATCTTCGCTGGAGCTGGGAGTTTGAATCTTGGAGGACACTTTGGTCGATCCCAAGCGCCGATTCGATCGTCTCCACGATTTCTCTTTTCTTTCTTTTTTTCAGCTTCCTGGTCTCTATGGGATTTCATTTCATTTCTCTATAGGCTCTCCTCTTCTCGCCAGGTGGCGGACTTCGTTTACTATCCTCCCCTCGATTTCGTGAATTTATTGTCGTTAGCTAGAGAGTCGAAGTTAATGAGGGATCTTGTTAAGTGTGCATCGAACAAAGTGAGCTTAACATCTGAATTAGCTGCTCCCTGAATTAACTATCATCGATCCTAGATCGATTAAATAGGAGGCGAAGAAGCAAGGAGTAGCTTTTACGACGATTTCGACTCTATCTTCAGTCCTATCCATGACTCCATTCCAAGACTCGAAATAGATGCGCGAAAACTAGCCAAGTTCTTCGCCTCCTATCCACTCCATCTAGCCTCAAAAATTGCAAGCTAATTCAGATCCACGGCATACAACTCCCAGCAAGTAGACAGTCAGCATTAATCCCTCTCAAGGTTAACAAGTATTGGAACCAATTCAGACTTCGTGGAGGCAATCGAGTCGGTTCTCCGCGACTCGCGTCTTCAGGAACGATAAGTCTCGATAATTTTTTCGACAGCGGATCATTCTCCTGATCTCAGCAGGCGGTCCTGGATTCGTTTGGCTAGCATCGAAGTTAGCCAGCGAGATTCTCGAGAGGAGCAAAGCCTCCGCGCGGTTAGCTCGAAGATCTATCCGTCTCCTGCCCTTACCAAGTCGGAAGACATCGATGCTTTCGTCAATCACTGAGCTCCGTTCGGTCATTCGGTTCGTATAGGCATCTATATATTGCATACAGAATTTACATTGTCGTCGTGGAGTCTAACTAGACCAAGCATACCGGTATTCCGCCATGGTCCGATCCTTCGGGGTAAAGCAAAGGGGAGATTTTCTCGTTTCCAGCTTCCGTTTTCGTTTCTTTACCTACTCAGCGAAATTTTCCACGCTTCTGTGGCGCTAGAATACTTTTACTCGTGTCTCTCTCGCGAATTTATGCCGCGTTGCAAATTTGTAGGATCGAAATTACCGGATGAAAGAAAATAGGGGAGTTTGTAAGTCGTGTGATGTATCGAGATTTTGGATTCGATTAAGTGGAAAGGAGTTCTGCTTGATTTTACGGTTCGATCTTTAATTATGCTTTTGGTTCATTCCTGCGGGACAGGCGCGGTAAACGAGTTAGTGAGGAATATTTGTTTGCCAAGCGAGAACCGTTTGGAATTCTCCATCGCGAAATCTCGAGGCGAATTTGTGGAGTCGCAGTAGCGAATGCGGGGGGGAGCAAACGTGTACTCGGTTTTAGAGAGAAGCATGAAACGTTCCTTTTTTTTTCCTTTTTTTGAAAGCATCGAATATTAGCTTTTGTCAGGAAGCGGCACTCGTTGCACTCATATAGATCAGTTTGCGCGTTTGAAACAGCAGAAAAGCCAGCTCGATCCTTGCATCCACCAGGTTTAATTACGTTCCTCCATTACTCGAGGTGAGAAGCGTTTATAAATAACAAAGACTTTTTCTTCAGCGAAGGGTGGGCCATTTAAAAGGTTGTTTTCAAAAACGCCATAAAATGAGTCTACATCGATATTTAAAACAAAATTCTTTTTTATCGTGAAGGTTGGAGTTAGGATTTTAGATTAAATCACAGATTTAAGGGAAACAAACCAATAGATGGCCCATCCTATATTAATTTACTCGTAGATTCGAACACCGTTCTCGCGATTGTCATGGGATTCGGCTTGTTCCTCGAATCGCCATAGTTTTGATTAAACAAAGCAAACCATCGTGAGTCCAGATTCGTATTATAGTGCAGACCAAAGTGAAATCGTGTCAAACGGTTCAAGCGGATGCAAGGTCGAACACCAGTATTCGAAATCCAGCGAAAATCCTCTCCGCAGTCGAGTGATAAGCCACTGGTTAGTTGACGCTTGTAAAGTAAATCTCACGCGCAAAGCTCGGTTGGTTAAAATCAAGTAACGCATCGATCGCCTCGATTCAAAGCTCGTGGATGTCTGGAAGGTTGTCTGGCTACCGATTCTCTTCAGCAAACTCGAGGCAACACCCTGACCGCCAACTTTCGATCCCACGAAATTCCTTCCCACCGCGAAGAACGAAGGAAGAGTCCAAGAATCCTCTTTAACACTAGAACTGCCAAGCCAGTCAAAACGACTGGTCAGTCGTTTCTTTAAAAAATCGTAGTGCTTTATAAGGATGTATTTTTTGAGACTTTCCATGATTTTCATGCAGTATTTAGATCATCGTTTTGATTTACTGAAATTTCCTTTTATTCCCCCCTTTTTTTAAAGATATATCTGGTGTTCTAAATATGCCCAGAAAGTGGCTGGTAGTTCCAGTGTTAATCGCAACTCTACAGTTTCTTTCTCCAATTTTAATCGAGCCAACAAAAGTATTTCCAATTAAAATAGTAGAAAATTCTATACCGCGGGGAATTTTAATCTCCACTACGTTTGACCGTGTCCAACTTGTTCGATACGATGTA
This sequence comes from Ampulex compressa, assembly GCA_038496175.1. Classification (NCBI taxonomy): domain Eukaryota; kingdom Metazoa; phylum Arthropoda; class Insecta; order Hymenoptera; family Ampulicidae; genus Ampulex; species Ampulex compressa. The sequence goes on along the minus strand of JBCFXI010000031.1, from coordinate 341,759 downwards.
CATCGTCGAGTTTGAAGGGGTTAATCGAAATTTAAAAAATTATACATATATAAAGAATTAAAGTGGTCACGCCACAAAAGAACGCGGATGACTAAATCGTTATAAAATATTCTATATACACATGCATATATCCATACACATATGTATATATAAATATATAGAGCGAATAATTCGTGGTGGTCAGAGCGTTTAACAACGATCGACAGATCGTCGAGCGAAGCGATAATCTCGACTCAAGGGTTATCTTAATCCAGGGGGTGTCAGCCTCACCCCAAAAGCAAACCACGGCGGCTTCGGTTGATAAGCGAGACAGGAACCAAGGTTGCCAATATGCACTCTCTAGGGGAGCTATTTATTATAATAGTGACACACGTAGAAATGTAAACGTGTCTACGTCAGCTAGTAACATAAAAAGAGGTAAAGAGAACATCGAACTCCTTGTGGCAGCTACGTCGCATGCAGAATCCTCGAGTTGCTCGATTATTAGTCGTCTCTACTCCTTCGCGAGTGAGGCAACCAGGGGATGGTTTGACGCCCTTGGTCGAACGACACTTTCAACGATCATCCTCACGACCGATCAACCCTCAGCACCCTTCGAACGAACCCCACCCCCCTTCTCGTATTTACACCCTCTGCACTTCCTTCGAGGGACACGCAGACGCAATCTCAAGGTCGATTCCGTGCCCTCCACCCTCCTCAGGGCGCAGGTGTCGAGCTGCTCTCCGCTGCGCGCGAGTTTAGGAGCGCAGAATCGAGAGAGTACTGGCCGGTTATCGTTTGGTACAAGCAGGCTCGAGGTTGGCGGAGAGGAATTTACTCGAAGAGAGGGAGCGAAGAGGCTCTTCTCTTAACGGAGGTACCGCGCGAGTCGCAAACTATCCCCTGCTTCGACGATACGCAGAAGTTAGGCTCGAGCTTCCGGAAGCACCGAGAGAGAGAGGGTCATCGACCTCCACGGTCAAGCTCGAAGGGTCGACGAGCCCAAGGGTTAAGTTGAGAGTCGCGTTCATTCGAGTTAGGTACTTATTAATGAAAACTCGCGAGCTCGCAACCGAGAGTCTAAAGGCGGCTTCCGATTTTTTCGTGCTCGTCGTAAGCATCTTCGAGGTGTTCTTTGATTATTAGCAGGTGCGACAAAACTCAAGCATCGTACGGCAGAAAGAGAGCTGGCGTTTCTCGGCGAATGCAATCCCATGCACTGGAACTTACCTGTCGGCTATCGGACCAGGAGGATAAGCGATCGGTCCTTTAATAATAACGAGGCAAATCTCTCTGAAAATCGGCCGGTGCTGGTAATTACGTGAAGATACTCGGCTTGGTAGGCGCAAAGATCAGCGTGAGGCGAGGGATACGTGAGGCGTTTCAGCGATGGGGGAGATCGATGGATTTAACTGATATATATATATAGATTTCGATGAGAAAACCGAGCGCCACCTCGTGGATGTCGAGTTCTGAGCCGCGAGAAGTCGATGCTCGATAAATGGGGGAGGATGAGAGCTGCGGTGCAAGGCTTCGAGGATAAAAAAAGACCGAGTTCGTGGATCCCTGAGCGCGAAAAAAGTGTCGTACTCGATTCGATTGATGTCGATACGGGAACGAATGATGATTGAAGAGGCGCGATTATACGCGGCGCCTGCTTTGGAAGTTGAATTTTCGAGCGCTGCGTGTTGTGGCGAAAGTGGCGAATATCTTCAGTCCTGGCTTTAAGTTTTACTTAAATAACATTACCGTGAAAAGTGCTTAATTACTTTGCAATTTTAAGTTGAATCCCTGAGGTGGATGTGCACAAGCCACGACGCCATGGCACGACATAACCTAAAAGTGCGATTGGACGAGTTCCTCTCAAATTCAACTTCCAAAGCGTGCTTCGCAAAAACCGAGGTATCCCACGCGTGAACCGAATAACAAATCCAACAATCGTGATATAAAACAATCCTTTCAAGGTTTAAGTCGCGTTCACAACGCGATATAAACCCGAAATTCACGTTCCATCGACACGATCGTTGGAGTGCACGCGTGGCATAAACCACTCTCCTCCAGTATCGAATCCTTCGCGATGAAAAGTCCAGAGTCCAGGAAGATCCCAAGCAGAGGACAGGGTGTTCGATGGAAATCAGGGCTAGCTTCTCCCCCAGGATAAAAGTTCGAGGAGCCAGAGCTTCGAATCGAATCAGAGAAGCCTTTTTTGAGTTTGCAGGCGGGGATTATCGATCCGTGCGGGTTCGAGGGATGCAGCGCCTCGCCTCAGGTGCATCGATCTGCCTGCAGGTGCAAGGCGACCTCCTTTATCCGAGAAGAACGCGCGAGAGGAGAAAGAAGAGAGTCGATGCTCGAATCTCGAGGCTTGCAAATCGAACTTCGTCCCTCCCTCGAGCGCCAATTTCGCGCCCCTCTTCGACCGCCGCCAATTCCACGAATGGCTCTCGATATAACCAGCGAACCGCTCGAAATGACCGCTTATATTCGCAAAGGCCGTTTCCTCGAAAATCCGCAACTCTACGACCAGACATTCCCTGTCGGTTTCTCGATTATCTCCGGAGGGACATTCGAGGCGATTTCGATGATCGATGGGTCGAATGTTGTGCGGTTGGAGTTAGATGCGCTTTACATCGACAAATGACAGATAAGGTATCGACTCCTCCCTCGAGCAATGCGATCTCGAGTTAATTTCAGGATTGTTCAGACCAATGTCTAAACACAAGAATATATCATTATATATAAGCAATATTACAGTTATACATAGCAATGTTGAAAGATGCATATGGCGTTTTAAATATACCCAGAAAGTGACAGGTAGTTCCAGTGTTAAGATCTAACTCGCTCTTTCATAGAATCTTTCGGATCGAAGTCTCTGGTTTTATTGGAAATCCTCGAAGATTCTTCATCGAATTCCTGAGTTGTTGGAGGTATTTTTAATTGGAAAGTCGCATTGCTCGAGGGACGGGGCGAGATTTTTAGTGCGTGCTCAAGCGGCAGAAATGAATTTCCAAGGGCAAATGAGGCCCCGGCTTTCGGTGCATTTTTGGTCGTACGCAAGCGTGTCGGGGATGCACGAAGAGAGATTGCAAAAAAATCGGCGACGATGACGCGTCGAAGACGAATCGTCCAAGGGTTCATCGACCCCCTTGAAGGATTACATAGGTTTGCAACAATCGCGATGTGATCTTTGCCAAAATCTTCTTATCCATCATTCCTCTTGGTTTTTAATGGACTTAGAAGAAGGAGGAGTTTCTCAGCTTATGAACAACTTATAAATATTCTAATTATATAAACCTTCACGCGTAATTTTTTGGCCAGGTTCTCCAATCCTGAGGAGTTTCTTTTTTCGATTTTTATTATTATTAGATTCATTGATTCTGATGGATTTTTCTTTACGATGTTTCTTTGGCCAAATTCGTCAATTCTGTCGAATTTCTCTTTACTAGAGGAGAAACGAGGATGCGGAAAAAAAGGAAGCGCCAACGATTAAAAATCCTCTTTGCCAGGAACTTTCATCGCGCGCAAATTGCAGGCTCCTGAACTTTCGGGAGCATCGATGATTAAATCACCGCGGAACTTTTATTGCGGATGAAACGAGAGTAGCCGGAATCCGCGTTATGAACCGTCGACGCACAATTGAAACTCCAGGACGAGGACTCCTCTGATTTCGACGAAGTTAATATTTTATCACGCTTTTACTTTGGAAATCACGGCCTCAAACAAATCCTCCTCGAGCTCGCGATCCACCAGACATCATAGAATATCGTAGTGAAACAGAAATAATCGTTAAAAAAAAATAAATTAATGCATATAATTGAGAGGACAGTATAAATAATTTAAATATAATAAACGATTCTTAAACGAAATAAACCTTCAAAAGCCAACAAAGATCTCTCCGTCTTCCAAATAAAGAGCCTTTCACAAAAAAGGTTCCAAATAAAAAAGGCCTCTCACTCCATTCCTAATTCCACTCAGAGAATTTAATCTTAAAATCAGTAATCACTTAAAAAATGTCCTAATCTCACACAGGGAGAAAAGGAAAGGAAGAATATCACAAGAAGCTTCAGATCGCGATTGTTGCAGTGTGCATCGAGAAGTTTGACATCGTCGGGCTCCCAGCGGCCGGGCAGCCTTAGCTTTGGGACTCACCTCGCCAGCTTACTTTGATCGGACACGTGATTGTCTGGTTCTTTATGAGGTACGCATTCAGCGACGTCAGGCTCGGACTTTTTCTCAACGTACCCTCGTCGTTCTTCCACACGTAAGTGATCGCCGTCTGCTCGTACGATACTGGGAAGAAGAACAGAGTTTCCTCGTTTGTATGGCGCTTCCTCGTTAGCGTCGCATTTGCTTCCTCCTTAGCTTAGAGGCTAGCCTTAGTCTACTCCTCGACGCGGCTTGGAATTCCTCCAAGACTCTCTCTCTCTCTCTCTCTTTCTCTAGGAGCTAATCTCGAATCTTTGGACCTCTCGACACTTAAATCGCTTCGATATCTCGGGGATCTCCTTGCTGGTCTTTTGGATCCCAGCATTGAAAGGCGAGAAGGTCGTTTAAGTGTTGAGAAAACTCTTTGGCAAGTTCAGGGATAGCTTAGAAGAGTTTCTTCATCGAGTTTCATTGGCAAGTGTTATTTAGATTGTTAATTTAGACGCGGTTCTGAGTCTGAGATTCGTCCAGAAGGAATGTGTTTCTGTTTGGCGGTGATCGTCGATTGGAATAATAGAGATAATCAGAATAGTGATAAGTCTGGATTGCGCTTACTTACTGCTCTCAATCGCGAATGAACACAGTGGGTCATCGAAGGGGAAGATATTAAGTCTACCCTGGCAGGATAGGATAAGGTGACGCCTGGAAATCGGGAAAAGGCATGGTATAAATATAACAACCTGAACAGAGGATCAGCCTGAGGACGTTGCATCGTTTCGTCCTAGATTCATTCTACTGTATCTATGCGATCTTCCTCATGCTTGCGGATCCAATAGATACGAAGATGCTGGACGCACTTTTTACTTATGTTAGATTTCGTTTGTCGCTGTGTCCCATCGTATGATAACTATGTGCATGATCTATACACGAATGCTCGAATAAAGAAATCGATAAAATTGTTCTGCACAGAATTCAGATCTGAAGGGACATCATTTTAGAATCGACAAAAGTTTTCTGTACAAAATTCAGGTCTGAAAGAATCTAATTCGAGACACGGCGACAAACGAAGGTCGGTGCTGGTTAATTCGTTTCTCTGTAAGTACCGCATAAGGTAGTTGACAGTGCCGTTGCGGTATATCCGTAGGGCAAAGTGAACCGGTATTAGCGGATCCTTAAAGTCTCCATGCATTATGAAATACGTATCCGGTAGCCAGATGTCGTTGTAATGATGAATCGCATTCAAGAACTCGTACCGCGACTGATTGCTGTAACGCAATCGCGGATCGTACCACTGTTGCTGCAGCAGGAACTCCACCTCGTATTTCTGGGGAAATACCGGAAGTGCGGTGTTAATTTTGCGCTCCTTAACCACTTGTCGCGAGGTTTTAAAATAATAATTAAGGAGAGAGTTTTCTAAGTAATATTGATATAGTGGAATGATCATTCAATTTAATCAATCCATTTAACACTGGAATGATAATTTAATGATTAAATAATAATTTTAATAAATAATAAATTTAATAATCAAATAATCAATTAATAATTTAAGACTGGAATAATAATTTAATAATAATATAACGGAATTATTTAAGGGGACGAGGTCTTCGACATTACGATATAGCTGAGTGTTTAAGGAGACGAGGTCTGACCACTAGTCTCCCATACTACTGAGGACATTATTCGCGCCCCTATCGCTATTTCTATCCTTCGAAAAATGGGACCAGGGATCTTTGGGATTAACGATGATCAATGTTATCGTCCATGACCACGATTCTGACGCTGGTACAATATTTTCCAAGCTCCTGATCGATCGCCAGCAGGATCGCAAGGGACAAGGAAGCCCTTCGGGCTGTCGTTAGGCGTGCGAATGAAAATGCTTAATTACCAGACTGGACTCGTCCGGAGAAGCCAAACTTAGCAACAGCACGCTCACGTTGACGGTCAAGGTTCCTAGAACAGAGGAAAAAATCGAGGCTTCAGTCACCGCCCTCGAATCAGCCTATCCGATCGCGAGGTGGCCCGTCGACTCTCTTGGATTTCATAAATAAAAAGAAAATGAAGAAAACAGGTATATTATTCTTGCACAGATTCCTCTTTCTTAATCAAAAAAATTATGTTAATTATTTTCTGTCTTTGACTTTTCTCTTTTAACTATTCTCTTATCCTTCCTTTGATCGATATAACTCTTCAACAACTACTTTAAAAATTCCTTCATATACATATGAATATAAACGAAAAGTACTAAGAGACACCAAACGATCCCCCCCCCCCGCAAAAAAAATCCTCAGCCTCCAAATCAACGATCAACATCCAAGCAATAAATCAAACCACATAATCAACGATGTCCAAGCATCGCCGATCGATCGACACGCCACCATCGCGATTGGACTTGGCCAGTGAATTTTCCAGGGCGCCTCAAAAGCCGATTATCTCGCTTCACAGACCCTCCTCTCTCTCTCTCACTCTCCCACTCTCTCTCTAACACACTCTCGCACTCTCCTTCCTCCAAGACATCGCCCGAAGGTCTAGTTTAGATAACGCCTGCGGAAGCTGATGCTGTTATTGCGAAAGCTTATTCAGGGCCATGCTGTGCACATGCTGCGGCTAGCCGGTGTTCGCTCTGGCATCGGAAGCAGATCGCGGAAGGGGGAAGGAGCAGTTGCAGGGGTGGTTTGACAGGCGGACAGACGCGGCTTCGTTGCTGGGAGGATTCCTCGAGTGTCGCGTAATTCGCCCTTGTGGCGATGCTCGCGACTGGCGCGCGATGGAGCTTCTTGCGAAATTCAAATTGCGAGGCCCAGAATTCATGGAGACACTGTGATGAGGATGATTCTGATAAATAACATGGGTTTGTGATTCGGGATTTTTGGTGGTGACGTTTATACATTTTTTTTATGGGTTCTTGAAGTGTTAGGTGCTTGCGTGTACTTTGATCAGTTCTTTCGACACTGTGTCATGTTGCCAGGATTGGAAAAAGTAGCGGAAAATGATGGAGAATATTCTTATTAATCCTAATAAGTCGTGCCAGTTGAACTGACTTATATTATTACCAGATAGTTTTTACATGGCACCAACGAGGTGCCACCGGCACGTACCCAATCATTATTTCATGACACCAACGTGGAGCCACCGGACGTCATAAAATCAATATATATTATAGCAATTTTTTTTCAATAAATGCTTTTTTAGAGTGAAGAAATGATCAGGATACATGCAATCACCTAATATACTCTTAGATGCTCAAAGAATCACTGGTAATTCTTGGAGCAAATCAGCGATTTAATCTAAAATAAAAGAAAATTCGTGCGAGCCGATGGAAATGAAATCGTCGCGTTTGGAAACCAGAGGAGGATATTTAATTAAATCGAATAAGATCGATGGAGGATATTAGAGGGTGGAGGGTGAATAAAACAAGGAAACGAGGCTCGTTTCCTTTTAAAGCCTGGGGAGGCAAATCTCGGAATGAAATCCTCGACTTGGCGGATGGGATTTTAGAAATTCGTTGGCCCTGCACGAAGGCAAACCTCGCGCCTCGAGGCGAATGGATCGTATTTTCCATCCTGGCGCGCAGCGTGAAATTACGAGCTGGTGAAATATCGAATAATGCAGGAAGCGCGGGTGGAAGCGTCTTCTCGAAAAATCCATCTCGAGTTAAAGTATTTTCCCCGACGCTTCTAGGAGGCGGTTATAAATATTCGCTCTTCGATTCTTGTTAACTCTTCGATTCTGCCCTCTGAATTCTCGCGGATGGATTCGATGGGGTCGAATGGAATTCGAACCGCAAATCAATTCCGTTCTTAATAAAGAGTAAGAATTGTTTTACTCGATGTAAAGCTTTCGCTTGGTTTAATAATGAAAGTAAAAATAAAATTAGTTTTGCTTGATAATAAGTAAGAAGTAAGAATTCCTTTAGATGTATTAAAAAAATTACTTTATTTTATAATAGGTATTAAAAAAATGTGTCTATTATATAAGAAGTAGAACAAAAATTCTGTTGGAATAAAAATAAACGCGATCGTTCATAATGGCTGAGAATAATATTCGTCCATCGTGTTTATTCTCGAGTAGCTGCTGATCGCGCGAGGGTTTCCACCCTGGAAGCGGCTAGCTTTGCTCATTCTCGAAATAGCGGAGGATCGTTTGAAAAAGTTTGAACGAAGCTCCCCTGGGCGCAGCTCATTAAAACTCATGATTCTCCTGAACTTCCAGTCGCTCGTATATCGCACAATGATGTTAAAATGGTCCTGCAGAGTGCACTGTCCCTTTTTCAAGACCATTTTAGCATCGCAAAACTCATTAAAGCTCGAAAATACTTCCAGCGCGTCTGCAAGCCTCCAAAGCTCCAAGGAACCGCCTGCCATAGCCGTCTCTATTTTTTTTTGTTTAATTAATTCTCGTCGTCGACTGTTAAATTAATTTTTCCAAGGATCTAGAGTTTAATATGGACTTTGAATTATCAAAGCTACAGTGTATATAACACATGAAAATAGATCAGTTCTATACCTGTATTAATATTATAAAATGACAAAAGTATCGTGAAATGAAGAATATAAAAGAAAACAAATTCGATTAAAACAAGAGTATCATGATATTAATCAATTACTCTTCCACGGATATAAGACACGCGTCTATTTCCTTTTCGAATCAATTCTCAGCACCGTCCACTAAGGTCATTCAACCCATGACCAACTCCCTCAGCCGTACCCCGAATCACCAGAGCTACAGCATACACATCACACAGAGAAACCATGGATTCCATCTCTTATCAAACACAATAATCCCCACGAAAACAACAGCTCCACCCATCTCTATCTCAATCCCACCCACGCTATGGTTCTGACAAACAAAAAACAAGGCAACAAAAGCAAAAAGGAACTCAGCACCAAGGAGTATATCCCTCCTCTTCTCTCAAACCTCGAGTATCAAAGTTCATTCTATAAAGAGCAAATAAACCTAGGTTATCGCAAAAAATGATCCCAGTCCAGAAAATGATCCAAGTCCCAAAAAACGATTCCAAACCAAAACCCAACCCAAGTCCAAAAAATGCCAAACCCATCAGAACCCCCAAAGCCTCCCCAATTTCCATCTCAACCTCTGATCCCCGGCATTTATCCCCAACTATCCTCCATCCCCCCAGCCCTTCTCCGTGCACGCAGGTGGGGAGGTTTTTTTTTCGATTTGTCTGGAGTACCCTTTCCACGAAGGGCGAGCAGTGAGCTGTGGTTGTGTCGTGCTGTGTGGTGGTAGCGGTGCCGGTGGTGTTCGAGGTGCTCTGGATGTTCGGGGTGATTGGGTACGAGGTCAGGGGTGTAGTCGCCTTGGCGCGTGTGGGGCGGGGGCCTCAGTGTACCTTGGACCGGGGGTAGAAGCCGCTTGTCGTAACGCGTCGACAGCAGCAGGTTGTCCAGGATCTCCTTGTCCGACTTGCCCTCCTCGAAGCTGCAACACAAGGCACTGTAGCTGCCTCCCAAGATGGCGGCTCTTCCGGTTCCTCTCGCGCCATCTTTCGAGCTCGTGGAAACCTCGAGGGTCCTGGGAGAGCCTCTGGGGCCGTGGATCGACTTTTGGGGGCTTTTTTTTACTGGTTCTCTGAACGAACTCCTTGTTGGAGTCTGGGGAGCCTGACTCGTGGCGATGGTTTTGGATCAAAGGTGGATATCACGAGTGATGTCTAGGTTTGTTCTAAGGTTTATCTTGGAGTGTGGCTCGCGATGTTCACGGTTGGTCCAAGCTTCATCTCAGGGGAGTAGATGAAGATTGGGCCAGACGTGAATATCGCGAGTGATGTTCAAGTTTGATCCAATGTTCAACCTAGAAGCGTGACTCGTGATGTTCAACTGTGGCCCAATATGCATCGCAGGAGTGTGACTCGTGGTGTTCGACTCCAGAATAAGTATAACACCGAGCATAAACACCAGGCTTCCGACTCATAGACCAAAACTCATGATTCATCCTCTCTAACTTGGAAAAATTAAATATTTTGAACGACTCTATCGCGAGATACTTTCTGAGATTCTATATAATATTCCACCAACAAAGATCCCCCTTCTTAATCCCTCTATTTTCAAGATACACCTCTGACATTCTGAAGTAGGGATCCAGTGTCAATAGCTGCGTGGAAAAGCGTTGGGTTCGTCGATGCGATTCTATAATAGGGAACTAGGGTGTCTTTGGAGTTTCTGGTGATTACGAGACTAGAATAGTAACTAGAAAGACCTTCGAGGTTTCCAGGACGTGTTTCGTGCCACGTTGGATCTGATACTTCTCAAGCGTCAGGCACGAAGAGATACTCGAAGAAGGGACTACTGATTCATAGTGAAAGCCCTCTAACGCAACTATACGGAACAGCTTCTACCTTCGGGCAACCGGCGGATCTTTCTGTGAATCTCTAATCAAGGCTTGGACGCCTCGATCGTGGCTAGATCGCTAGATCGCTAGATCGAACTTATCTACTCGTACTAAAACGCTATATAAATAATAAACGAAAAATTCTATATATATATTGATAAGTATTAGGTGTGCAACCTTGCTGTGGTCAACGATGGACGATACTTTTTAATAAAGCCCTAATTTTGCAGTAAAAAAAATGACAGGAGCAAGATCGTACACCTGATAAATATTAAATAAAAAATTCAAAGGGGTCAAAGGGCGGACGATGGATGGATCTCGTTTTTTCGTTATTATTTCTCGCATTTAAAATAAAATAAGATCAAATAAAAATAAAATAAAAAATTAAATGAAATAATTAAATAAAAATAACAAATTAAAAAGAATTTAAATTACATTTAAATTTCAAAATATTTAAATCATGTCAAATTTTAAATACAAATCGACAAATGGAATTTTAGAAGCACAAACTGCGGCAATACTATCCCACGAAAGAATCAGAGGCGGGGAAAATAAAGTAAACGTATACGATAAAGTCATTCGTACGAGTGGATAGAGGTTTAACTCGATACAGAGGCACTGCCAATGGGGAGGGCAAATAAAGTCGGCGTTTGCAAATGAGGGAACGCGAATCGATGCTCGTTCAGGCGAATAAATAAATCCACCGCGCGTATGAGCGAGTATAAATAAAAATCGGCTGAACAAATGCAACGCGCGCATAATAATATAGACTTTAGTCGATTGCTTTCGAATTTTATACTCGTATTTCCTCCTTCCATCGTCCGGTTTCTCGATCGAGAATCGCTCGATCTCGAATACGCGATAAACGTGGAACAATTATGATACAAGAACTGTCGAGTCTAAAAATAAGGCGGCGTATTAACCGATCGAAATAACGAATAAATATATACGGATATCACTATCCGTATTCAAATTAATATTCCATTTTGAGCAGTGGTGCAATATCGAAATCCCTTGATCTATCCATTGGAATGTATTTGATAAGAAGCGAGGTTTTTAGCCGTGCATCGAAGATCGTGCTTACGCCGCCTTATCGAAGTCCAGTTTCAAGCAAAGTGTCTACGCTATATCTCGATCTTGCCTTCTCGATCTGCTCGCCTCGCTTTATCCGATAAACCGAACATCGTTCTGCACATTCGGTACAGAGATAAAATATCTATCGCGCCAGTTACTCCCTTCGAAGTCCAACGTCCATTCACGTTTTTCCACGAGGATAAATCAAGACGATTTAAAAAAGCGGTTGAAAAAGAAACTCGAGGATTTATTTCCACGAATATAAATCCTTATATTATTCTCAAGCTGCTGGTGGCAATTTGAATTTTAATCTATCCCTCTAACGTGTTAATTTATAAAATAAATAACATAATAGATTGATTAAATCGAGCCAATTTTCTCGTTGTACTAATAATTATTAATGGAATAATCGTTTTCTATTCACGGGTTCCTCCCGAAACCAATGTTCCATAAAGAAAACCTACATCATTCCTATATTATAATTACAATATACTAATATATAACATAATAATTATATATATTATAACAATTATAATATATATAAGATCAATCATAAATACAATATTACACGTACACACAACAAAATATAAAATACAAAAGTAAAATAATATCTTCTTCCTATTTTTTTTTATTCATCTCAATTTCACTCTCCGGCCCAAAACCCTTTCGACGAATCGACGCGATTAAAAGCGCCTGCACCCTCTTCAGGATGCAGGGGGTGATTCTGGCTCATATTGGAAGACCTTCGATGCAAATTCGAGGGCGGTTTTCGAGGGTAGATCGAGAAGATAAGAAGGCGCTCTCGTCGAAGCTGTTGATCGTCGCACTCGATAATACGTACATGTCCTCGGCACGCACGAGGGTGACAAGAGTGAGGGCAAGTGTGAGGATACAGAGGATGGTGAAGATGAGGGAGCTTGCGAGGGAGGTGAGAGACAGCGAGAGGACGGACGAGAGGCGGCCGCCACCACCCGCACACCGCCCTAGCGCCACCCAACCCATTCTATGTCATCTGAAACAGAAAACGGATTTTGGACACTTAATCCACGCCTCTTGCTCTCTATCCTACTGTTAATATTTTAATTCTGAGAAGAGTTTTGATAATAATATTTAAAGGTGTTTAAAGTATTAGATTTACAGGTAGTTATGTTTAAAGGTAGCCCGAGAAAAATTTTAATATTAATATTTAAGGGTTTTATTGCCTTTAACCTTCGTATAAACATTCCCAGATAAACCAACAATATCCAAACAACCACAAACACTTTTAACGCAACCCAATACACCTCTTACTTCCACATATACACCTTTTCAGCACACATTTACACATACACCTCGCATTCCAAATACATTCCAAAGTGTCTCCCAGTGCCAACAGCAACACCAGAGAAACAGAGACCAAAACACCGGCAGAGGCCAACAGGAAGTAGTAGCCAAATGGTCCGACTTTTGGTATCGTCCGTCACTTTGCGACAATAAACATCCTCGTCTTTGGGGAGAAAGACCGATAAACCCTCGAGAAGTTTCCGCGCGGGTATTTTAACGGCTGGGTATTGAAAAGCGGGGCAGAAAGGGGTTGGCCTTCAAAGAGCAGACTTTTGATCCGCGACCTTTTATCCCCATTCATACGTACAGGCCCGGCGCATTATCCGCTCGGATGCTCCTGGAGAAGAGCGGGGAGGGCCGAGGGGGGAGGCGGATCGGAATAAAGGAAACCGGGGTTGCAAAGATGGGTCGTACATCGTCTCACCATCTCCGGAGGGGTTTCACCCTCTGGGGTTCTTACTAATTATCGCTGATTTTCGAGGGTGTCTGGAAGAGTGCGACTGGAATCTGGAGGAAGATTGTTAACGGATTATTTGCCATTGGTAATCTTTGGGAGGTTTGTTCTTTATTTATCGCTACTCGGGCTGTGGAGATTGTAGTTTTGATTGTCGTAGCTGAATGTTGGAAAGTTGAGAAGTGGCTGGAAATATTTTTTCGAATTGTATTCGGATTGTATTTGATATTTTTTTTATTAGTTGGGTGTTAAGCTGGTTATTCTGCCTTGTTACTTGCGTTATGATCATAACCTAATTAACGTACAATAGATTTATTCTATTATAAATCACGTTGCTGTTGTGAAGGACGAGTGTTCCAGTCGTGTCGCATTATGCGATCAAGTGGAGGCGTTGGGGCAAACGTGAATGGCCATGACAGGAGGCCTGCTTATTTTTCACCCAACTTCCTCCACATGGTCTGCCAACAATCGCACGCGCGACATCAACGTTTTCACGGTTTCCTTTACGATCTCGAGATTCGTGCGGCAGCCTGAAGCTGAATGTAGCGGAAAAGGAAGGAATCGCAGGATAGAACCGATCCTCCTACTTATCCAAAGCTAAAAATAACATCCTTTTTTTTAACGCCCCATTTCGTATCTCGCTTGTATTTCGCGTTTCAGCTTTATGAATAACCCCGCTCTTGGTTTTCTAAAAGCGAATCGAGGACTCCGCCAAAGGGATGGGGAATTAATTAACTCGCGGCCAGCTTCGTCGCTCCCTTATCATTTTCCGTATAATTTATTTATAATTTAGCCTCATCGCTGCCTCGAGTTTATGAAAGACAGTGCTTCTAGTCTTCCCTTGTATTTACCGTCTTCTGTCTCGGTGGAAATGCTTCGAAAATTAAACCAACTTGTATTTCTTATCTTCTGTTTCAGTGGAAAATATGTATTTCCTTAAACTATAATTTTAATCACTCATAATTACTCGAACCATTGATATTCTGCCATTGACAGACATTCCTGGCAGCAGATCTTGATAATAGAGTCACCTCGATCCTCTTATCATCCCTACAGCATCTTTCCATAGACGCTTTTTGCCAGCTCATCGCAGAATCCGATCATTCAAGCCCGTCGAACGTCTCCATTTCCCAAGATGCTCGTCCAATCGTGGAAATCGAGGAACAGGAAGAGCTCTCTCTCTCGCTCTCTCTCTGTCGACCTCAGGAGAATTGTCGAAGGGACGACAAAGAGCTCGAGGAACACAAGGCCGAATAATGATTCGACAGAGATCGGGGAAGGAGGCTTAATTATCCGCAATTATCGCAGTTTGCGTCTTCGAGGGAGTAAGCAAGCGCGAACAATCCGCTCTGAAAGCGGCTCGCCTCGGCTTCGAGAGGCCGACGATCGCGTCTGCACGAGTGAATGGCCCTTCGAATGGGCGCCTCGTTGCGCCTTAGGCCCTACGATGCGCCACAATCCCAACTTCAGCCTCTTGCCACCCACGCGCCTATTCTCGACACCTCGACTGCCGGCTCAGGCCGGGGAGAATCTCGATACATATTCGTATAGCGCGTGAAAAGAGTCATACAACAAAAATAGCGCAAAAAATATCGTAAAAAATTACACAATAAAAACAGAATTAAAAAAAGGTCATATGCAAAATCTCACGATAAAAATCGCATCGACAAAAATGGTATAAAAAATAGCAGCTCGGCAGGAACATTCGACAAACTACTTACATCGCACAGAGCAGGAAGATACTCAGAAGAAGTGTCTTAAAAATCACAACAAAAATCGCGCAGGAAACCCATTCCAATTCAAAAAACACTCCCTATAATAAAAAATACTCCTGGGGGGCGGCGAGTTTTTGGTGTACCTTTCGAAAGGGCGGTTTACGCTGGGCGATCGTCATTCAGCAGGGTGGGGAGCTAATTCGCGGAATAAGCATCCCCTTTGCCGGCTCAGCGACCGTTTCGCTCTTAACTGGATTACCACACCGGTAACCTGATTACCAGGAGGAGACTTTTCTAGTGGGGATTACTCGCGGAGCTATCAGTGCCGCGGTGCGATTAACTCGATTTTCCTCCCAACGTACGACTCGCGGTGGCTCGAAATCGCGGTAGAAAATTCGCATTAGCAGTAAGCTAGGCTGTTGCAATGTAAGCATCGTGTAATATATGATAAGCGTGAGACGATTAATATACTTCAAAGAGGGTTAATACATATTACTTTAACAGTAACGCCAGCTCCAGGATCAAAGTGTCTGGCCTACTGGCCAGGCCTGTGGGAAGAAGAAATCCGATAGCAAAGCTACGATTCGCGGAGGCTCGAAATCGCTTCTAAAATTCCCATTAGCCTCCGCCAGGCTGCTTCCGCATTTACGTAAGCATCAGCGAGGACGAGGAGACGCGCAATCGATCGGACACATTAGCGTCATTTTATATCGCTGCCATTATCCCCGCAATCCTGCAATTCCAGTAATGCATGCCGATCGTCCGACGATTTGCCAGATTTTTTACAGCGAGCTCAGAACCGAGCCCTCCTCGAAGCAGATCGAGCTGGAATTGCTGGAATCGAAACTCAGCAGTAGTATCCGTTCATCCGGAAATTCCGCGTCGATTTACAGCGCTTCTGAATTTGTATCTCCACGTCTGTTAGTTCTTCCGGAAATTCCGCGTCGATTTACAAGGAAAATTCTAAGAGAGCGCATCTAAATTTTGCTGCACGTCCTATTGTCCTAATTCCTGAACAAATCCATCTCTTTTCTAATCACCGATCTATCCTTTATACACTTCAGTCCTCTAAAAATCTCTAAGTATCTCTAAAAACCAGAGACTCACGCTCCTCCAAAGGGAGGATCCAAGTACCGTCCGAGCAATTCGTGGGATCCAAGGAAGGCCACAACTTCGCGTCCTCCGTTTCTCAGGAAAGATTCGTGCCCACGAAAAAAAGGCGGAAAAACGCAAGAAAAAGTCGCAGTACAGTGGGCTAAAGCGGACAGCGTCGTTAAAGTTTAACGCGATATTTTCCATCGCGCTAAACTATGGCATCTTTCCGCGCGGAGTGCAAAGGGTTAAGAGGGTTGCCATTGCCAAGGGGCCACGCGGGGACGCGAAGTGGTCGTGGCCAGTCGCAGTCAGACCGGCAGGCGGCCACGAGTAAATGCTACCAACCGTACAGCTGATGTTCGTTCGATCAATACGGGGCGTTGCGGCACGAAACGCTATAGACTACGTCACGTGGCTTAGTCCGTCCCATTCTGAGAGTGCCACGCTTCCCTTTGCACCCCCTGGTACCTTCCGTACCACGGACACCTGGATCACCTTGGCGAGATGCGAGGATGAGGGGTTATTTCTCTGTGATAATGGAGGGTTCGAGAGGTGTTTGAGGGATGGATGAAGGGCCGGTCGAGGGTACGTTCTCTATGATAGAAAGTTCGAGAGGTATTTAAAGGATTGGATGAAGGGCTGGTCGAGTGTAATTTCTCTATTATAATAAAAGGTTTGAGGGGTGTTTGAAGGATTGGATGAAGGGCTGGTCGAGGATAATTTCTCTTTTATAATAAAAGGTTTGAGAGGTGTTTGAAGGATTGGATGAAGGGCTGGTCGAGGATAAATTCTTTATAACAATTATAGGTTCGAGAGATATTTAAAGGATTGTACGCGCAATTTTTCTACGATAATAGAAGATTCAAGATATATTTGAAGGATTGGTTCGTCCAGGGCAATTTTGTACTGCCCTGGAAAGTCTCTTATCTACCTCTACGATGCTTACAATATTATTTCTCTCCTTGCAATTTTCCTACGACGATAAAAGGTTCGAGAGATATTTAAACGATTGGCTAAAGGGCTCTCCTCGAGAGCAATTTTTATCTCCTCTATAAAGGGTTTGGCCTGCCCTTCGCGATGTTTATAACATCCTTAAGGTCTTCATAATTACTCAACGATAACACAAAGTTCCAGATACATTTAAAGTCTCCCCCAACATCCACAACCCCATCTTCCTCTCCGCAATCCCCACACACGATCCAAAAAATCCCTTCAACATCTCAAACAAAAACCTATTCACTCAAACATCTCACCAAACTCCACTCCCAGCATCAAAACCAAAAAGGACCAAAAACGCTTCTCCCCGACTTCAACAAGCGACAACGCAACTCCCGTCAGAACCTCCCAGATATAATCGCGCAGTGCAAAAGTCATCCAAGGCTCGTCGGCACCACAAAGGGGGAACTTGACCGTTGGCTTTCCTGGCAGAGGGAAATCCAGGTGCACAGGTGTATATCCATGCACACATCTGTACATCCAGGTACATCCGTGTGCGTGTTCTCATACGTGCAGCTGCTGGCTGTTTGTTAATCACGTCGTGGCACGAGTCACGTCGTTGGAACCGGCTGAGGATCACGCAAGGCTGAAAGGAGGGAGAGAGGGAGAGGAGAGAGAGAGAGAGAGAGAGGGGGGAGGGAGGAAAGGAGAAGCGAATAGGTTACGGACAAGGTTGCGTCGAGGGTGCGGTAAAACTGGCGTAAAGGAGATGCCAGCGAAGCGTGTCAGCGGGACAAATTAGAGGAAATCGGCGAGGGCCTCCGGGGACCTCGTCCCCTCGATACGACGAATCAATTCCAGACGACTTTTCCCGCTCGACTTTTCCGCCTCGCCTCCCGATTTCGGCTCCACCTACTTCTGCGCCTCCTGGATCCTTCATTCAGGAAATGGCTGGGCTCTGGAGTGCGTCGTTGGTGTGTTTGGGAGTTGGGTTTGACGGGATACTCCTGATCTGCTTGCTCAGGAAGTTGGGGAATAGTCGATGCAGTGGTCTTGAAGAGTAGGTTTTTTTTTTATTAATTAACGTGTAGTCCAAATGTCAAAGTGGTGCCTGGGATTTTGAATTCCTTATACTTATATTGCTTTGTGGATTTTATTAATTTACACCTGTGATTATTGTACATCTGTAACCGTAGTTTTAAGCCGCTAATAGGCAAATATCAATAATATCTCCGTTACGATAATAATTTCGAAATCATGCGATATTAATAAGCTATACACCTCAGTACCCTACGTTTGCGTGGGATAGTAATAATTTTAGCCACCGCTGTGGCTCGAATAATTCACTGATTACCGAATCACAAAATTAAATGCAATTAATATCGAAGTATTATAAAATTTAAAGCGAGGAATTAAATCGACGACGCTTTCTTTATTAAAGGTTTATCCAAAAACGACAGAATTTCATCCACTAATTCTTTCTCCGCGCAAGTGACGAAGAATGATTAATTAATCATAGTTAACTCATTACATAAGATTATTTATTAACCTTATCTTTGATTATTAAATTTTTATTAAAATCAACCGCTTAATAGACGAATTGATTAACCGGTCAACTCTTACCTTAACGTGAGATATGTGACTGGTCGCAATGGACGAGGCAGGCTGTTGCTGTTCGTTGTGTAAGTTTTGTTACTTCAACTTTTACGAACTCTCATCTTCGTCACCGGCCCCCTTCGTCCGCTCTCGCTCCTCGAAGGCCCTTCAGTCCCTCATTCTGGCCTCAGTACCGACGACTCATATCCGCCACCTGGAAGTAAAACAAGGGTAACCCCTTCAGCCATCTTTCCAGTCGAGCAGGAAAGCCAAGGGAGGAAGAACCACCGATTTCCTTCCTTAGGAGTTAATATGTTTAAATTATTGAAATTTAAGCGTTGCTCGCAAGGACCAGTGATTCTAAATATGTATAGAACTTCGAGCAAGAAGACAGCCTTTTGAAAAACAAATTCATCCGTCTGCCAATGGAATTCCACTTGCAAAAGTGTGAATACTCTATTTGCAAAGAACCTAGTAAATCACATTATTCCTCAAAACCACGACTACGTTTCCCCCAATTCACTGGCCGCAACTTCGACACTCTCCGGAAAGACTCGCCCCGTCCTAAGAACCGCCCGAGGATATTCATACCTCGAGACTCACCCCCTTGCATCTTTAATCCTCCCCCCGATTAACTCCTTTCGGGCCGCAAACTCGAATCCCCGGCCATCAATTATTTGGCCAGGTAGGCCTCGTTAAAAGCGCCTCGAAGACAATCGAGCGCCGCCGAGGAAGTTCTGGGGAGGAATAAGGTTAATGTGTCAGGAGTGGAACAATCACGGTGCTCTGCAGGTGGTTTATACGTTTCCACCCTTCGAGGAAGGCGACGCGCCGCCAATGGACGCCGGTCATTTTCTTATAACCCCTCGCGCGGCCCCAGGATGAAGGGGAGGCGGCCACGAGCCGCGATTCACCCTCCGCAAAGGCAAACCAGCCCGCCCTCCTTAACCCTCCGCGATTGTTTGCCCTCAAACCTGGAGACGACCTGATTCTTCCCCTTGCCTCCTCCCTGTTTCTCACTTCCGCCTTGGGGAAGGAGGGAGGCTCGTCTCTAAGATCGTCGAGGGATGGTGGCGGGTTTTGAGTTGGGTTTTCTCGTCGAAGGGAAGTTGTGTGTAGTGTTTGAATATTGTTAGACGTTTGAGGGAAGTGGTGTAAGTGCTTGGGTGTTATTGGAGTTAAGTTGATTTTGGGTTTAAGTGGGGGATGTGTTAAGCATAAACATCCACCTGCAGGAGATTTTATGTATATGTTAAAATAACTGATGATAATAATAGTAATTGAATTATATTGCTGCTTGAGCAATTACTGCTCAGAAGCACCTGCTATTTTGATATGTTTGAATAAGGAAATTGGCTACTAGGAATAGCTATTAAAATCGAGACAAGATTTAGGGATTTGCTATTAAAATTACTTCTCGCGTGAATTTCAGGACACTCTGTATATAGGCTTTTAGAATACCCCATTCGTGATTCTTGAGGGAGAGTAAATTAAATAAATTAATAATAATATGAATAAATAATCATTTTTTAAATCATAATATTGATAACAAATTGATAATACCTTCCAGTATACAATCAAAAATCTTTTATACGAACTAAGTCACACCTCGATCACTCACTCGATAATACAAATCCATCCCAACATCCAATACAATACAAACACATACATAAATATATCCTAAACACATCCCCAGCCACCACAAAAATCCTTCGAATTAACGACACGTTTTTGGATAAAAACACTCTGCTCCTCCAATCGATGCTCCAGAGGCAGCGCACCGGCGGCGCGACAGTGCTCGATCTTTCCACTGCGAGGGAGTGCAGAATCCCTACGGTCGGCGCGAATTTCGAAGGGCAGGATTCGAGGCTCGCGAAGGCGACAGGAGAGGAGCGATACTTTCTGGCCGATCAATAGGATTATGCTGGCGGAAGGAGAAGCGACAAGCAACGTCCGCCAGCCGGTTTTATCGATCCTCGAAGCTATTTTTGCGTAGGTGCCGTACGTTTCTATAACGGCGAGAATAACGGCATGAAAATTACCCCTTGGCTCGGCCGAGTTTTAGCGCCCGGAGGAAAGGGCCTTCGAGGGTAGCCCTGCTGCCTCGAAAAGGAACGAAAAGGTTTGCAAAGGTTTATCGAAAAACTACGCCATGCTCATAGATCGCTGCGCGTCCTCGTTTTCAAGCCCGAAAAATGAGGTCGCGCCTTGTTTTTTTTTGTTTGGATTGGGGGTGAATTTTTTTGATGTTTCTTTTTATCTTGCTGTTGGTGGAATTGTTATTGGATCGTTATTAGTGGTGGTTTTTGTCGTTGTTCGTTTTTGCGAATGGTTGTTACGTTCTTTTAAAGAGAATTCAAATTTTCCATTTGATCTCGCGGAGTTAGAATTTCGGCCGACCACATCGACAGTTCGAGTGGAATAGTGATCGTTTTGTTCACTGGTTCGTGGCTCGAATGATTAAATGATCACCGAGTTATAAAATTAAGCGAGATTAATATTGAAAGATCATAGAGTTTAGGGTGGTGAATTAAATCGAGGACGCTTTGTTTATAAATGTTTATCTAAAAACAATGGTGTATCGTTAGATCGTGGCGCGTTCTCGTATTTAAGCCCGAAAGAAGGCATTTGTTCGCGTTATCGATTAATTAACTCGATAATTTAAAAAAATGTTAAGTATCGATTTCGATAATCTTTTTTATAAAAGGATTTACACGCTTATCCAAATCATGCCGGATAATATATTCAATTACTTTCAAAACGCGTTCCCACGCATCGTATAAATAAACACAACAGCCACGAACGTTTAATCGCACATTATTTATCGTTAAAACTTTACGTCCGGTTAACCACGATTTTCCAACCACCGCTTTACAATACATATATCAGCCTTTATTCTCTTGATTTGGCTTATCCGATACTTTCGACATTTTTTCAATACCCTTCGGCAAAGAAAAAATACCGTCCAATTCATCGCGGATATTTGAGAGATTCTCGATAAACATTAAACCCCGCGCACTCTTCCTGCCTCGTTTTTCCTTCAAAGTCGCCAATTTCCCGGAAGAGCTTCCGCCAGGGCCGCATCCGGCATCGCGAAAACCGATCCCGGATATTTCCGTCGCGGCAACGAATTTCGGCCTTGCGGATCGATCGCGCCAAATTGGCGCGGGGCGGCTTTAAAGCGATTTTCCCGAACCAATTTGTCCAGTGGATCAATTATGCAGATCCGGGGAAAGAACTGGCGGCGTTCGTTAGGTAATTTTAATATTTCATGCGCCGGCCCTCCGGCCAAATCGTGACGCGCCTCCCCGATTTTTCCTCCCCCTCCCCTCGAACTTTGGCCCCTTCGATCGATCGATGCGGATCGTCATTCTGCGTCGGCTTCACTTGTTAGGCGCGATAAGCGATTATAGTGGCTTTCGTGGATGTTGTCTCTTTGGTGGAGGCGCTGATATAGTTGCTTTCGCGGTGTTGTATCGTTACTGTGCGCTGCTATAGTAGTTTTATATTACCACTGGCACTATATACATACGCGAATTATTTTTAAATAGCTGAAACATCAAGATTTAAAAGAAACACGAGCTATAATAAGCCAGAGCCTTTCTTCGTATATCATTTAAAAATTCAGCAGACGCATATATGATACCTACAACAAATCTTAATTGCCTTTTGATAACTTAATTAAATAAATCTCCAGGATTTTTAATTCGACTCGACAAATCTTGTCGAACGCCAGAATAAAGTGTCAAGCGCGGAGCCCATCCCTCTGAGGGATGAAAGTGAAGAGGGCGAGGGCGATGCGGTGTAACGACGCGCTCGGAGGAAGGCGCTGGAAAATTGAAGGAGAGGACGAAAGAAAGAAGCGAGAATCTTGGATTCCGTGCTTCCCCACGAGCTCGAACCTCCGCTTCCCCGATGAGAAGTCGCGTTATATTCTTCAGGCTTAGTGCACTCCAAGGCACTCCAGTTTACCTGCCTAAACCGTGCCAAGGTGGAAAACCCGGTGCGTGCCACTCGAGCATCGAAAAACGCGCCCTCGAAACTTCGAATTCGAAGGATGCCAGGAGATTCTCGAAGTCCTGCTCGATCGTGAGGGAAACCGAACTGGAAAATGGGCTCTGGAATAAATCCTGAATCGTCCCCTGGAAACACTTTGCAAATTCGCGAGTTTGGCAAGCGTGCATTTTGGGAGAATCGTTGTGGAGAATCGTTGAAATACTGGAGTGAAGTATTAACCGTTTCAGTGTTAAGCGATTCCCTCGAGCCATGCGCTGGAAACGCTGAATAAACTGACTCTTGTCCCAAGGGAAAATAATGCAAACGGTATTAATCTAAAAATGCACGTCGTTCGAAAAGTACGCGCTGTTCGACGAGTGGTTTTCGCTTGCAATAACAGTTTATGCTAAACCTTCAAAATAAACCTTGAAGCAAATGTAAATTACAATTGTTAAATTTGTAACTCGGTCTATCTGAAGGATGCATTAGTTATTCCTAACCTTTATTTAAAAGTACAATTCGAGAGGAACTTACGCGCTCTGCGTATTTTTAGGTTATGTCGTATCATGGCGTCGCGACTGACCAACTCGAAGCAAACGCCTCCACATCAGCGATTCAACTGAAAACCATCGAGTAACAAAGCACTTTGCGCACTAACGCGATTAAGCAAAACGAACCCTCGAGATTGAAGATATTCGCCACTTCCAGCTTCTTTCAGATTCGAAACAAACGCTACAAACTGAGTATTTCACAGGAACGCGGTTAAGCGAGGCTCGCAAACCGGTCTAAAAATATTGGCCACTTTAGCCACGACAAAAGCATCGCTCGCAAATTGACCTTTCAAAGCAAAGAAACATTATTCTCCCACGCGCGCCGGATTTTTGACAAAGAAGGAGTTTAAGCACTCGAGCGCTTAAACGCCGCAGTGAGAACCTTTAGAATTATATTTCGCGGCCCAACACACCTCGATATATCACTCCAGCCCCCCCGTGCGAACGCGTACGAGCGAACTCGGCCTCGTTAGCCGATTAAAGTCCGTGCCAATTATCGAACCGCGATTCGCAAGAATTCCCAAGGATAGGAGGAAATCTGCTCGCCAACTCGGGGCTCCTGGACGAGGCTTATCGGGTCAAAAATCAGAAACAGGCTCGATCCGTGCGTGCAGAATACACGCCGGAATCTTATTATTTCCCCAACCGCGCCTGAGTTTCCAGCTGGGTGAAGGTTGCAATAAAAACCGTGATTACCCGTTACACGTGAGTGCGGCCGCTCGATCGATTCCACGGGCTCGTGGCTGAAAAATAAATGTCCCTCCTCGTTTCTCGAAACGTTCCTCCTGCCTTTCGAGCTCTGCTCCTCGAAATTCCACCGGTCGAATTACCATTCGCCTTGTTTCAACGCTTGAGGCACTAATCGAAAGACTGGTCGATTGGTTATTTCAAAAATCTTTATGACGATGCGTTTTTTAAAAGTTTTATGTGATTTTTATGCAGTGTTTGGACTATGTTGATTTATTACAATTTATTTCTGCCTTCGGTTGTTTTTTTTTAAGGTACACGTGGTGTACTTAGTATGTCGCGAATGTGATCAATGGCTCCAGTGTTGAATATTATATACAATATAACAGTTAATTGATTTATAAAATAAAGTTATGTAGTTATAAAGTTGAGCTAATTTAATAAAGATAATAATATAATATAATGTAATAAAAAATAAAAATCAATCAAATACAGTTAAGTTAATATTATAAGTACACCGGGCAAACTAATTTTATACGATCATAAATTTGATCAACTCGTGCGCGACATTCGACTGGATTTCGTTGAACGATTTCGCGCCGCGCGAAAGAAACTTCGGTCAACCTTGCAAAGTTAAAAATTCTCAAAGTCCGCTGAGAAAAGCGCCTCGACTTTTCCCTACCCATCGATCGACCTCCAATTATCACTATACCACACCACGAATTTTATACAACCGCACGTTTTATCAATCCACACACCACACTTAAATAAACATCGATAATCGCTCTCACATCGAGTTAAAACGATCCCCACATTTTTCAATTCTTCGATCGTCCTCCAATCACGACTGATCAGTCGTTTCTTTAAAAAATCCTACTACTTTATAAAGCTGCATTTTTTGAGATTTTCCATAGAATATTTAGATCGTCATTTGAATTTACTCAAATTTCCCTTTACTCTCCCCTTTTTTTTTTAAAGATGTACGTGGTGTTTTAAATACGCCCAGAGAGTGGCTGGTAGTTCAGCGTTAATACGACATATTTAGACACCTCAGGGGCCGATTAAAGCCAGGCTGGCAGGTGAGCTCGGAAATTAGCGCGATCGGTTCGATCGCAGGTGGAGAGAAAAAAGTTACGTGAGAAAGGCAGCACCTGTCGGTCTTCGTTGACCCGCCAGGCTTTCCTTTCGCATTTTTCCGCGTTATCTTCGAGCTAAAAAAATTCCACGCGCGGAGTCACGAGAGCCTTGTGCGCCAGTTCTGGCCGCGTTCGGTCCCTCTATCGATTGCGCATTGCGCGAGCCGTTTCCATTAACTCCGCGGCGAGTGCTTTGGGATCAAAGGGGGTTGCTTGGCCAGGGAGGAAAGCGGCGCTCGATCCTCTCGATCTCGAACGCGGCTCAACTTTCCTCGGTCTGTTGGCTTGGAACAGTGTGAGCTGCTTGACGAGTTGAGCCTGGAATTTATCGCGCAGGGCGGGAATGAGGAATGATTTGAAAATAGATGTAAAGTGGAGGAAGGCAGGATGGAATCCTTGAGGTGCTTGTGGTGCAATGTTTGTACAATAATGGTGTAATATAATTAATTATAATTGGTTTGAATCAAGAGGCTGGTACTATAATATACAGGAAATATTCTTAAAAAAATGTATTATAATATTATGAAGAATATTATTATAACACGTATATCCCAATAATATCATAAGGTCGACGGAGAAAACTTTCTTCCTCCGCGCGCCATTTTTGTAAGAACAAAATGATCTCTAAGCTATGCTATAGGCCTCGCCTCGAATCGAGAGACCGGTTCATACTATATTTATACCATAATATCATACGGATGATGGAGAGGAGATTCCACCGACTTTGCTATTATTTATGCAGTAGTTAAACGACGTCTAACCTTTGCTCTAGGTCTTCCTTATAACTCAGAGACTGGTTCGCGCTATTGCATAATATTTGCACTATTCCACTATAATAATGTACAATCAACACCACAGCAATATCGCATAGAGCATAGAGAAAGAACTCTATTACCCTTTAGCATGATCTTTATAGCAACAAACCGATCTCTGAGCTCTGCTTTCTTTCACTATATTACCACTGTACACTGAGCCACTATATTCGCACTATTATACTTCCGTGCAATTATAACTTTCATATAATCCTTGTAGGAATCAAAGAATCTCTTAGAACGATCGTGGAATATCGAGGATTTGAATTTCCATCCAAT
Organism: Ampulex compressa; assembly: GCA_038496175.1. Lineage (NCBI taxonomy): Eukaryota > Metazoa > Arthropoda > Insecta > Hymenoptera > Ampulicidae > Ampulex > Ampulex compressa. The sequence continues at coordinate 315,632 of JBCFXI010000031.1, read as the reverse complement.
TTCGCTCATCCAAGGCAGCGATATCCGTCGTCGTGGCAACGCCATTTAAATTTTCATGCCCAAGAGAGACATCGATACACCTCGAGTAATGACTCTACGACAAAGCCAGTCTTCTTGCGGCCGCCCGGGTGAAGGTTGCGATAAAAGGAGAGCCATAGTTGCGTAACAAAGTAACTACGGTTATGAAGATCAACCGGATCTATAAGAGTGTAGAACTGATCGCGCGGCCTGCCCTACTGTGCGCTGGAAGCGAAGGTGGAATATCGAGCGGGGGCTTCGAAGCACCTGTTCGGCCTTTCCTTTCTCTCGAAAGCGACACAGTGCTCGGTATTTATAGGATATTATGTGATTTATAGGATATTAGGATGGGTATTTATGGTGTTCGGAAGGAGAGCTCCTTTCCTGTATTTAGAATATATTCGCTTTCTTAGTGGATGCAGATTGTTGATTATAATCGTGGCTTTTGCTGCTTTTAGGAGCGCGAGAATTAATTGAAAATCTTGGAATAAATCTTGGAAGGAATAAAACGAATGAAAGATGGATTAAATTTGGTAATTAGAAAAAAGGGCGCATTCTCTCAATTTATATTCACTCTCCTAAGAAATTCAAACTGTCGATTATAATAATACTTATTTTGTTTTTAACAGTACCAGATTAAATTCAAAAGCCAGGTTGGAGCGTTCAAATTTAATAGAAATATGCGTTTGTAGCTACGAGTCCTTGGGAGTGGTGTTATTTGAAATACGTGTTTAATATCGAAGAAATACGAGTTGCAGCGGGCCAAAGCTCGTTCCCTCCTCGGTATATTTTATCGAGCTCCATCCTCACCGAGTGGCCACTCGACTCCAGAGCGATATTGCCGCGGATAGACGTTCGACGCGGGACATTTTGGTGTCCAAAGTATCCTCGCGAGCCACCAAACTTTCTCGCAGCCGCTCCAAGAAGCAGAAACTCCAGATTCCCTCTCCATACCTCTCTTTCCTCTTTCTCAGCAGATGTTACCAAAGAAAAACCGCACTTTTCGCCTCGAAGAAACTCGATGGAGGTGTGGAAAGCACCGGGGCAAAGTATTTGGCTTATAAAATAATGATTAAGCTTCGTCCTCCTGGAGTTTTTTCACGCCAATTTTTTTTCCATGAGATATAATACGAATGCAAAATGTGTTGATCGATGTTTAAACTCGAAGTTCCTTTTTCTCCAATATTTCAGGTTCAAAAAGAAAGCGAATCTTGCGCTGTATTTTTACACGAATAATTGTACTTCGCAGGAATATAATTATTAATTACAGAACGTAAGCAAATTAATGATTTCACAGCGGCGAAATTATTCGTGTGATCGTAATTCTAATTCTAATACTAATTAGCCGATTACGGTTCGCTGGTTTGATCCAACCGAGCGAGCATCGTACGGCCTGCATTATTTGTGATCAAACAAAATACAGCGAAAAACTCCGCAGTTGGCCAAATATTGGCGTAACCATCGAGGACATCGAGTGTCGCGATTTATCGAGGATTGACGCAATATCAATCGTGTACTTGGGAATTACTGGCGCGATACCGACGCCGTGATAGCGGCTAATTAATTGAGAATGCTCGATAAGCCCGGGACACGACGTTTCAAAATAAATACAGCCGACTCAAGATCAAGGCGCGCGTTCTCGAATTTCTAACACCTATATAGAGGCACGCACAGTACTTTTGCACATCAAAAATCAATAAAAAAAAAAAAGCTCGTCTCGACTAGAAAATCTAGAGTTGCGAAATTCCAGTGGCACTTTCCAAAAATTAATTAAAAAAAAAGAGAGACAGGTCTTGAACCAAACGATTTTAACGGTCACCGCCAAAGGCAATAACCAAAAAGAAACACACAGTAGATCCTACACCAAACGACCTCAGCAGTCAGTATCAAAAATCAATAAAAAAAAAAAGAGACATTCAATCCTATACCAAACCACCTTAGCAGCCAGTATAAAAAATTCATAAAAAAAACCTCATCTCCAGCAGAAAAGCCAGAGAGCAACAAAATTCCTGTGGCACTCGTCGATATACATCGATGGCCCTGGTATTCGCTGTGGGAGAGGATAAAAGGTGTTCCGGTGGTGAAAGGTGGTGCAAACGGGGTCGGGAGGTTCGTAGCTCCTGCTGGCAACGTGCTCCCCCATGACGTCAAGGGGTAGACAGAGGACCACCCCCTCCGCCTGGGGTCGAACGAGGTCGAGCCGGAGAGCAGCGCATTCGAGCCACGTAATCCTCGATATCCTGGGAATCTATAAAGTCTCGCGGAGCCTCTGCTGGAGGGCCGAGGTCCAGACACCCTTTTGGAGGAGGACCTTGAACTCCTTGGAGGGTGGAGATCTTGGGGAGAGATCGGAGGATGGGACTTGATTGGGTCAAGATTGGGATTGGGGAAAATTAGTGGAGTTTTAAGCTCAATTGTGATTATAAATCGGGGAATGATGGAAGTTTTGGCAAAGGGATCGATATTAGAATGAGCAAGAATTAGTAGCGTTTCAATCTTGATTTAATTATGTATTAGCAAACGGATAAATATTAGACTGAGCAAAAATTAGTAAAGTTCTAATCCTGGTCTGATCATAAATTAGCAAACGATCTAACTTTCAGCCAACGGATCTTCGATGGCACCCAACAAAGGAGCTAAGTATTAATGGAGCACCCCCTCAAAAGCCGGGATAAACCAAATGAAATATTTATAAGACAGCTCAGCGCGATTTAATCGTTATGCACTCCTCGTTAATCGAGCCTCGGGATAAAGCTTGTTTATAAATACGGTACACGATTACTCAAGTATTTACAAACGATCGGCGCTAATCTTATCGCGCTTATCGGCCGGCCTGCAGGCACACGTGAAGCGCGAACGTGGCCGCGAATAAATATTACGCGCCTCCGAGAACGCGAATAAATGAGCCGCTTATTTGGAAAGTGACCCAAGTCCACTCGTACTTAAGTCGAGATATTTAAGAGTTTGCGTTGCGATAAAATTAATAATATACGTATATATCTATGCGTTGTACTACTCAAGCGTATCTAAGGGAGTTTAATTTGCGATCGTTGTTAAAATAATGACGAATAATATATGCTTTGATACTGCAAGTGGAGTTGAGCCACTTAGAAAGTTAACAAGTGGATTTTGTGTGAAACCTGAAAGAGTCCAAGTCCAGATTCGCAAAATGTTCCGGATCGAAAAAACCTTGCTGAATTAATTTTCTTTTTCTTCGCGACACTTTAAAAACGCAACTTATGCAATTCGGATGATATAAGTATATAAATTATATAACGATTTATCAGTCATTTACCTTTTATATATGCGAGCAGAGTTTGAAGAATTTTATTATATATATTAACAATACCATTATTTATTTCATTATTAATACAATAAAAAATGTATCCTTTTCATTTCTGGCTTCCTTTAATGATAAAGAATTTAAATCGAATATCTAATTACGTGCACTTAATTCGTCTCTTATTTCTATAAACCGATGTCAATGCAATATTCACGAATTTTTCTTACGAATAAACGCATGCATAAATCAACCCAGGGCTTCCGTTTGAGGACAAAAAATCGCCCAAAATTTCTGCTCCAAGCCAAGAGTCGCCACTGTGCGCGAAGAACGAGAGGGACAAAGGCGAGGCGCCAGCTAAATCTGTTCAGGGCGCAGAGCTTCTGGACCGAGCGCAGGGGCGCAAATAGTCGGCCGAGGAGCCTACAGACGTCATTAGGCGCTCATTAATATAAACGAGGGCCTAACGATCACTCCGAGGGCACCACCGACAATTTCCACCTAGGATCAGCCCTGGAACGACTGGCGCGGACCCTTTTACAGGTTTTCCAAATTAAATTCCTCCTTTTGCAAATTGAATTTGCCCTTTTGGCAGTGGAATTCGATCTTTTGCAAATTACATTCGAGCTTTGGCAGATCAAGTACTTTTATATAGATAATATATTTAAATTCTGACTTAGATCGTCAAATCCATTCACAAAAACGTTAATTAAATGTGCAAAATCGTCAGTTAAATTCGCACAAGCTCGAATTCCATTTGGAAAGGCGCGGATTTAATTCGCAAAAGGGCGAACAGCCGTACAGCCGGCTTTATCCACGAATTCCTCCTCCAGCGGCTCAGCTCCCGCATGCAGCAGGCTGGGAACTTTTATCGAGGCCTGTCAGACTTGCCAGCGACGTGCCTCCTCGGTTTCCGGCCTATCAAAGCCAGAGCCGCGCTTCCCTTCCGCCTGTCGAACGCCGCTGGATCAGGGAAAAAGCTGAACCGCTGCTATCCGCGAAGCCCAATTGCCACTGATACTATTTCTCTGGGAGGGCTCGTCGCTCTGTTGCTGGAAAAGCTTGAGGCTCTATCGCTGGAAAAGCTTGTCTCGCTCCCAGGATTTCGCTCTGCTTCGAATTGTGAGAGTCTTTGCGCGCCTCGAGTGATTGATATAAAACGTCGGTGGGGAGGAAGAGGGTGTTCTCTTGTCGTTTCAGGGCTTTTTTTCAGAGTGTTTCGAGGAAGGGAACTTGGTTGATAGATGAAAGTACAACTGAATAGTAGAGCTAATGTTTAGTACAGTGTATTTTATATTTTTTAATAGCACTGAATTTTATTTTAATTATTTTTTGGGCTCTTGACCTTTTTTCCATTTATATGAATATATTTAGTAGGGCTGATAGTGGCTGATTTAGCGTTTAAGATTTACGCAAGTATATCACACTCCAAAGATTGTATTTTAATTCTTTGGAACGTTTACCTTTTATTAAGTCCATAACTATATATACTTAGTATAGCTAAATACGTCTGGAGAGTGGCTGATTCAACATTTAAAATTTACTCAAGTCTATAATACTACAAAAAATTAATTTCAATTCTTTCGTAACTTTCAGCTTCCTCCTTAATTTGATAAATATACACTCGGTGCAGCCAAATACGCCTGGCAAGTGGTTGGTTCAGTGATAAAGGGCCGAATAGCGGATGCGCGGGCCTCGAGAGAAAAATCAAGGTCTGAAAACGAAGCGAGAGTAGAATGGGGCGGTAAAGAGCAGACAAGGGGAAAGCAAAGGCGCGGACGAGGCTCTTTATTCGGAGCCTCGGATCCGACTGAGCGCGAGCCTCGAAAACGAGTGTTTCCATGATCGATCGGTTTAAGTGCCGGCTTACGAAGCCCCCCTGTAATTCCTCACTGTCCACTCGATGGCACGCAATGCTACAGAGCCACTAAACAGTGGGAAACTCGCGATCGTTCGGTGCACCGATCATTCTCGCGTGATCGCGATCTTTCGCGTCGACTTTTTGCTCCGACTCGAGTTCCTTGGCCTCCTCGAAATGCGGATGGAAATTTGGAAGGAGCTTTGGCCTGGCAAAACGCTTGGAAAACAGGTATTTGTACGTGTATATGTATTATAGAAAAATGTATTATATATATATATATATTTATATAGGTTTATTATATTAATTAATTAATTGATTAATGTTAGTATTATTTAAATTAGTTATAAGTTATTGAATTAATTAATAGAAAATGTTTGGATTAATTATACAAATATACAACATATAATATTGGATAAATATACAAAACGAACGCGCGAAAGATTATATAAAAACACGTAGAAAAAATGTATGGCGGGAACAGTGTAAAAATGGCGCATAATAAATATTTACGGGGATTTCCATGGGCTTTGATCGTCGACATTTTAAATGCGGATTTATCTTTGGAACAGAAAAGGGGGCCTAAAATCCACCGCCCTCGTTTCTCCTTTGCTCGTATCCTTGTGCTTTTTCCCTTATTTATAGAATTTCCATATCGAACCAAAGGCTTTCTAAGGTGCAAACCCACTATTTTTAATCCCTCTCTCTCTCTTTCTCCTCTCTCTCTCTCTCTCTCTCTCTCTCTCGCTCGCTTTCTCCTCTCACCCTTACCTTGCCTTTGCGCTAAAGGCCCCACAGCCAGCAGCGTCCCTGGAGATAAAACGGAGCTTTATTTTGGTCCAGGAAAGAAGCTGCCACGATCCTTCGTTCCTCTCCTGTCGACGATCCGCGAGCCTGGCGTACGTACCTGCGAGCAAAGAAAGGCTGGTCAATAAAATTTAGAGGAGGCGACTTTGATATTTAAACGTTCAAATGAGTTAAATTGAATACTTAAGTGTATCCATTATCAGAAAATTAATAGAGCTCGTTGTAGAATTAAAGAAGGTGAATAGACTTATCGTAGTTAATTACTAGAAAATTATTATTGGGAAAGAAGTGTCCCAGTGAAATTTTATCAGACATCTCTTTCTACCACTCTTTTTTTTTTTTTTAGGATCTACATAATGTACACGAGTATGTCCAGCGATTGTCCACTAGCTTCGGTATTAATAATCGAATATATCGTAATAATCCCTCTTCACAGCCCACGCCATTACTCCCCAATCGATAAGCCTACAAATTCGCTACAACACCGTGGCGTGCCAGTTATCTCTTTATCTCCTCGCTCTTTCCACGTCCTCCCGCTCGATAAACCACCCCCGCCCCTCCCTCCCTCGATTAAAGCGTCCTTGATTAATCCTGAATAATTAACCAAATCGTCCTTGGGGTGAACGACCTGCCAGGAGTTCCTGGGAAAAACAGGCGCGGCCCCAAACGAATCTCGCCCCCGTTTCTCGCTCCTGCCTTCAAAGAACCCCGGCAACTGGGTTATTCAGGACGATTCTCGGCCCCTCTGTCGATATTCCTCGCCAAAGCGGAGCCTTTTTCCCCATCCGTCCTCCTCGCGGCCCTCCATGCCGATTACTCGACGAGTCTCCCTTCGCCAAAGTGGCTCCTGGTATTTTTTAGGCCAATGCGCCCTTGCGATGGGGCGGGAGAGGAGGTTGGGACGAGGTTTCACTTCCTGGCGAGGATTGGATTGCTGGGGGAGCTAGTGGAAGCGGGGCGAGGAGGGAGTCTTGGGATTTTTGTGTAAGGTGGTGTTATATGGTAGAGAAACTTGTGGTTTATTTATTTATTTTTTTTTTGTTAGGGGTTGTGTGGTTGATTTTGATCGTGGTTTGCGTAAGGATGATTTTTGTGTTTTGATTGTAGTTAGCTGATTTTTTGGGAGCATGATTATATATGTTGTATTTTTATTTTGTTCTTTTTTTAAGTTTTTTTTATAGTTTCTTTTTTTTATACGGGGCTCTGTATTTTATTTGAAGTGTTCTACTTGATTTCTATATAATTATAAGCGAGGGAACTGACTTCTACTTGTCTATTTTATTATATACATTAAATAGTTCACGTTATGTAATTTATATACAGTCGATGAGATCAAATTATTTCCCCAAGATTCCACACTTGCACGAATATATCTCACGAATGAGCAGATAAGGATAAATTCCTCGGTTGGGAATTAAAATGTGGGTAATTTGATCAACCGAAATAAATCGATACGATCGTGGGATCGGTGCCAAAGAGAATTTCGAGCGCGCGCCGATGTAAATTTCGAAAATCCTCGGGAAACTCGAAGAGCGCCAAGAATGTAGACGATCGCTATCGCGGTTAATCGCGATATCGCTGAGTGTACTTCTTGACTTTTGTCACATGCCGATCCTGGAGTGCGCACTTTGTTTTTCGTTTATCAATGTGGGCCAACCGGAACGATAAGAGAAACCGCGTTTGAATATTTCGCCTTGTATCGCGACTGAACTAAACTAAACGAGAAACAAAATCTGCGAATCAAAGTAGCATCGATTTTACACAAAATTCTTCCAGCCGATTTCCACTGATTTTACTCAAACTTATTTCAAATGAATCAGACCGATTTTACTCAAAATTTCGTACTAGTCGCGAAATTAGGAATTCTCGCGATAGGCGATTGTGCAAAACCCAAACAAACAGAGATAAGAGGAGGCGCCGCAAGTAGGAAGTGCTATTCGATTTCTCCACATTGACAGAACGATTCGATGCTTCGAATCGATAACACGATTGCCTTTCGAATTCCTGGCCTTCCCTTTAAGACCAGGTGTCTCCAAAAAATATTTAACGAAACCTCCCACATTCGTTTATCATTTATAATACTTTATAATAATAATCCACACGTATAATAAGCATCCAAGAGTAAATTCCTTGGGATCTTCGTTCACGTGCCATTAAAATTTAGTAAGGAACTAAAATCATCCGCACCGAGACGATTAAATAAGGCAATTAGAAAAGGGCGATAAAGATCTTATCGGTGTTAATAAATTAAAGGAGATCCTCGGATAGTAATATCGAACGATGAGTATCTGCAGCTGGCACGACGATGTTTTTCAATATAAATATACCTAAGGCTGACCACGTTCGGTTAGTATCTACTTGGAGGCCCCTGCAACATGCGCGAACTTTCACTCCTGCTCGCCCTTGTCGGCATCGCAGCTGGTAATTAAATAAAACGCGTCTCCAGTTTTCCCCAGAGCTGAATTTCTTAATAACAAAATAACCAAATTTATATATGCATAAATAGATAGATAGAAAAAGGGACGTTCGAAGCTGAGCCGTGTTTAGACGAAACACCCCTTGTATAAAACTTTGAGGCAAAAATGCGCGTTTGAGTGCACTCAGACTTGAGATAAAACTCTGCTCTCAGGGAGTCCCTTGAAGGAGGGCTCTGGACTCGCTGGACGGATCGTGGGTGGCGAATTCACGAGCATCCGGAAGGTCCCTTACCAAGTGAGCATCATCAATCGCGGCGAACACCATTGCGGCGGCACGATAATCTCCGAAAATTGGGTTCTGACCGCCGCCCACTGCATGGACGAAGCCAGCAGGTACTTTGGCGTTCGCGCTGGTTCCGACGACCCGACTTCCGGTGGCAGCTATCACAGAGTCGACAGGTGCGTTCCAATAAGTCACGCTCAGTCCCTTTTTCTTTATCAAAATTTTAAAGAGGGAAAATAATATAAAATATATTTTTTCTTTACTGAGTCTTTATTTTTGATATGTAATTTATTTTATTAGTAATAAGGTCTTTATTTTGTAATATTCGTTCGAAAATCCAGAAAGATGTGAATTTTAAGTAAATATTATTATATAAATTTTTAATGATCGTCCAGAAATCCAGAAATATATAAACATATTTCTTTTTCACTTTATTCTTTGATATCCATCCCATTTATTTGACATATTTTATTATCTATTATTTATCACTTGTATTTTATTATTGTTTTATCCTGTATATGCTATTTTCCACGAAGATTTTCCGCGCCGTCCTCGAGCCAAGCGAGAGATAGATAGGCCATTTAGCAAGGCGGTTAAAGGTGGGCCGCGTTACTCGCGTAGAAGATATAGGGGTGGAAAAGTTTCGCGATGATAAAAGCACGTACACCGTAAATAATAATTATCCACGTTAAGCAGGAGGTACGGCGCGCCATCGAGCGCCCAACTTTCCTGCAAAGTTACAAACCTACGTCGAGGATGGTATTTAAAGGATGACGGAGGACAGACGCGATAACGCGGCAGAGCTCGTTGCTTCTGGAAATTCTCAGAGCGTGGAAAATCGCGCGGAATCGACAGGCGAGCAATAACAAGCGTGTGCATAATTTTAGACGTCCGTAGAAACGTCCGTGACGAATGCACAGTGGCTCAAACACCACCACGGTTTTTCTTAGGGTTACTTTTTGATACCTCAAAGTTCAGTAACTTTTGTTAAAGGATCTTGGAGTGATCATCCTTGTGGGAGCTGAAGTATCAGACGATATGATATATTTTGCTTAATCGTTGAAGCCAAATGCTAGTCGCTTAACCTAGGACTCAACCCCCAAATCAGGTTCGTGAGGCACAAGGGCTACGACTACAGCGAGGACGGACTCCCAATGAACGACATCGCCCTAGTACACGTCGTGGAGCCCTTCATCAGCGACGAGACCACCCAGGTGATCCCTCTCTACGACTTCAAGGAATACACCAAGCCAGGATCCCTTGGCGTGGTCAGTGGCTGGGGCTACGCAGGTGATGACGTCTCCAGCGCGAAGCTGAAGAGGGCGGTGATACCTATAATCTCGAAAGCAGAGTGCAGGAGAGCCGTGGCTCATCATGGAAGACTTCCGGAGGGTCAGATCTGCGCTGGCTACGAGCTTGGAGGCCACGACACCTGCAAGGGCGACTCTGGCGGCCCTCTGGCCGTCGAAGGTCGCCTGGCAGGTGTCATTTCCTGGGGCCTGGGCTGCGCAGAGGCCAGGAAGCCTGGGATCTACAGCGAAGTGGCGTACCATCGCGAATGGATACGAAGCAACTCTGGTGTCTGAAGAAGTTAAGACGCGTCTGAAGGCTACTTGGATCTGATCGCGATCTGATCGATTGGCGATGTCTTCAAAAAATATACAGTGTTAATGCATAGTGTTAATATAATATATTCTGTTATAATTAATTATTATAATAGTTATATTATAATTCATCGATCGAGGAGGACTTGGATCGTCAGTGGTGATCCTTTGCTGAATAGAAACGTGGATCTTATTCGATTGAACTTGGAAGCGTTTCGAATCCAGTTTGCTGAGAGGATCGAAGTTAAAATCGAGCCAGCGAGCTTCCGAGAGCTTCTGAGAAAGCTGAATAATGAGAGAAAAGAAGGATGAAGAAACGAATAATATATAAAATACACAAACCCAGTCGCTTGTGTGCAAAAGTAACAATAAAATTCTCTCTCCACATCCAGAAGCCTTTCCTTTATCACCACTCTTATCAATTGTATCAACGAGGCGGAAATGTTGTGAGATATACATCTAATGCTTAGGGAATCCCCAGCAATATCAGATCACCAATTAACCCAGACAATGAAAAAAAAACCTTACACGCGATGTACGAAAACATAAAAAATTATATACGAATTTAATTTACGAAAATCATTTACGAAATTACTTATACGAATATAATTTACGAATGTTATTTACGAAATTATATATAAATTATATACGAAAGAAGAATTACCTTCGCATTGTCCCAATTTCATCGGCATCTTTGCTTCGGATATAAAAATACGGGTAAAAGTAATCTAAAAATGTGTACAGCAATTACGTTCGATGGTCGAGCGTGATTTTGGGTAAAAATAGGATAAACGTCTAATTATCTACGAGCGCTTCAGGCGACACGTGGACAATAACTAATCAGCCTCGGCGTCGACTAATCGATAGGCCACTCGAAAAAGTGGATCAAAGCGGCAGACCGTAGTTCCACTAAGCCGCGTGATTTCCTCCATTGCGTCATCTGCTCTTTATTGCGTCGCTTGGAAAAAAGGTTTGAAAAGTTTTCGGTGGGGAAGATAATCCATTAGTGCTGATCAAAGATTAATCCCCCGAGCAGATAAGAAGCTATGGTGCCGATTTGAGTATAAATAGAGAGCAGAGGATTTGACAGGGATCAGAATCAGCCAAGGAGATGAAGACATTCTTAGCTGTACTCGGCCTGGCGGCTCTGGCCTTTGGTGAGTCTCTGTTTATTTCGATTAATTCGATGATTTCGTGTCAATTTTGTAACTTTTCCTTTTTATACATACACCTTTTGTTCTGTTATTACTTCCAATTGCTTCTTGCTCGTAAGCGTATTTTTATTAGCGATAAATATGTATATAACTGCTGGTGAAGACCACGTGAACACTTGTCATTTAATCGACCGAGTATTATTTTATTAGTGATCGCCCGTATATGAGAAATTGTTAACATTTATTTAATCTTCTTTACTGGACCAGTGGAGGATAGATTTGATATTTAGAACAATGATATATCCCTTTTTGTTTTCGTTCACTTATGTTACTTGATCAGGGATCGATTCTGGGAATATTTAGTTTTATAACTGCAATTATAATTGTAATAAATGAGACGAGGTAGTAAACTCCAATTTTTCCACGAAGTTTATAGACTTTCCTTTACCAATTTGCCTTCGAAGGCAAAACAACTCGAAGGAACTTCGATCCTAGTTCTCTCGTACTTAAAACTTCCCCAACTTGCGTTTCAAGTATCGATCATAAAATTCTCGAAGTCAGCAGGCGACCCAGTAATTTTTTAAATTAGTCCCTTAATCAACCCTACTAATATGCCAGACGATTCCACTTCGCTTCTTCAACCACCGCATATTACAACCACTATATATCATAGAGATGGCAAATCAACACCTTAATAAATTAATCAAATAAAAATAACAGAAAAATATAATCCCCAAAAAAATATAAAACGCAAGAGCCAATAAAAATCGCACACCTCATTTAAAATTCACTCATTTAAAATTCACTGATCTCTTCTATCTTCTTCTCTCACCAGCTTATCATCCACAAATGCTCACAGCTTCTCTTATAATCAATCTTCCTTCCAGCTGGCCCAGTGGACCAACCGTGGAACCTGGACCTCGATGGTCGCATAGTGGGCGGTGAGGACACGTCCATCGAGGCAGCGCCTCACCAGGTTAGCATCCAGCAGAGGAGCGGCTACCACTACTGTGGCGCCACCATAATCAGCGAGGAATGGGTGCTGACAGCCGCCCATTGCTCCCAGCAGCCCATCAAGGACTACACCCTGCGCACAGGATCCACCCTGGTCGACGCTGGCGGCAGTCTGCACAAGCTGAAGGAGATAATCGTCCACGAGAAGTACTCGAAGAACTTCTGGGGCGTGCCCACGAACGACATAGCCCTGATGAGGCTGGAGAAGCCGCTCGTGTTCGATGATACGCGACAACCGATTTTGCTCTTCGAGCAGGACGAGCTCAGCACCCCTGGGGCGAATGCTGTCGTCACTGGCTGGGGATGGACCTCCCGCGAGCTGCCAAAGGTACGTGGCTTGGGGTTATAGTAGGTTTCTTGAGTTTCTTAGGGCTTGGAGGGTGTTACTGATGTATATTGAGTGAATAATAATAATAATAATTATTATTATATATATAATATTGGGAAGATAATAGTAATATGTATATTATAATTATAATAATACCAGACAAATAATGATAATATGTATTTTATAATTATAATAATATATATATAACAATTCATAGACCAATTCGCAAACGAATCAACATTCCAAACTTTCCATTTGCTTTTTTCATTAACTCATCATTAATATTTATACTTGACTTACACTTGACTTCAGGTGCTGCAAACAGTGCAAGTGCCAATCGTCTCCAAGGAATATTGCAACAAGGCTTATCGCAGTATGAACGGCATTGCCAAGGGACAAATCTGCGCCGCCATTCCCGCAGGAGGGAAGGACTCCTGCCAAGGGGACTCAGGGGGACCCATGAGTATCGAGGGGCGCCTAGCGGGGGTGGTTTCCTGGGGGAAGGGCTGCGGGGTCAAGGATTATCCCGGTGTCTACACGGAGGTCGCTTATTATCGCGACTGGATCCGCAATCAGACTGGATTTTGATCTTCTGACTCGTGGAAAGGAAAATACTGGGCGTCAGGAGGATGGACTGGACCTTGAAGCGTTGCTGATTGATAATCTTAAGAGTGACTGGACTTGAAGAGCCAGTTTGGAAGACGTTGATTGGACCAGAGGTCTTTGTTGTGGCGATTGGACCTTGGAGAGTTGCTGATTAATAATCTTAAGCTCCTACAACCGATAACTCGACTGGAAGGTCCAGTTTGGAAGCCACTGATTAAACCAGAGACTTTCTTCGGATCCCGGCTGATCGATAATCTTAGGAGCAACACGACTTGAAGAGCCAGTTTGAAGGCCCTTCGATACGCCCAGAAGTTTCCTTCACAGCTGTCAACCTCGAACACCTCAAAGGACCAGGACAAAGTCCCCCAAATCCTGACTTATAATTTTAATCTCAAACTTCCCTGCTTTCAAAGTGGAGCGCCAGGTCTGAGGAGTGCTAAAGAATCCACAGATCGGGGCCAGGAGTTTGTTTATGATCTGAAATCAGGAGGTCGACGCTCTCTCGTATCGAAGAGCGAGAGATAGGATTGTCCGTCGAGTTACAGCCGACGCTACCGAGGATTAGGATGGGATTAAGCATTTAAGCCCGGATCATCCCGCGCTAGTCGCTTCCCTTAGCTCTCTTCGATGCCAGCCTTTATGTATTTGTCTAATAAAACCTTGTATTAGAAACCTCTGCCTTGCTACTTGCAATTTTTTACCTTACGATAAAAAGAAACTCGAGGATCTGCTTGAATATTAATTATCTGATAATACTGCTGCCTTGTTTATATCGAATTCTGTTCTTACACGAACTTCTTATGCACGATTTTGATTCAGCACGAATTAAAAAAGAAGTGTAGTTAAAAAAAGAATTAAATGAGGAAGAGATTTAATTTAATTTTAAAAGGAAAATTTTGCTTTACTCGTATTTTTATAACCGCGACATTGAAGATGTTTCTTTAGAGGAATTATTTTTACAAGTATTCTTCAGGAGCGTATCTATGGTGTAAAAAGAGAATTAGGTGTACTTTTATCTTATACACTGTGGCAAAAAAAATTCGAGGATCTTCTTGAATACTAGACTTATGAATAATCGATATGAACGCGGAAGGAGTTGAGCAAAGAGCTTGAACGATGTTTCTGCTAAACTAGTGCATCATAAACCATCAAAAACGAGATAACAAAATGCTCAGTTTTGCTCTAACAAACTTCAGAAGTGGGATAACAAACCCTTCAGCATTGTTCTCGCATTGGAAAAACGTTTTCCTCGAGAGCGAGGCTTCGATTGCAATTTGGAGAGCTAAAATTAAAACCCAGATTTCCATCAATCCCGCTTAATCTCGTATCAGCGCGGCGATTAATCACTCGACGATTACTCGCAAATTCGCGTCGCGGGTGTCGAAGACCTCCGCGCCTTCGCGCCTCGTCATTCGTCAATGCGGAAATGTCCTCTTTGTTCCAAGGCCTCGATTAAATCTGCGCTAAGGGATTTTCCCTAAGCTCCAGTTGAAGAACAAGTTGAATTAACGATGATCCAGAGTTGAGACCAAATCTAGACAACCAAGGAGAGGTATAATACATCCTCCATATTTAATTATCGAGTAAAATCATCGATGCAATTAATTTAATTACCGAAGAAATTTACTCTCACTTATTTGTCAGTACCTACTTGCTTCATCGCTATTGTAATTATAATATTGTCATATAATTGTAAGTTAAAAGAAGACTGACTTCCAAATGAATACCTTTTTCTTTTAATAAATATTCATAACGTCTTTTACTTATATTTGGTATATTTAATTTATATACCTCGAATATTCGAAAGCAGGAGCACGAGAAAAATAACCAGCGTGTTAACAAACGAACAAAAAGGGTGAAAAAGGTTCGAAATCATGATACGTTTACGTGGAAAAAGTAGCCTCAGCCTCGTTAAGCTTAAAATGCCCCGAGATTTAAAAGCGCTCGATTCGAAACCTTAATCCGCCAAGTCGTGACTCTCGTTTTATTCATTACTCGTTACGCACGTATTGTTTATTCCTGGGTATTAACCTCGAGTGCTGCGCATTTTCGACGCCAAGCTCTCCTTCGAATATAGTCCATCGGCCTTATCTCCTCTCGATCGAACCGCGGCTTAAAAATTGCCTTGGTTACTCAGCAGAATCGAGCAACGCGCACTCTAAACTTGCTTGAAATATTTACAAGAAGCCACACGGCGAAGCCGTGTCCAAACTCGAAATGTTCATTGGATTTAATCGATTCCACAGCATCGCGTATCTCGATAAAAGTACCTTGCAATAAAAAGGACGGACTTTTGTCCGAGAGAAACGAGATAAGGGAGATAATCTCGATGGAATTCTCGCCTATTCTTATGTTCTCATATTCTCTGCCTATTGTTGAGTTAATGTAATAAAGCGATAGTGCCAGTGGCGGCACTCGATCGAACAAAGCACAGTGGAAAGGATATCTAATATTTCTTTTCATCGCCAATAGTTTCCTTTGTGCGAGTTTATGGAGCTGTTAAAGCACGATACGGATGTAATATTGATATTGATATTGAACCACGATATCGATATGAGTATCAAAAGCACGAACTATTAAACCGCAGTTATATACTATTTATACTATTATATAAGGGCCAATCATGTAAAGAGAAAA
Source organism: Ampulex compressa (assembly GCA_038496175.1). Classification (NCBI taxonomy): domain Eukaryota; kingdom Metazoa; phylum Arthropoda; class Insecta; order Hymenoptera; family Ampulicidae; genus Ampulex; species Ampulex compressa. The sequence goes on along the minus strand of JBCFXI010000031.1, from coordinate 299,626 downwards.
CATTGGACTGACCTGCACACACATCGAACACGATTAACCAATTAATACATCTCACAATCTTCTTATTAAAATTCCATTCTAACACCTAAACGTACCTAAAACTGAACCAAAGACTTCCTCAGCAAAGTCCGCGATGACTGACTTGCCAACCCAACTAATTGAAGCCATGCCATCAGCCCAAGTCCACGACCGCATAGACTCTTCTCCACAGTCTAACTGATCGCAGAGCAGATCGAGAAGACGTCCAACTTCCAGCAGAAACAACAGACATCGGGGAAACAGCGATCGATCCGACCTGGCGGATTAAAATCGACTCGATCCGAGCTGGCGGCTTTTGATCGATTCGATCTTAGGAGCAACCAGATATACGATTGGACGCGCGTCTCTTGGAAAAGAGGAGCGATCGATCGTGGCTTTGCGCCCGATTAAACCACGGTAATCGCGGCTCTGGCTCGACAGGCTTTATCATCGATAAACCTGGAATTACACGAGGAATCCCGTGCACTACTAAGGCGCGCTTCTTGGCCATCGTATAAATATCGGCCGTGGGCCGACGAAAAGGCAGAGAAGCGCAGGACAACCGAGCAAGATGTTCAGACTCATTACGTTGATCGCCATCGTGGCACTGGCAGAAGGTGAGATGTTTGAGAGGCGTGGTTATTATTGGGATTGTCATCATCAGGATCATTGGGTGTGACGAAGTACTGCTGAGATTTCAAGTTAGAATCATGCTGTTATTGGAAGTTTACTGTGTTCTGTTGGGGTTGCTGTGGGATTTGAAGATCGTGGTGATGCAGTCGTGGGGTTGATCGAGTATTGTTTCGAAGCGTAAGGAAGTTGGGAAGAGGTTTTTGATATCGCGTATATAATCCTGGGGATGATGTGAAATATTGAGTATCTGGAGTTAGAAGTTGAGAAGTTCCAAAGAATTTCAAGCTTCCATCACCCAGAACTCCGAACAGAAGACCTAGACTGACTCTAAATCGCCCAATCTATCCAAACCAACCATCGATCCACCTGGCCCAGAAGCTCACCTTCCATTCAAACCCCAGGAATCACCCAGAACTCTGAACAAACATCCTACAACCTTCCCAAATCATCCTAATCGATCCAACCTAACGATCTCAAGCCTCCATCCCCCAAAACTCTGACCAAACTCCTCAGACAGCCCCAAACCACCCAATAAATCCAACCCCAAATCTAACCCTCTACTCGCCCCTAGGAATCCCATTCTCCAAGCTGCCATGGATGAACCCAATGAGCCCCAGCGGGCAGATAGTCGGCGGCAGGGAGGCGGCCATCGAAGAGGCGCCTCACCAGGTCCTCCTGGAGGTCTCAGGCTTCGCCTTCTGCGGCGGCAGCATCATCTCCAAGGACTGGGTGGTCACCGCGGGCCACTGCACCGTCTACCCCGCGGCCTGGGTGACGGTCAGGGCTGGCACGGCTGCCAAGAGCCAAGGAGGAAGCGTGCACAAGGTGGGCCAGGTCGTCAGGCACGAGGAATTCTACACCAACTCCTATGGCATCCCTGTGAACGACGTGGCGCTGCTGAAGGTGAAGACGCCCTTCACCTTCGACAAGACTCGCGCCCCTGTCAAGATGTTCGAGCAGGACGAGGTGTCCCAGGCTGGAGTGAAGGCCACCATCACCGGCTGGGGCGCCGCTTATCAAGGCGGAGACACGACGCCAGTGCTGAAGATCGTGGACATCCCTATAGTGGCCAAGGGCGCGTGCAGCGAGGCCTACAGCAGCTATGGCGGCATTCCCAAGGGACAGATATGCGCTGCTTATCCCGAAGGAGGCGCTGACGCCTGCCAGGGAGACTCTGGCGGACCCCTGACCATCGGTGGACGACTCGCTGGCATCGTTTCTTGGGGCTACGGCTGCGCGAAGCCAGGATTCCCGGGGGTACACACTGAAGTGGCGGCGAACCGTGATTGGATAAAGTCGAAGGTCGGCTTCTAAGGCCTCCTGGGACTACTGGATGTATTTAAGCACGTGTGACTGAAGGATTTGGAAAGAAGATGGTTTCGCTTGTAAGACGAAGGGTTCTTTTTTTTTTGATTCATTTTTTGGCGGAGATCGCTAAGGTCCATCGAAATGAAGAGTTCTTATGAAGTTGTGTTGCGAAAGGAAGAAGTATAATATTTTTCTTATAAAAGTACCGAGCTCGTGGGTTAGAATGAAGAGGTTGTTCATCGAGTGAGAAATTACGAGGAGGAAGACGACTGAGAACAATATCGATGAGTCGATATTACGGTCTATTTGTTGTACTAAATTCTGGAACACGTGGAAGGATGATTCGGTAGTTTTAGTGGTTAAGTCGTACATGTATAAAAGTAATATAGACATCTGTAGCTGGGAAGAGCAAGTAGACTCGACAAAGTCTTGGAATTTATCTATCGTACGCAAGATTAATTATAAATTAAAACCATCCAACCTTCGACAATAATTCCAGCGACATACTATTTGTAAAGAGACGACAATAAAATTCTTCCAAAGCTACAAAACCTCTTTTCAAGCTCCGATATTAACGAGATCCACCTTTCTGCCCTAATTAGAACCGGAAAATAGCGCAGCGAGGCTATTCAATCCTCCAGGCACGTCGCGCAGAATTCCTCCAATTTTGATACGCCTGGCTCTCAGCAGCCGCTGTTTCTCCAGCCTCGCCTCCTGGACATCAGCGCCCTTGGGAGTCGTATTTCGAATCCGCTAAATTCCAAGCCCCCTCCACTCGTCGAAGTTGAGCCTGAGGACCCAGTTTAAACACTAGGTCCTGGTCCAAATGAACTCAGTAATCGATACCAGAGATTAATTATAAAAGGGAGGAAAGAAAGAATACTTGCATACTATTATCTCTGAAGGATTTTCCATGTGACATGTATATTGTAGCTCTGATGGTTCAGAACCTAGTTTAAACACTAGATACTAGGCCAAACGAGCTCAATAACCAGTCCCAGAAATTAATTTAAAAAAACTGGAAAGAAAGAACACTCGTATGAGCCCCTGTTTTTCCAGCCTCGCCTCCTGGACACCAGCGCGCCCTTGGGAGTCGTATTTCCAATCCGCGAAATTCCAAGGCCCCTCCTCCGGTCGAAGCGCGAGACATTCCTCCCCAATTAAAAGTTTATCCCTGGCGGATGAATAATAACCAGCGCGAAATGGCCGACGAGGAACGACGACAAAGGCGAACCTGGTACTCACGGTCGAACACGCGATGCCAAAGGCAGTTTTAAATAGACGTCGAGACCGAACGGGAGCTAAGGCATAAAGCACGGATCGTTCCTTAGCTCTCTCTCTCCCTCTCTCTCTCTCTCTCTGTCTCTCTCTCTCCGACCACCAATTCTTTTTTACACTTCATTTTACAGCCTCTGAGCCCAACTCCCTTGCTAGACCTCTTCACGGTTGAGTCTCCCGCCCGATGCATCGATCGAGGGATTTTTTACTCGATGGACGATATCGTCGTATTTATAAGTTGATCAAAAGGGATTGGAGGCGGGAGTGTCGAGTGTCGAATGGGTTTTTTCCTTTTCTTTTTTGAGAAGTGGTTGAGTTTCTTTGTTTCTTTGTTTTAAACCACCGATCGAGGAGGCACGCAATTAGCGCCTGATTTACATTAGCAGGGAGTATCGAAGGCCTCTGCCAAAATCACAGTCGGCGTCCCTGCCAAGCATCGAACGATGCCACTGGTTCCATTTATCGCTTTATCGCTCTGGCCCTGTTTGAGCCTCGTTCTCGTCGAAGGGACCAGTTCTGCTCGAAGCCAGGAAAATACGATACTCCCTGGAAAGGGTGTCCCTTGCGAGTGATCGAAGCAACGGAGTGTCGAGCATCCGTCGATTATTTTAACCCTCTATGGGCCAAGTCTTATATATTCATAAAATATACGATTTGCTGTGCATTTACTCTGATGTTTCAGGTTTATCGTGCTGCTAACCGTTATCGATATCGTTGTTAATCCTTAATTAACCCTAGTCGACCAGCAGCTATTATTTTTAATTATATATATTAATCAAAAATAAATCACTATTATTTGCCAAAACCTCGATACATCAGCGTGTGCCCTGAATGTTACACTCGACCATAGAGGGTTAGAGTAAGTATAATCAAGACAGTCGAGTGTCCCCCAGAGCGCGATCCTCCCTCGGTTACGAGGATTAATTCGCGTGGGAGGGAGGGTTCAATCGTACCAGGATCCACGCCATCCCTCTGCAAACCGTGCAGAATTGATCTCGCGGTTTCGAGGGGGCAGTCAATTTCCATCCACGTCGCGGTAAGTTCGAACTTAACCCACGAACCTGAGCGCTATCCGGGAGAATCGATACTTATATCGACTTCTCCCTTATCGCCATTGAGCAAATACAGGCGCGCAATACCCTGGATGATAAGTTCTGGACGATACGTTCGTCGCGATAGCCCGCTGTACGAAAGGATGAGTAATAATGCCTGCATAAGGGGCAGTGCAATAAACTTTATCGCTGGAGCTAGGGATATTCAGGCTGAAGAGTAAGAGCGCTCGTTATCCATGGTTTTTTTTCATGGGATACGTGTACTGTAGCTCTGATGGTTCAGAACCTAATTTAAACGCTAGGTCCTAGACCAAACGAGCTTAATGACCAGTTCCAAAAATTAATTTTAAAAAACTCGTATTCTTCGTACACGTGACACACATACCCTACCCCTGATATTTCAAATCCCAGCTCAAATAATCTCGATACTCATTATCAAAGATGAATTGAAAAAAAAATTAAATAAAGAAAGAACGGCAGGTTGAACCCGTTTAGGGTATGCAAAAGGTGTTTTTGGACGGCGTGATAATAACCTTAAGGTTATTAAAGCACAGGATGCGAGCGGAGCCATGGCGCTGGGAGATGCGGAGATGTCGTATTTTTAGCTCTTATAAAATCCACCATCGACCTTTCGCCAGGCTTATTCCTTTAACCTTTCCTCGGCCAATGGGATGAGCTCGTTCTTTGGCATTTTTGAGGAAGCCAGGCTTTTCGAGGGTAGGATTGAAGGCCGAAGGACGGATATCTGCAGTGGATATCGAAAATATCCGCTATTTATCACGCGTTAACATTATCGTCCAGCTGAACCTTTCAGCATTCTTGTATTCGCGTTGAAACTTCGCAGAAAGTCTTTCTCCGTCGATTTTAACCCTCCACTGGACTTTCAGGTCGCAGGCTGATATGTCGAGGTTTTAGCAAATAATTATAGATCCTCGGAAGATGAGGGATTAATTGTACAACAGCGTCTGATGTAATTAACGCTGGAACTACTGGCTACTTTCTGGAAATATTTATAACACCACGTATGACGATACAATACAAAAGTCGATACAAATATCGACTTGGAGACTAATAAAAAAAATACACCAAGCAAACGATTCCTCTGATCATAAGAAGCACACCCACACACACAGTTATCTCCAACCCTCCATTAAAAGTCCGAAATTCACTCGACCAAATCCACTCCCCCCACGCAACGAACACTTCGCGGACAACACTTCCTCCCAGGAAACACAGTCAACAATTTGAGGATTCCTCTAAACAAATCAACCCCTTTGGAAGCTAATAAAACACCCGACAACCCACTCCAGTCGGTCACTTGTCCAAATATCATCCCGCCCACGCCGGTTAAGGAGTTAAGCGCCCCGATGCTCAGACAAAGGCCCCTCCCTTGCGCAATCTCGTTCGAGCTAATTTCTCCAAGTGGGATTGGATTAATTATTCGAGTGCTTTTTCTCTCTCCCTCGCTCTCTCACTCTCTCCCTCTCTCATTCGAAAGAGAGAGAGAGAGAGAGAGATAAATAAAGGAGAGGAGACACGGAGTCGCTTGCCAAAGGCGTCAAAGGCCACCGCGGCCGCCATTGGCCCATTGCACCGCTCTGGTTTTCCTTTGGCTATATGCAACGAGGTGCATCGCTCGGCATACTGACATTGCACACAGCGGCTCGCATTGGAGCCGGGCCAGCAAGGAGCGTCCAAATGTTTTCCGGATCTCGAGCGATCGTCCAAATTTCAGCTGGTGTCGCGCGGAAAGAGATCGATCTTCGTCTAGTAAGCTCGATTTTTGCGAAAAAAAAAAAAAGAAGAGAGAAAGGAAGCAAATAGCGCGGCCCGCCAAGCGACGAGCTGTCCAATGGACGGTCCGTAGTTTTGCTTTATGGAGATGATAAAGTGTCGTCGTCTGTCCGTTGATTTATTGGCTCGTGATATATGGGCCGCGTCGGTGATAAGGATTGAATTATTAGCGGGGAAAAATTGATGGAAGATACCTTTGTTAAGAGTAATAAATATATAAATATGTATAAAATAATATATGAAATATAAATAGAAAAATATATAAATATATATAAAAAATAGACCTTATTTTTTATACGCTCGATTTTGATTCAGGACGAATTAGGAATAGAATTTAATTCTCTTTTTACACGATTTATTTTGACTTAACACTAATTTCCAGCTCTACGAGATCAAGTGGTGAATTAAATAATTGTACAAATATTGTTCTCTGAGAGCAAGTATGACTGCTTCTTCTATTATTTATAGGACTATTACGTTATAGGTTCGATTGTCTTCGTCGTTAAGCGGCCGGCCATGGCGAGTCCACCTACGGAGTGTAATTCCAGAAACAGGGGGGAAGGACCTCGACTTAAGAGATGAGGAATAAACAAGGCTCCGTTCCAATAAGGACGAATCGATAAATTATATTTAGACGGTCCAGAATTAACGATCGAAAGCCGCGAACGAGGGCGGTTCGATTCGATCTGGATAGGTTGAGGAGGACCTCCTTTTGGCGAGGGAACGATCAACCCCTTGAAAAAGCAAACGTTCCTTCCTGATATTCTTTCCCAACGACTTTCTCCATCCCTTGAAAGACTCATCGAAAAACTATTCCTCCAAAAAGATATAAGGATTTGGAGGAAGGAATTTTTCTTGGTTCTTGAAGGTGATTTATTTAATTATCTTTTGTGTTTGGAGGTAAAATTTATTAAGGATTGCAATGTTTCGACAACTCTGCGTGGTTTTTCTCGAGCGAACTAATAAGTAGAGACTCTAAAATATACTAAAATAAACTCTGATAAGAGTGCAAGAGTGGAAGTATATATATATATATCACAATATCACGATACATATTATTAAAAAAAATATCCAAACGTTTCCAGACTTTCCCCTCAACCCATCAAAGCTCCGTATAAAGATTCTAGCACAAAACTCGCGCATAATCGATTCATCCTACTCTCAACAAATCCAATACACATCCGAGAACGCGCTGCCTCGAGGAATCCAATCGCTCCATAAATTTTCCATCGACTCGGCTAGCCGTTGATTTATTTTTAATACGCTCGAATAATCCGGCTCTAAAAGTAGTCGAGATCGAACATTCACTGGCTCGTTGATAACGAAGCGAAGGATAGGCGCGTTTCGAAGAGCGAAACCGAAAGCGTCCGCGCCTTTCTCCTGACATTATTTCGAACAAACCAATTTCGAGTCGCAACCCTTGCGGAGGAATCCAGCCCCTCTAAGAGGCGCGTGGATGTTAAACGAATACCGGGTTGAACTCGATTATTTATAACCACTCTCCGCGTACGCCGCATCTGATCGATATTTATAGAAGGGGTTTTAATATTTATAGCCAGGCTGACCTGAGGTGTACATATAAACACACATGGCTGTGCTTGTAAATGAACAATGGTCTGTCATCCGGAACCTTTAAAGGGAAATTGCTAGCCTTGCTCCTGTCGAGGCGAGAGACACCCTGGCCTCCTCGAATTCTGGTCAACTAGAATCCTGAGTCAAATTCAAATTCAAACTCGAACCCTTCTATTTTAATGTATATCTCGTTTTCATTTCCGCTCGATGATCTATCGTTTTATTTGTATTTTAATATTTGATTTCTACTCTGGTTGATAATCTATTTCTTTTATTTAGTACGTTATTTATTTTAGTTTCTTATTATTTATTTTTACAGTTTAAATTTATTACTGTTTATTTTACAGTTTAAAATATATAAATACGTAAAATATCATAAATTATAAAACTTGTATCATAAACACAAACTGATCAAACGCAAACCAACCCTCACGAATGTAAAAACCAACAGCAATGCCGTATAAAACACTTTCCGCCTACCTTGCAAAAAGTAAACGAGGGCCGTATTTAATTAAAAAAACATCCACTTTCGCGATATCCCCTTTTTCCTCCCTTTATCAACGTCCTTTTCAGTCCCTTTATCAGCGAAAGTAACTCGGCAACAGTGGGACGTCCCATTTTGATTCCGCGACAAGTGGCGGCTTCCACGAAACAATCGGTTACGATGCGTGCGTACAATCCTGGGGGTGCATCGCCAGGGGGTGAATAGAGGGGGTGGAAAAATAAGCGACGAGAGAGCTTCCTGGCCGAATAGGTTTTTGCGGGCCATCGAAGCTCCCTCTCTCTCTCTCTCTCTTTCTCTCGCTTGCTCTCCGAGGTGTGTGTGTGTGTGTGTGTGTGTTTTTTCCAGCGGAATTACGGGGGATGTGGAGCAGGGGTGGTCGCGTGCAACCGCCTGGCTACGTGACCTTTTGACCCCACGAGCTGCGCGTCATCGTTGACCCACCGAAAGGGGTAACTTACCCGAGTTCCGCTTCAAGGATCTCGAACGTCCTTCCACCCCTCCCGGGCGAGACCGTCAACCCTTCGCGGTCCTGCCTTGAAAGGCGGGGGAATTATAGTCGGAGGAAGTGCAGGTATGATATCCGGTTGATATCTTCGAGTGTTTTCTGTGTTTCAGGAGGAAATGTTTTGTATTCTGTTAGGGGTTTGTCTGTTGAGTGAGCGTGGATTATATTCGAAGGAAGTAGGTTTGGATGATCGTTTGGATGCTTGCAAGTGTCGAAGGTGGCTCGAGATCGATCGATTGAGAAAATTGTGAACGATCTTGGATACTAGTGATCGAGTGTTTGAGAGAAAAAAAGGACATCCTTTTCCTATATCCCTAATATAACCACTTCTTTACAATAAACTCTCTAATTTAAAAAAAAAAAAAGCGACGAAAGCAAAATCGTGCACCTAATACCTTGGATAAAATTTTATGACCGTGTAAATCCCTTGACTTTGAGTCGTACTGACAAGCGTGTCCACGCGTAAGTCAAAACCCAAAAGCGTCGATCAGTCCTAGGGAATGAGTTCGATCGTTCAAAAGCTCGCGAGTTCCCGCGCGGCCTCTCAGCTCGTCGTAATGCGTTCGCGAATTAGAATGCAATATGCATGAGTCGCCAATCGATGCGAGGCAATGTGTCGCCAGGCTGCATGCTGCATACGATATTGGTCTATATTAATAAAATCAAGCACGGCCGTGCGCGCCCCGTTCCTCCTGCGAGAAACGAGGGGCGAAAGGAGGGGAAATAAAAGGAGACGACTCGTGGATGTAGAATAAAGGCGCGATCACTTTTTACGTTCGGTAATATGTTCATCTGATTTAATTATCCGTCCAATGCGTGTGAGAAGATCAATAATTCTTGGCCACCTGGTGCGTGGCTCGATAATTAGTCTTATTAAATTCTGAGAATAGAAATTGAACTCTTATTAAAATATAAAAATATAAATCTAGACTCCACGATGGCGTATCGAGGATCAGATTCACGAAAGAAACTAGACACCAGGGTAACTATACCAGAACCCTGAAAAAAAGGACTCCGGGAACAAACCAGCCTCGTCCCGACTTCACACCAAATCCAAGCCTCGTTTATCGTCCATCCATCGCAGCAAGGAGCGTTAATTCCCCCAGAATTCCCCTGACCCGCGATTCCAACGCCCCTCCCCTCGTTTTCGAGCCCACCAATCGGGCGTCAATTATCGAGGATCGTTTAAATCCCCTAGCAAAGCCAGTCTCCCCCTCCGCTTTCTCACCAGCACCCTCCTTCCTCCTCGCGTCTGAAACGATTGTCAGGTTCCACCCTGTTTGTCGTTTCGCGCATCCCCCTCCCTGTCAACCTCCCCTGGCCTCTCCGAGTACATTAACCAAATCAATTACGGAATCGTTAGCAATAATTACTCCGCGCGAATGCGCCTCGCGAGCCGCCTATTTATAGGCATAACGGTTTTTCAAGGCGAAGCGGTTAAAGCGGTTAAATTTATTCCCAGTGGCGATAAATCCTTCGGGCTCGGTCTCCCGGGTGATCGAATTACCGTGTGGGGCAATGCGATCGTGTTGTGACGTGGATTGGCTGGGGGGTTGGATATGGTGATAAGTTGGTGATTTCGATGGCGTCGATGACTTGGAGGGAGTGTGGAAGAGGGGGAGAGAGATCGAGGAGGCTTGGGGTAGCGCTTGAAAGATGGAAGACGTTTAGGAGGAGAATGGAGGAATTTATAGGGGTGTGTTTCTCGATCTTCGTGGCGATAGAAGTGCAAGTGAGCGGGTTCTGCTGGGATGAAGTGATGATTGTTCAGACAGATTATTCTTAAGTAGATAATTGTTCAGAGAATGTAATATTGAGTCAGTCTTGTATTAAGACACCCCTGGATATTTTAATAATATATCATGAGGGGGAAATAAATGTGTTATTTAACACTGAACCACCAGCCACTCTCTGGGCATATTTAGAACACCACATATATCATTTAAAAAAGGGGAGAGTAAAAGGAAATTTGAGTAGATCAAAATGACGATCTAAATGCTGCATGAGAATCATGGTAAATCTCAAAAAATACATCCTTATAAAGTACTACGATTTTTTAGCGAAACGACTGACCAGTTATTTTGACTGGTTTGCTAGTTCCAGTGTTAATTTATTAAATCTGATATAAAGGAAAGTATAGGATCACTTCTTCGCCTATTAATCTCCTGCTCGATCAAGATCATCGACTCCTTGGTCACATTCCAAGATTTCGAGTCTATCTTTACTCCACCATTGCGTGCAAAGTAGAGACAAAGAAATAGAAATCGTCCAACTCGAAACTATCTTATCGTCGAGCATCGAAGCCCTTAGTCCTCCAGGGATAAAGGCTGCGACTGGTTGTCGCGGAAAAACTCGATGATTATCCTCCTCTTTGGCGGCAAAGCTATTTTAGCACTTCCAGCTGAACCCCCGTAAGCGACCAAAGAAGCATTCAGAGCTCTAAAGTCCGAAGGGCGAAGTAATTACGGCCTTTTCCTGGCAAACGGCCGCGGGCGCCTCGCTGAGCCTCTGCTTACTCTGTGATAAACCACCCCAGGAATATCCTGCTGTACATCAACGATCATCGTTTCCCGTTATTCCTCGAGATTTCCATTGATATTCCCAGCAAGCCCTGGGATACCCTCGAGCCACGTTTGTGGGAGCAAAAGAGCGAGTCTTGACCCGTTAAGCGGATCGTTCCTCGGTCAGAAAGGCAAGTATTATACTTGCTCTCCATTGAGCGAACGATAGGAATTAATGGGCGGCGAAATCGAGGAGTGAGGGTATAGAGGCCTCGACTCTGTCGCTCGTGGCGACCTCCAAAATCGTTTTATTATATATATTAGTAATTTATATTAGTAATTTATTGGCGAGTATATTAGTAATTAACTAATAATTTATCAACTATAATAAAATAAAAGATGGATAATTATTAGTAAATGGTTATTAGTAAATTTGATTAAAAATTGCGGCGATCCTTGATGTTACAAAGCAGTGTTCGCGCGCTTATTGGATTCTCCATCTTGCCTTATGTAAAAATAAATACAAACGGTCCATATAATAGTGGTGATAAGATGGAAGATGTATCCAAACGAGTCGCTCAGAGTCGCTGAAGTAAATGCCGAAGAGAGAGCGAGGATCTCATGGCGAACGACGCGCCAGAGTGTCGCTAATTCCCCAGCAATCGAGAGACTTGGCTCGGGCTAATCTCGATCAAATTAGAGATTTATCGGCCGATATCCGAAGGCTGGGAATATCGCTTAAGCGGCCGAGGGTCGCGGCCTTGCCAAGGGACACACTCGCTCCAGATTCCGTGGCAACGAATCCGACGCACAGTGTTAAATATACATACAGGGTGTCGCACTCGAGAGGAGGCACGCGATTCTCTTGGCTTCGACGCGCGCTGCGACTTTTATCTTCCATCCCTTCGAAGCTGGATTAAATTGGTTTGATCGATTTTATTAACCAGACATTTCCAGAGAGATTTTAGCGTACCAAATATATCCTCAAAGATAAAGAGGAGGAAGGAAGAATGTCGATAGATCGATTGATCGATCCGTACGCTGCGAGAAAATCATGAAAAATGCCAGAAGTGAACGCGCCTCGAAGTTCTACGATTTTTCAAAGACATCACTGACCGCTCGTGGTAGAAAGAGTGTTAAGGCTGCGCGAATGCATCAATCGAGGCTCTCGCTGAACTTCTCCTCGCTGACGAAAGCCGGTAAGGAAAACCTAAGAATAACGACTAGACGGAGAAGAGCGCGCGCCGAATGGCCGCTTCTCGGAGCATTAAAATTGTTTGGTATACACGGAAAATATGTAATTCGCGATACGAATCGAGGTGCCGCGAGCTGTTGGGCGTCTAACAATAGACGAGATCGTAAATCCAGCGGGGCGGTTTCGGCGGAGAGGCTCGCGCGGAGTTGCGTTGCCCAAATTTCCGGAGTTCCGGCAAGTCTGGCCCCACATCCGGTCCTGGTGATTATTAACACTGGAACTACCAGTCACTTTCTGGGCACATTTAGAACGCCGCGTATATCTTTTAAAAAAAAGAGGAGAGTGAGAGGAAATTTTAGTAAATCAATACCGTGATCTTAATGCTGCATGAGAATCATGGAAAATCGCAAAAAATCCATCGTTCTAAAGCACTAGGATTTTTTTTAAAGAGACGACTGACCAGTCATTTTGACTGCTTTGCTGGTTCCAGTGTTAAAGGACCGCGGCGCGTTGCTCCGCACTTCACGCCTCTGTACTTCAACTTCGACCAAATACTTTAGGCTTAACCGTTTTCTCTCGCAATTATTAATTTTTTTCTTCAACTAATCGCAAACAACCTGCATAATCAGCAGTCGCTCTTTAACACGTTGGCTCCCAGGGTTTATTATTAACGATATTTGAACGGAAAAAAAGAGGCATTACTCGCGCATAAATGAAGGAAGCGCTTCATGGCACATTGCGACACCGATTTTTAGAAACACCTGGCACTAAGACGATTGATGAACCGCAGAAAATTCTCGAGCTCGAGTCGATGCACTGGCTTGTTCCACTCGCAACCGGGCTACTCTCAGGATCCCCAGGACGCGCCTGGTGGAGGACACCTAAGTGTAATTCGGGGAAAAATCCGATTGGAGGAAGGACTCCTGTAAATCGCTGGATCGATATCGATATTAACAACGCGAATTTACTCGGGACTCGGGAGGAAAGCCGCTAAATATAGTCGCGGGCATAAAGGAATCGCGTGTTTGTCATAAAGCCGAGGATACGTTCGCATGGGCCGCGTGACTCGAGGAGAGACGGAGTGTACCTTTGATAAAAACCCGCTGCTTTTTCCAATTCGATGCTAATCCGAAATTTCGCATGCGCATAAAGTGCACGTTGGCAACTTTTGGCCGTGAAACCTTTCGAAAGGGGGTCGACTATCGGCTCGGACCTCCTCCACTGGCCATGCAGGAATTATGAATTCCAACCGAATTCTAGTCGCTGATTATCGATCTCTGCATACGGGAGTACCGTCGCTTCGACAGACTGGAAAATTCGTCCGTTTTACGCGCACTAATTATCGAGTGTCTTTGCGTGAAAAGAACCGAGGCTGGTGTTGGTTATTAAATACGTTGGATTAAAAGCTTGGAACGAGGGAATGGAGATTCGAAAGGCGAAGACACTCGACACTCCCTGAGTCTCGAGTCAAATCGAATAAGGCTTCGATAATCCCGCATTATGCACAGACCTCAGTATGCGGAAAGTAGCATCCTTGAACACCATATTTAATAAACCACGCGTCTCGATTACCGCAGCCCTCCCAAACCTACCCAATCGATAATAGTAACTCTTTGGAGGACTGGGATTTTTCTGCAGGCCCCGAGACGCCTTCCTTCGAAAATCCACGGTTGAATAAAATAGCCAAAGTACCCAAAGAAACAACCTAAAGCAGAAATACCAGGAAGAAAGAAAATTCTACGCTCCTCGCAAGGAAACCCTAGTGAAAAGAATTCACACCAAAGACAGGCGTCCTCTGATCGTGGAAAATAGTAATAAAGTAAGTCCTCCCAGGATCCCATTAACGACTCGATATAAAGGACAGTCTGTGAAATCGAGGCACTGATCACTGTCCCTTCCTCCACGAGAAGAAAACTCTGCGGCAAGCCAAAGGCACCCCCTCGAAGGGGCGCGACCCAGGGTGAAAGGAATGACGCACAGGTAGCCGAGGAAAAAGTGCGAGAGGGTCACAGGGGGTCCTCCTAAAAATGGCGCACAATTCTCTTCTTTCTTCGAACTCATCACCACCTTCCGCGAATCCAAGCACGACCTCCCCTCTCTCTCTTTCTCTCTCTCTCTCTCTCTCTCTCTCTCTCTCTCCCTGCCACACTAAAAGCTCCGTGGAATCGCGAGGAAAATCTTGGAGGAAGGCTTCGAGGATAATCTTGGAGGAAAAATCCATGGAGGATCCGCGAGTTGCCGAGGGAGGGAAGGGCTGGAGTTCCTGGGGGAAGGAGGAGGGAAAAGGAGACCGCACGAGGCGGCGCGGGCCGCTTCTTGGAGCGAGAATCGAATGCGCAAAATAGCACCGAGGAGAAATCCCCCGCGTTATGTCACTCCCGAAGGTTCCTGGCTCGGCCTCAAGAAAAGACTCACCGAGCTCTGGTGAGGCTCCTCGAGGATGCTCCTCCTCCTCCTCCACCTCCTCCACCTCCTCCTCCTCCTCCTCCTCCTCCTCGAAGGACCTCGCGGATGGCACGACAGCCGCGAGGTTAGCGCTCCCCTGGATTTTCACTTGGCGCACGTAATTGGCCTGTGGCTGTCGAACGAGCGTCGTACGCGTGTGTGGGCTCTGTACGAGTGTCGAGTGTCGCGGTGAGGAGACGGAGCGGGCAACGAGGCGCGTGGTGGCGCGGCGTGATGCAAACTGAGGGGTAGTTTCGGTCTACGCCGCTGCCAACCCTCCGCCACTGATCGGCCAAAGTCGACCGAAGTCGGTGTCGTTCGGCTCTCGCCTCCTTCCCCGCCTGCGATTGGCCCGCGGCTGGCTTTTCGAAATTGGCCGCCAGCTTTTCGAATCTCTGTCCCTCGTGTTTTTTTGGGAGAAGTGCCTCTGGTTTTCTGATTATCGCCGGGACCTCGCGCTACTTGCCGAGAGGTTATGTCGGTGAGGATTTGGAGAGGAAAGCTTTGATTGCTGTGTGATTCGACGATTGTTGGATGTGTATGTGTATTTGGGGTGTCATTGAGATTACTGGACTGAGTGTTACTGGAAATTTAACGTGATTTCTACAGTGGTTTTATGTATAGCTATGATATTTCACCCTTAAAGTGTCTTTCGACGCCTTTGCGTTTGAATGCAAATAACTGGAGAATAATTGTGAGACGCTAATACTTCTTTTAGGTATTGTATAGGTGCAATGGGAATACTTAACTGGAAAAAGAAGATACCGCGTAATCAATTTAACAACCATCGCAGGAAAAGTACGGAATTTAATCGAGGGAACGCGCAAAGGTGTCTTTTGACACCTTCGATAGAAATAATTTTGCACAAGCTCTTCACCTTGGAAAGTTTTTACTATAATCGTCATATCGTCTAAAATTTGTCCTTAGTATCGTTATCGAGATAATAAGCGGAAGCAAAGTGCACATCGTTGTTTTCGTACAAGACTGCATGAAATATCCTTATCGAGCATAGGAATTCAAAGGTATAATTAATATAAATATATAGCATACAAAGATATACGATGTGCGCATATGTGCTTTGTAACTTTATCAATAATAATTCCTTTGCGATCTATTTAAGGTCTTCGATAAAAAGCGCGTAACGACGTATAAGTCAATAGTTCCTCTTTGGAAAGAACACTGCACGGTTTAAACTCTGCTAAAATGTATCTGCAAATTAATCTCGATATGTCCAAGCTGCTCACCATGACGATGGCTCTCGTCTTTCTCAAACGTGAGTATAATTAATTTAACTCTTCGTGACTACAGATAAATGGATCTCTGTTTCACTGCTTCCTGGAAATTAAGAAAAAAGGGGAGAGTAGGAGGCAATTTCAGTAGATCAAAATGACGATCTAAATACTGCGCGAGAATCATGGAAAATCTAAAAAAAATACATCGTTATAAAGTACTGCAATTTTTTAAAGAAACCACTCAGACCAGTCATTTCGACTGCTTTGGTAATTCTAGTGTTAAATTCACCTTGGTATTTTTTGCAAGATACATCCTGCGACACGCCTGCCGCCTGCATGGACAGAATCGTCGGTGGTACGAAAATAAATATCACCGAAGTGCCTTCAATGGTAAATGCTTTGGAAAATATTTTTGGATACACGCACTTTCCCTCTCAGCTTACGGTTCAAATCAATCGCATAAGAAATCCGCCTTCGCCTTTGAGAAAATGATCTATATGTCAAATATATTAATATCCAGGTCGCAATACACATCGATAAAAAATTCGCCTGCGGAGGTTCGATAATCGACAAATGTTGGATTCTCACAGCCGCGCACTGTGCACTCGCGTAAGTTCTAAAACCCGTTTCTCATTAAAGAATGGAAATACGTTGAGAATAAAATTCACCTGTTCCGTTTAAAAAATAAAAAGACACGTTTCTCTGCTTTAAAAAATTGTTAACCTGCCAAAGTGCTGGTGAATTACGACATTCCTGAGAAAATGTACTTTATTACAGAGCAAGTTCTAAAAGATACTCGATACGAAGCGGCTCCTCGTTCAGGGAGACAGGAGGAGTCATTCATAAAGTACTGAAACTGATCGTGCACCCAAAATACGACGATGAGACGCTCCAAAACGATATTATGCTTGTGAATGTAGATCCATGCTTCGAGACCAACGCAGAGACCCAGCTGGCTACTTTGCCAAAGGACGAATCCTCGGCTAATGAGAATTGCGGTTTGGTAACCGGTTGGGGCGTACTAGAGGTAAACGTGCACTATTCGACAAAAAATATCCATTTCCAAATGTATTTCACCTCCTTGAATATATTTCTTGAATCTAAACATAAATTTATATAGTTCTAGATTTTCATCGTCCTTTCATTCCTTTTCTGAATCGCCATTGGGAGAGAGAGAGAGAGAGAGAGAGAGAGAGAGAGAATGGTGCATAATGAAAGAGAAGCTCGAATAATTTCATCTGCGGAAGAAATACTTTAAATATAATCCTTATATCTTTGTAGGAAGACAGCAAGGACCCTTCTCCCGAATTACGAGCCGTGATGCTACCTCATCAGAGCTACGAATTCTGCAAACAAGCCTACGAAGATATACTAGATATCACGCAAAACATGACGTGCTATGGATATAAAAAAGGAGGAGAGGATGCCTGCCAGGTAAGCTCGCGATGTATTATATATGATAATAAATGACAATGAAGTATATAAGAATTTCATTAGTTCAATAATTAAAAGTAGTGCGAATTGATGACAAAATGAATTATGATGATAAAATGAATTGATGATAAAAATAAGATGTATGAACGAATAACCTATCAACGTTTACCTCGTTATTCAGGGTGATTCAGGTGGACCGATCTTCAATATGGATAATATTCTCGTAGCGACGAATAGTGCTGGTTACGGATGTGCACGACCGAATTATCCTGGAATCTACACAAAAGTTGTCCGCTATCTTGGTTGGATCAAGGAATCCATGAAAAATAATTCCTAAGAGCCACTCGAGATCACGAGTGAAATTCCTCTGCGAGGATAAAATCCGATTTAACTGGGAATAAAATCGTTGATTTATATCTTGTATTATTATAACACATTCGATACATATTATAATATATTCATGTGTATATATATATATATATATGGTGAAATATAATCATTGGTTGTGCACATGAAACCTTTTCTTATATCCTACGTTCTGTATAGTTCCTAATTCTATAACGTTCTATTTTATTCTGTAAATTCTATTCTATAATTCTGCACCAAAATTCTAATTCTATATTCTATAACGAAATAATACACAATATATTGCAAGTTCTGATAGAAAAAGCGTCGATCGCGCTGGCCATCTTGGAAATTTTTCATATCGTTATCGACACGATAAGCGGACGAATTATAGTCTTTTCGAGCTTGGTAATTGGAGAAACAATTAATGTACGTATATAGGAATACGATCTATGCTTAAGTACGCTGCCATTTCGCCAATGATAACACCTTTGCGATCCATTTAACGACTCGTTTACTAAGAAGCGCATAAGGACAGCCAAGTGCCTTTAGTTGTTCTTTGGAAAGAAAACTATATAGTTTAAACTCTGCACAAATGTACCTGCAAAACATTCTTGATATATCCAAGCCGCTTATTCTGACGATGGCTCTCATTTTTCTCAAACGTGAGTGCGATTGACTTAACTCTTTATACCTAGGGATTAATGGATCTCTTCTTTCCTCCTTCCTGGAAATCTACCATTTTTCTTGGACACGCTATGTGAAATTCAACTTGGTATTTATTACAAGATACATCTTGCCAGTTTCCCTCTATCTGCATGGACAGAATCGTCGGTGGCGTGAAAATAAATATTACCGATGCACCTTACACGGTAAGTACTTTGGAGGATATTATTGTTCTATTAATCTACAGTTCTGATCAATCGTACAAGACATCTATTGCTATATGTTAAGTATATTAACATCCAGGTGTCAGTGCATCACAATAATGAATTCTGCTGCGGAGGTTCGATAATCGAGAAATGTTGGGTCGTCACAGCCGCGCACTGTGCAGTCACGTAAGTTCTAAAACCCGTTTCTTATTAACACTGGAACTACCAGCCACTTTCTGGATATATTTAGAACACCACGTACATCCTTAAAAAAAGGGGAGAGTAAAAGGAAATTTGAGTAAATCAAAATGATCTAAATACTGCATGGAAATCCTGGAACATCTTAAAAAATACATCTTTATAAAGTATTACAATTTTTTAAAGAAACGACCGACCAATTATTTTGACTGGTTTAGTAGTTCCAGTGTTAAACGATTGAAATATGTCGAGAATAAAATTCAGACACAGCCTTGAGAAAACATTAAACCTGCCAAAGTGCTGGAAATTGCAAAGTGTTTTGCTGCAGAAAAAATCCTCGAGATTTCGCGATTCGAAGCGGCTCCACGCAGAGGGACGAAGGAGGAGTCGTGCATGAAGTGATAGAATTGGTCGTGCACAAGCTTTTCAACCCTGAAAATTCAGAAAACGATATTGCGCTTATGAAGGTGAAGCCGTGCTTCAACTTCAGCGCCACGACGCAGCCTGTAGCTTTGCCAAGGAACGACTCCTCGATGGAGGCTGCTGTTGGTATGGTGACTGGTTGGGGTCTGGAAGAGGTAAACGTACGATACTCGATAAAAAGTATCTACTTCCTTCCTTCTCTCACTTTTGCTCCTCGTCGCGGATTTTTGAGCCAAGAAACTCGAGCTTGTCTTTCAACTACGTGTCTTTATATTTAGTTTAAATTATCAATGACTCATAGTGATTATATCAAAAATTTAATTAGCGATCCTTACTTCGAGCAGATAATAATAATAATATATCCATAATAATTCTTATATCTTTTTAGGAAGATGAAGGGGAGCCACCCCACAATTTGCGATGTGCGATGGTACCTCGTGTGAACAAAAAGAACTGCGTGGAAAGTTACAAAGGCATGTGGAATATCACTTCGGATAAGGTGTGCTACGGATATAAAAATGGAACCGAGGATTCCTGCCAGGTGAGCTCGCGAAATATACGATGATAAATAATAATAAAGGACATGATAATTTTGTTAGTGCACACTCTCTATTGCACAATTCTCGTGATGTTGATTTAAAAAACTGATAAATATGGATAAATAATCGATGGAGAATCGAGAAACGAATGTGAAAAAGGCTGTAATTAACATTTATCTCGCTACTCAGGGTGATTCCGGTGGACCACTGACCAGTCCACTTAATATCCTCATCGGCATCGTCGATGGAGGCTTAGGATGTGGGCTGCCAAACTATGCTGGAGTCTACACCGATCCTAAACACTTCCTTAAGTGGATCACGAAAGTGATCTCGAATAATACGCAACAGCCTCTCTAAACCGCGACTCCATTTTCTTGGCCAGGATAAAATCAAATTTAACCGGAAATAAAGTCCTCGATCTACATCTTCTATTATTATAATACATTCATAATTATACATGGTGTAATAGAATCATCGTGCATATGAAATTATCCTTTTCTTATTACATCGTATACAACATCCAAGAAGAAGTTTATCCTCAGTCTGGAACCACGATCTCGATGGTCTTGCCATCCTCAGAGACGTAGAAGCTCGAGTCCTTGTACCGCAGGAGATTCGTCAGTCGTTGGTCAGACCAAACCTTGTACGCTGCCTCGTAAAAGGCAGGCAGTCGCTCGAAGCCTCCTGCATCCGCCAGAGAGTCGTTGTAGGCCCATTGCCTATCCTTCATCTTGTGAACGTCCCTTTTTCGACCACCTTTCACCCTCGCTTCCTCCAGCATCGAGGATTTCGAGGGTAAATCAGAGACTCCTTGTAGAATCGCCAGGAAGAATTGCACCTGCGTGGCATGGCTTGGTACGAGTTGCATAGTGGAGGAATAAATAAAATGGCAGACGCGTTACCTGCATGTGGAACATGGGAAAAGGCAGGACGATGGTTGGTATGCCGATAATACACATCGTGGGATGCTCGATGTTGATCAGGTGCTTGTACAAAGGTGCCACGTGGTTATCCTCCACGCGTATCCCACAGTTTTCCTCCAAGAATGGAAAACTGTAGCGATAACCCGTGCAGAAGATAAAGACCTCAGCCGTGAGGGTGGATTGGTCCTTCAAACGAATTCTACTTCCTTCGATTCTGTCTACCCCCGGGACTTGTATCACGTTGGATGGCAGGAGGCTTGGTAGTCTAAGTGTATCGAGGTTTTAAGAAGTAAAGCGAAGGAAAAGCGTGTTATTTCTTACGCGACCAGATTTTCTATGTACGATAAGCAGCAGACATTTATATGATTGCTCAGAAGGAGTACATATTTTTAAATTATACATATATTTCTTCTTAATTCTCAATTAGAACTACGTATATTTCTTGAGTAAAATATACCCAACGATCGTTCCTATTTTTCTATTATTCGAGCCCTTTTATAATTGTGCATTTACTTATCGTGGTTGTGACTCAAGTACAGGCGAGGCACGTAATTAGCCAAGTCGATCGCGATGTCGATTCCAGAAGAAGCGGCACCCAAAATTATCACGATTTTCCCAGCAAAATCCTCCGGCTTTCTATAAGCGTGACTGTGCAACACGATTCCTGGATAATCCTCGATTCCAGGCACAATTGGGACATAAGGCTCGAAGTAATGCCTGAAACACGTTTTATGACCAAGGAGAACTTCATTCGATGGACCTCTATCGACTCTTTCTATGGCCGACACTATATTTATTTTTTATAAATAATAGCTAAATATCGACGAGGCTTTAATCGCGCTGGAAGTTCGCGGAAGTGCAAAGGTAACAACGAATAAAATCACGCTTTAAACGATAATACCATCGAAATTAATGAGCCGAATATTATCGCGCTTCGTCTATTCCTCTTTCCGTATAAACACTGTGCTGATGTTATATTACAGGCTGCCTCATCAAAGGTTTGCTGCCTCAAATATTTTCGAAATGGAATTAGATGTGAGAAATCTACTGTGCTAAATGCACAGTCCAGAAGATTATAAGAATACCACTTTCTACCTAAAGTCACCTTTTTAAATGAAACATTTATTTTATGTCTGTATATCTAATGTATCGTATATCCATCAAAAATAGGGAGTAAATAATTTCTGATGAACTAAATAATTGAATGATTTCTGAGTTATCGTGGTGTTCGCTGTTGTTTAATTAACAATCCTACCCGTTGCAAACCATCACCGCATCGAAGACGCTCTCCTGGCTTTCCCTCGTCTTCACGTTTTTCGAACGAACTATCCACTCATCCCCTCCTTCGATCGCAGACTCTCGCAGCCGGACACTTTCCACTTTTCTGTGAAACTAAAGTACAACGCCTCGTGTTGCGTGGGCTCAAATCATCAATGGCGAAGCCAGGTGTGTGGATTTACCTGAATGTATTTTTTCAAGTCAAAGTGTTCAGCGTACGCCCTCAAATACGTCAGGATTTCGACGTGAGAAGCGCAACTGGGCTGCTGCTGATTCATCGTCGCGTAATCCGGGAAATTCATTATCCTCACTGGCAAATTCGTTCTAAAATCACACCGACTAATCTAGTTTCCTATTGGAACCACCGCGCACGTCGATTCGAGGTCTAAACCGAATTGGATTCGATAAAAACGATGCATCATCGAGATACGAAGGTTCACTCCGAGGATGAGCTATAGGATCAACCCCCCTCAAAACCAAAAGCCTTTCTCGATCCCCTATACTCTTTTTAGCAACAATTAAATTTAATATAAACGCAACAAATAATTTATTAAATTAAAAAAATGAAAAAATACTAAGATAAAAAAGTAAATGATTGAAAAAATACTAAACTAAAAAAGTAAAACGTTTAAAAATTATTAAATCAAAGAAAAAATTAATTTTCTTTCCCCAATCCGCTCTAAAATCAGCAAAAACGTCTTGGCTATTTTATCCTACTTTATACGATATCCTTTTGCGCTCAAAGAGTTAATAAAAAACGCGACATCTCCTACTCTAAATCGTCGCCAATCGATCCCGGACATCGACGTGGCCTTAAGCGCCAGAAACTCGAGACGACGAGCGCCAAGAGCTTCTCATCTCTCGAATCGAACCTCAGATTGCGATACATGCTCGTGTGTATCTGCAGGCCATCCTCGTCCGTCCCGATATTCTCCTCGTAGACCCAAGTGCCTCCCACGCCAGCCGTCTGCTCGTACACGCGGAACTCGATGTTCGAGCATCGCGCCAAGTGTCGCGCGGCGCAAAGGCCAGCGGCTCCAGCGCCGATAACGCAAACGCGCCGCTTCCTGCCGAGCCTGTCCATTGCCCTGGACGCTTACCTTGCGTGGAGGATGAAGAAAGTCGCCTGGAGATCCGTGGAATTCACCTTGAAGCCCGAGGATTCGAAGAACCTGAGGATACGTTGGGTTTAAGAGCGGAGAAGGCGTCGTGGAAGGCGAGAGTCGAGGTTTGAGAGGTTGAATCCCTGAAGAGGTGAAGGGGAAGATGGAGAAGCTCGAGTGGAGATGAGAGAATATAAAGAGACGATTTAGAGAAATCGTCTAATTCCCTCATCGGAGCGTTTCAATGCATCGACCAGAATCCAAGCATTCTGTGCAATAATCGGACATTTCAAAGACCACGTTTAATCGGTTAAACCAGTGGTTCTTAACCTGAAACCTGACATAGCATTTCCAAAGGAGCGAGAGGAATTCAGAATGTTTAAAAAACACGCCATTAAAATCTCAATATCCCTCCCCACATTACACAGCAATACATACTACAAATAAACCTTAAATTTCTTTACGCAATAAACCCTTTCTCTTCCATAGAAAAAAAAAAACATTTTTAACGCAAGAGCTTATTTTCAGATTCAACCAGTAAAAAGAAGTCTACCAGTGAAAAGGTTAAGAACCGCTCGGTTGAACCCACGAGGCGCACAAAGCTGCTGAATTAAATCTTGGGCTCCCTTCGCCTTTCCCCCAAGGAACGAACCCAATGGAGGCACGACAATCGAACGATTTTTCTTTCGACGCGATTTTCGGTTGCGACCTGCTTTTCCCTATTACCGCCTCGGCTATAGCCGCGCCGCGATTAAACGCGCATTGTTCCGCCCGCGGCATTCAGCGCGGATCATCTGGAAACCAGGTTATGCGACGAGCGGAAGGCGCGACATGGCGAGACTTCGAATGCACGCGGAAACACTCGGTTGTTGCAAGACTCACGAGGACGAGTGACGGGCCCTACGATGGATGCACTTGTCCCAGGACTGCACCTTCGGTCCGCTGAGTCCTTTTATATAGGAGAACATAGGCGCGGAGCGGAAAAAATAAAAAGCCGCAGAATTATCAGTGCGGCTGCCTAATGTGTCTCGTCGCTCCTGATAACGCGGATCCTCGAGTTTGGAAGATAAATAGATAAGGAGTTTAAATGGGCGAGGAAATTGGCGGCTAGGTTTGTACGAATATTCGAGTGGCTTTGAATATTTCTGCTTTTGCGATATTCCCGTGACAGAAGAATGTTTTTCGCGATATGCGCGCGTGGGAATTTATAGTTGTAAATGTATATTTAGGAAGACCTAACCTTATTCCTTCTTTTGATTCGGGTTTGGCGCCGACTACTAAGCTTAAATGATCGTTTGAGAATTTTTATTTATTCTTGGCAGAGATTGCTATTAAGGATGTATTGTTTAAGGTGGGTTCTGAAGTACCAGAGGTACAGTATGCGTAGTATATGGAAAGGCTAACCTTATTGCTCGCGACACTATCGAGACAGGGTGTGTTATGTCGGTCACTGAAGAGCGGTTATTTCTCGCACTTTTCCTGATAATTGTCGCCCGTATTCTCTATCTTGTTTCGTGGAGTTAGGATCTCAGTCGACGGAGCGACATTCCCGGGGAATGGGAGGAGAATATCCGATCTTTCTTCTATCGGGGCGAGATCGGGAAGTCCTTGGGCTCGTAGAATTAAAATA
Source organism: Ampulex compressa (assembly GCA_038496175.1). NCBI lineage: Eukaryota > Metazoa > Arthropoda > Insecta > Hymenoptera > Ampulicidae > Ampulex > Ampulex compressa. Next base: position 274,843 of record JBCFXI010000031.1, on the reverse strand, counting down.
TTTATTGTATCGTTTCTTTAATAACACAATATTATCCTGTAAGTAGTCGTAACATTAGTCTTACCGCCTATATTAATAACTATCTAGAGTTCTGAGCAATTAATTATATAAGAGTCTATGTTACAGCAGAATATATATCTATCGATGTTTCTCAGTCGACGTCGTAACGGTCATCGAGAGCGGCTAAAAAACGTCTTCGCGCTAATCACGCCGGTGGAGTGACGTCGATGTCCCTGGCTTATAATCGTCCTTCTTTTTTTTTATCTCTCCTCCGCTAATAGAGGAAAGACACACGAGAAACATTCCCTTCGATGCTGACCAAGCATTAGCGAGTCTAGAGAAACCAATAGTCCTAATTTCACTTTTAGAATAAAGCTTACGAACACTTGGAATTTCTCAAGGATCGCCCAAGACATTCTCGAGAGGGTAAAAAAATAAAAATAAAAAGAAAGCAGGAAAGAAAAAGATGTACAACGAGGACTCTGATGGAAATACTCTTCCGATCAACACCTCCCTTCCTCGAGGCTCCTAATTAACACCAGAACTACCAAACCAGTCAAAAACGACTGGTCAGTTGTCTCTTTAAAAAATCCTAGTGCTCTATAACGATGTATTTTTTAAGATTTTCCACGATTATCACGCAGTACTTAGATCATCGCTTTGATCTACAAAAATTTCCTCTTACTCTCCCCTCCCTTTTTTTTTTTAAATATGTATGTGGTGTTCTAAATATACCCAGAAAGCGGCTGGTAGTTCCAGTATTAATCACGAATCCTCCACCAAGACACCATCTCCGCGCCAAGATCGAAGAGCACGTCTCTCTCTCAGCAGGGAACACCGACTGAGTCGCTCCTCCGGGAAAAATCTCTCGAGCCTTCGCTCCCCAAACTTCCTTTCCTCTCTCTCCACCAGTTAAAGTACACGAGGATTACGATAACGAGCAATTCTATACAGGCTTAATTAAACCGGCGATTCGTCGGAGAAGGAAGGGACGATTTTGGAAGGATTTTGGAAGGATTTTGGAAGGGCGCTCGGGATCGAGTCCTTTTGGAAGGGACAGAGAAGCGGAGGCTTCGACCTCGAGTCGAGGAGGTCGAGGCCGAGGGCGAGAGGAGAACAGCGAGCAGCGATTCCAAGCTGGCTCGGGATAAAAATTTAAAACTTAAACCGTGTTCAGGTACCAGGGCTGGGTTGGTGCGCCTCGAAGGAAGCTACTTGGGGAGGCTGTGGCGCTCATCTTCCTTGGGGTAAGCAAGATGGACGCTCGACGCCGGCTCGTTGCAACGCGCGGTACATAAATATCTCTCATGTCGTTATAACGATTATGTACAGACCTTGGCCAGGGATGCGCGCAGGCGGTTGGAACGGGGAATGAGGTGCTTCTAGGGTCCGATTTGAGTCTTTCCACGTGTCCATATAATCGTTGGATATGGATGAGAGGGTGGAGGGATGAGGGATGAGGGTTAGACTCGAGGAGGGAATAGAAGGAATCCCTGGAGCGGCGTGCAGAGCGACTGTACGCACCCCTGATCTGGTTCGTTCTGTTGGCGAGCCAAGGCGAATGGGCTTGGCGAGGCTATAAATAATGAGTCGAAGAGGGAAGGAACACGATCGTTTCCGTTCCAGAATCCATAATTCTCCTCCTTTTACATCGTCCGTCAGTCTGTCGGTGCAGGAGGCACTCGTGGACCGTGGATTATCGTAAATCGATTAAACGTATTGGCGCGGTGTGTCAATGCGTGGAGTACAAAAGGCGAAAAGGGAGAGGGAGATGGGGATGGAGATAGAGAGTGAGTGAGAGAGAGAGAGAGAGAGAGAGAGAGTGAAAAAAGGAAGAAGCATAACAAAATACGCGACCGTGGAGCTCGATGGATAAAATACTGGTACGCCGCGATGGCGTGTCGTCGATTATCAATAATCTCAACTCGGCTCACTGTACGTACGGTATAATACTATATTTACAGTATAACACACCGCGATATTAAAGGAGCTTCGATAGGTTATACCACAGGCACGAGGCTCGTATAAAAACCCTAACAGCGCTAGAAACCACTGAGACACTCGGTAATAGACGATTATAAACCACGATAAAAAATACATGCTCGATTAAAAGTGCTTCCTCCTCGAAGCGGCGATTATTTGTTACAAGAGCCTCGACGAGGAACCCTCTGTAAACCTGGCTTTGCATCTGGACGAAAGGCTGTGTATATAGAGTGGTTCGATGTGAAAACGTGGAAATATTCGATAGACTGTCATTATTCGATGTTTCGAGTCTCTGGCGCAGGGTGGGATCGAAGATGTACGTTCCTTTTGGTGCACGATAATGCACAGTGTTTTTCAAGCCAGCTCGATATTCTGTTCGTGTCGTTCCTTTGTATTTAGTGTTACTTGAGTAAAGTAGACGGTAGCATTGACAATTTGAAATTAGTTATTATTTTCCTATGCTTTAATATTATACGATAACTTTGTTAATCAAAAATATACCGATCTTGGTCGATTTAAAGCGCGATTAAATCCCTGTGCAACGTGGGTTTACTTGTGTTTCCTGAAATCGCGTATTTCAAAGAGTTAACCCCTTCGCCACTCCTTGCGTCAGCACTCCAATATTGACTGCTTAAGTTAATTAATGCAACGCGTTCATTGCCGGATATAACCGGCGCCAGTCGATGAAGCGCATTTCATGGACGCCGGATATAACCGGCGCCAGTCGGTGAAACGCATTTCATGGACGCCGGATATAACCGGCGCCAGTCGATGCAGCGTATTTAGTGGATGCCGGATATAACCGGCGCCAGTCGATGCAGCGCATTTAGTGGCCGCCGGATATAACCGGCGCTAGTCGATGAAGTGCATTTCATCCACGCCGGATATAACCGGCGCTGGGAGCGAGAGGGTTAACACCAAAGGCGCAGAGGTTGAGGGAGGGGAGGTCGAGGCTCGAAAGGGTGGACGACACGCCACGGCGTCGCGTTGCTTCCACGCGGCCCTTTTCTCTCATCCCCCGAGAGAAGAAGGTTGGCCCTCCTGGGATCCATCGGAATCCAGGGTGCGTCCAAGCTTCGCAGAACTCGCGGTTCACTATGTACAAATCTCCTTAACTTATCGTTATAGTAAGCACGATACCAGGCACGGACCATGGGAGGGGATCAAAGGGTGCGGGGCTTAATGTACAATAAAAAAAGAGAGGAGGATTCGCGGGGAGGGGTCGTGGGTTTATACAGGTAATTCCATTACATACTACGACTCGCATCGGCCGCACATGCTCGTACCGAAGTGTGCATTACAGAGATTCTCTAAGGTGATTAAAATCATCGTGTCAGGCTGATCAGCCCCGCGCGACAAGCGATCGTACATTGTATATATATTTGGTGTAATCCTTTGATTTCTAGTGCGAACCTTTATTTACTAAAATATATCTCGAGTTAAAATATCTCCGCCTTTCGAGTCTCATTCGCTTCCGGTGGAACCAGGGCTTATATACGTTAGATCGAATTCTCTCTCTATCTCTCTCTCTCTCTCTCTTTCTCTGGCAGCGCTTAACCCTGCAGTGCTCGTCTGAAATTCATCCTCGATCCTCCCTAGAACATCAAACCCTTCCTCGGATAAATCCACGCTTGCAAAGGACACCGCGATCATTCCTCGTTTTTCTTATCAAAAGCGAATCTCGAGTCCTGCATGGATAAATTTGAAGTTCGTCTTATCGGTAGATCCTTTTAAATAAGGAGGGGTTGGATGTGCTCGAATTTCGCGAAAGACGATACGAGTATACCTGGAAATTGCTTCGGATTAAGACACGCACCGACGTGTATCTTTTATCCCAGGTATGATTATCCTTAAGCGATAGAAACTCTATGTTTAGTACAACGATGCCATCGAAAAATATAAAGAAATTCTCTCGCGCAGCCAGCCCCTCCTCCTCTCCTAACGATTAACCCCCTATTTTAATTTAACGTTTATCCTTTAATTCAACATTGACCCGCTGTTATTATACAAATGTTGGATTGGCCGCGTAATCCAATAGAGAGTAATGCAGGGTTAAGGAACGAAGGTGTAGAATCACGAGGAACGCATCGATCAGCAGCTGCAAGGCTGGTGCGGAGGGGAAAGAACCACCGCTTTACAATCTCTAGAACGAGGTTTGGAAAGCGTCGAACCGCCAGGCATCTTAAGAACACACGAAGTACCACGTTCCTTCGAAGAAACGTCCAATCCCTCTCTCTTTCTCTCACTCTCTCTCCTTTACTCGCCCCTTATTCTCGGATTAACCGGCTTAACCCATTCATTGTGAGGCTAACTTAGATCCTCGATGCCAAGGATCAGAAATAACGAATCCCACTAAATAATATTAAACGATAAAAACGACCTGTAAATCATCGCTCTTATAATCACAAAGTATAGATATATAAAATTCTTGTTCGTCCCCTCTAATAACTCCTAACTCAAAGGGTAATAAACTTATTTATCCCTATTTGTTGTGTGCTCGAGTATCATCAAGTATAACGTAGGGTTCGTTTGATGTTTAATCGAGATAATATATATCGCGCGATTAAACACCAAAGTAAACTTACCTTATAAATAAACTTCTTCCCTGACCAATTTACAATCGATCTGAACTTCCAGCGAAAACTACAAGACACCTCGTAGTTACCAGTGAATGGGTTAATCCCTATCTCACTCTGCCTCGATGAAAGAAAGAGAGAGAGAGAGAGAGAGAGAGAGAGAGAGAGAGGGGGAGGATAAGAGAAGAGCGCACTAGCGCCTCCATCGCGAAATACATCCTCGTAAAACATAGATACGACGGTCGGGCGGATTGCATTGGATTGTACCGGCGTGTACTTTCAATACGGTCGTAAGAAACTATCTGTACGCTCTTATCGGAGTAGAAAATATACTGGGACAGGCGCGATGGATCGGTTTAGAGGAGAGGCGACTCGAGTCGTGGGCCGGTACGATACAAAAGTCCTCGAGGCCGCTCGAAACCAGAGCTCGTCCTCCTCGTTGGATCGTACCGGGTCTTCGATGAGCCACGGCGAGGAGACGGGCGCTCCTCCTGTGGAGTACAAAATACAAAGGGACAAGCGCGAAGGGAGAGGCGACTCGAGTCGTCGTCCAGTCGTCGTGGCCTGGAGTAAAGGACCAGGACTTCTGGTGAGCATGTCCAAGTCCAACGGAGAAGCAGCCCCAACTCGCGAGAGACTAGCGCGACCAATCGAGGCGCCAGAGACGGCCTCGTCGATCCTCCAGAGGCGCCCTGGAGACGCGAAACGCGCCCCCAAGGATCCGTTTTACCGCAGCCCCGCTCCTACATCCTGGCCAGCTAAGCGCAGCGCGACCAGTCGCCCAACGCGCGAAACATCCCGGGTAGAGCACTTAGAACCTCCTCTACCCTAATTGTCCTGATCGTCCCGCGGCGGACTTAGCCTTTTAACAGTGACCGCGACTCCTCCGTTGGATCGATCGTGATCACCTGGCAGTACACAGCCACCCTCTGCTTATCGTACAAAATTACCATCCTGGGGACGGGCCCGGAGCATCAGCTCGCCCAGCGGACGACCTCGAGGAGGAGGACCTCCTGGAACCGCCTTACCGTGGTCCAGCCGAGAGTCAGCATCCGCGTCGAGGGGCGATCGACTCCTCCTCCTCCCCCCGACGCTTCCTCGCAGGATACGTCGGTGCTCTTCTCCAAGGAATGCTTCGTCCTTCGGCGAAGGTCCAGGATCGCTCGTTAGCCCTCGCTCACCGAGGACAGGGAGCTGCGCGTCGAGCTCACTGTGTGATGCGTCAGGTCTGGCAGGTCGGCGGGGAGGCAGAGGGGAATGGCGCTGGGCCCGTAGATGGCCTCCTGCTCCTCCAGCTGGAGGGCGAATTGCTCCTCCAGTCTCTGCAAAAGGAGAGAGGACGATCAGGGCCGCTCCTGGGGATGGACGCGCTTGGCCCTTCGACTCTGAGCCAGGGGTTGGCGTGATACTGCTATAGGGATCCTTGTAATGCTACCACTTGCGTATTATTTCTGTATAATTATATAAAATTTGTGTTTTTAGTATGTATGTAATTTGTAAAGGTTTTCTTTTTTTTTTTTTATTGATTCTTGGTACCGGCTACTCATTAGGCAAGGAGCTGTTGATTAACCCCTTCAAACCCTGTGCACAGTATAATGTAGATAATACTTTTCGTGCTGTATTTTATTTTTTTATACAAGTATTTCTCAAGATTTCCTTAATGCTCATTAAAATGTATATTTACAAATTATAAATAAATAAATACTTTTGTAAAAAGTATATTCTTCCTTTCACTCGCACGAATCAAGGTAGTTCTAGTTTAAAAATAATTGTTTCTTAAACGAAGCAAAAATTCGGGTCTGAAGGGGTTAAGGTGGATTCCGGGCCACCAAAGCTACAAGCATCAGTGATAGTCACGATTCGAACTCAGCCCTCCCTCGTGGAAGTCCAAGTTTCCATCAACCGCGCCACGCTACCTCTGTTCACAAAAGTTATTATAATTCATCTCCTTGGATTATAATATCGTGCTAGGCCGAGGATACGAATTATCCGCACGATCGAGGCGAGCTCGCGTGCAAGGCCAAACTGTTTTAAATTCCAAAACCCGAGCCACTAGGTCAGCGTCTGTTGCTGCCCTGCCAGGAATAACAGTGCAATGCGCCCTTTAGAAGAATCACTTGCCAACCCCTGCTTGCTAACCCTTCGCGGCTCGACGATGAAAGCACATCTCCTTCCTCCATAGCGTCTCCGTTGCGCGAAACAAACGCGAGAATCGTTAGCTCGCTCTTCGAAGCGCCAGAGTGACAAGTCGATGGGCTGATCGTCCGCGAAGGGTTGATGGAGAGTGTCGTTTACTTTTTTTTTTATTCCGAGGGAAATATCAACGGCAGCGAGTGGCCGATTAGGGTGGAATCGTTCCAGGGTGGCGATACGGTTTACGTAAAGTTCAGGGTGGAAAGTCGTCCGTGCACTTTGCTGTACCGGGTGGAGAAAAAGTGCGTGCTGATAAGTCGACTTTAGCTTTTCCACGTTGAATTCACCCATTTGCAGAATTAATTCACCCTTTGCAAAGGATCGTATTGCATTTGCGCAGGGGTGAATTTAATGTGGAAAACCTGTGAGGGGCCAGAATTCGAGACGAGACACGTGGTTTTGTAGGACACACGGTATGTGGCTCGTGCTTTTAACGTTGGTGCAAATAATATTCGTATCGACAACGTGCATCTACGGGGACAGCGCGATACTCCGCACTGTATCACAGTGAGATAAAAAAGAAAAGGATCGATCCAGTGTCGTGACATTTACACCCTGGATGGAGTATCTAGGTTCGTGTAGAATCCACGTGTGATCACAGTGCATGCGCATCGCTATGGTCGAAACGTGACACGGAAATATTTACAATATATAACATTCTGATCGAAGGATGCATCTCCGTTGATCGAATAAAAAGTCCCTGGGGCGATCGATTTAACGATTTCTCTCTTTTTCTCGATCGAGGGATTTTCCTCGAATCTCACTTTTTATTCGATGCAGGAAATATTTACAGGACAACGAAAATTTCCAGTATTTTTTCTCGATGAAACGCAGACGTTTTCTCTCCGGTTTTTGTTTGAAATTCGATCTGTGTGAACCTCCGGGTCGATTCGCTGCCGTTAACATGTCCCTGTGTTTGTCGTGAAACTCGATCGTGTACTCGCGTAATTATATGTAGAATTTTCAAGGCCATGGAAGTCGAGACTGATCGGTACGTTCGATTAAGTGCAGTCTTTTCACATTAAATATCGATCCTTCGCAAATGGAATTCGAGCTTTTGCAGAACAAATTCTCCCGTTTGCAGATCAAATTCACCTATTTGCAAATGGAATTCCATTTGTTAACGATTGAATTTGCCTTGCAAATGAGCGATTTTGTTTTGCAAAGGGGGAAATTTAATGCGAAAAGCCTGTATAATACGTGTCAATGAAGCTTCGTAGTTTCTTTTTTTGTTATTAACTAACCTTATAATTACCCATCTCACACAGCTCTGATATCCATTCGTGGAATCTCTTTATCAAGACACGTTCATCGAGGTTCTCGTGGGGGTACGTATATAAGGACAGTAATGTAAACCAATGTACACGTTAAGAACGGAACCCATATCTGAGGAACCTCGCGTTAAGCATTTGGCGCACACGTTTATATATTGATCGGTACAACAACACATATCCCACAATGATCACCAATTTACCCTGTTATTCGTTTACTCGAACGATCCGTGAGCATATTGGGGACAAAGTTTATGCGGGCTGTTGCGTGTCTCGATAGGGAAACCCAATCGCTGCAATGCTCGACCGATAGCGAACCAAAAACACGTTCCATTTTAACCCTTTCTCTGTATTTTTTCTCTTTCTATTTTTCTTTACTATAAGACATTGATACCAATCGATTGAACATCAACTACTCAATGTAGCAACCAAGTATTGGCAATTGCTTCAGTATCCTTCCATAAATATTAAAGTAGCTGAAAAAGTTACATAAAATAAATTAAAAAATGGATACTTTAATTTACTCGCAATTCTTATATTTTTTAAACCCTAAGAATCATATCAAATCAGATTTTGGTCACTAGTCACTAGTCAAAGATTTAAGGGATCGATCTTCGAATGTGTATCGTAACTTAGATTTTACAGTGGAAACTGCGATCTCAACTCAAATAGCTCACTTTGAAAATGATAAACATACGAATTGGACGTGTCGATGCGTATTTAATCGCATCAAAAATTAACCAAAGTCCAAGGGAACACGCAACAGTCCGAGATTATCCCAAGGAGACTATAAAGGATCGTTACGAAATTACTCGTAAGAACAAACAGACGACAAAAAACCTACTGGATTACACAATACGATGCTGGCACCCATGATTATTGTCTAATCACATTGCCCACGCTTCCGCCTTTCGGAGAACCCTCCGCTAATGATTTTTCTAGACGACTTCTCTCGACGCCTCCTTTCTCTTCAATTATGTAAAGTACAACACCGTGTTACCAGAAATTAATCCTCCACGGTACGAGATTAGCAACCGCAGCAAACTACCTCCTTTCCACATACGTCGACATAATGCTACACGATAAATGTTGAAAGCAGCGATGAGTAAAGCGGACCAATGGGTTACTGTTTGACACGCAAGACAAAAAGCACGGAGACGCCTGGAAACGCCGATTAGGAAGCTGGGGGGTTTTATACACACGTGGACGACAGATCTGCAAGCTGATGGACTCCTAAGTCGGTTCATGAAGGGACTAAAGCGATAGGTTATCCAAGCGTTCTTCTCGTTCTCCAAGTGATCACACACCTTCTTGAGTGTCTTATAATATATTTGCAATATATTTGCAACGCTTTCTTACGAGGCAAGACTTTTGAGGGACGCGTGAAGTGGCGTGTGATAATAAATGTGAGATTGGAGAACGACGGAAGTACTCTTGGACCAGCCAGGGTAATTATCTGAAAGCTTGCTTAAGACGGACAAGGGCGTGTTAAGGCGCAGGCTGTACTATCTACGATGTGGAGAAGGTGCCATTAAGTCCGGCTTGGAATGACTTCTTGCAAGCACACCATTGACAGAGCTAGTGTCGGAACCGCCAACTCTTAGCGACACCCTTGGTATGGTGAAAGGAGAGGGCGAAGTGGGAGTGGAACGTGGCAGGCACGAAGACTTTTTCCATATATCGAAATTGAAAAGGTTAGAATAGTCTAAGGAGGAGAAAGAGAAACCACTAAGACCCGAGGGCAAATAATCTCGGTAGCGAGTTTCCAATGCTTCCATTTCAGCCGCCAGCTCAGCTTCTATCTTCTATAACAGGTATATCAAGACTTATTTCAGTATTACCGCGCTTCGTTTCTTCTATACTATAGCTTCTACATTGTCTCCCTTACGATCGTCCTCGGAAGAGCGCGTCGGTTTGTTCTTTTATTCTAATCACCGCTAGCTACTCCACATGTCGCATACGCTTGTGGAAGAGAACGTGAAGTTACAGGAAAGAACAACCGAGTACCCAAAGTCGACCCAACAAGTTTATCTGCTGGGTGAAAAGTCAATGACCTCGCTTTGGCGTACGGTCCAACCAAAGATTATTACAATCCTACTGTTTCTTACGAGAGTCTTATCGGGAATTAAATCCAGGGACCGTACGCTGCAGCGATGTTCGATAAAACGTATCGATACGATCGTAATGCAATTCTTTTTAACAAATCAGTGGCATCGTGCCAGGCCGAGAGGTAAAGAGAATGGCGATTAGCCAGGTATCTCGTTTACCTGTTTCCGTGGCTTCAGCTGCGCCTTCCACTCTCGAAGTTCTTTACCATACGCCTCCTCCTGCTCCTTCAGTTTAAGGGTCTCGTGCTCCATCAGCATCTTCCTCTTCTCGTTCTGCAACTGCTCCAACTCCTTGATCGTGGCGTCGCTCTGCGCCCTCACCTCCTCGAGCTGCCTCGAGTGCTTCAGCTCAAACCTTTGCTGCTCCGCCCTGTACCTCTTCTTCTCGTTCTCCTGGAACTTCTTCAGCTTCTCACGCTCAGCGTCAGGGTCTGGCGCCAGGACGGAGGACATAGAGATCCTCATTGACTCTCTGAACATCATCTCCCTCGCCTTCATCTCGTTCCTGATCCTCTTAGGCAGATTCCTCCGCTCCACGGTCTGGCGCTTTATAAGCTCCTCCTCCTTCCTCTGGTTCATCCTCTTCATCTGCTCCAACTCCTTCTCGTGGCGTATGAGCATCTGGTGCCGCTGCAGGAAGAATATGTCCTTGAGTTGCCTCTTCAGCAGCTGCTGTCGCTCGTGTATGTGGCGCTCCTCTTGCTCCCAGATCGCGGCCTCTCGTGCCCTCATCAGCTGTTGCTTTTGCTGCAAGAATTGTCGCTCCATCAGGGCTATCTTCTCCCTGTGGCTGTCGGAGAGGCGCCTGAGGGACATCTCGTGGCTCTCGTTCAGCTTCTCCAGGAACAGCTTCTCCCTTTCCTCGTGCTCCGCCTCCAGTTTCTCCTTTCGTATCTTGAAGGTGCTCTTCCTTTTATCCTTGGGCATTAGGTCTACCTCCTGCTTCTGCAACCTCAGTTCCTGTTTGAGACCCTCCCGGAACTGCTTTAGCTCCCTTTCCTGCTCCCCCCGGATCTTCTTCGAGGCTAGTCGCAGGTCTGCCTCCTGCTGAGCCTCAGCTCTCTCGATCTGCTGTCTCTGTTGCCTCGCCAGAGTCTCCAGATCAGCCTCGGTGTTTCTCTCGAGCAACTGCCTCTCCTGCTCGAAACGCTTCTCCTGCTGGTCCTTGTTGAACTGCGCTTTCTGAGAAAGATCCTGGAACTGCTTCTGCTCCATCTTCTGAAGCATCTTCAGCTCGCGGAGCTCCTGCTTGCGGAATATCTGATCGTCGTAGACCTTCCCGTTCTCGTCGTCGCCGTAGATCACTTTGGAGGTCGTCGTGGTTACGACGACACCGTCTATCTCGAACTTCCTCGTCCTCTTCCTCGTCTTCTTCTTCAGATTCATCATCTGTATGTCCTCCTTCGTCCTCGTGGGCCGCGAGACCTCGCGATTGTAATCCGGCTTTCTTCTCAGGACGACCTCCTCGTCGACCTCCTGCGACTGGATCTGACTCATGTGGTTCTCCTTGTTCGACTCCCGACTGTCCTGGCTTATCGTCGTCGAGATGGACTCCGCGTCCGAGCGATCGATGCTTTTACTAGGCGTGTGCGACCTCGTCGAGCCAGACTCGCTCTGAGACCTCGAGCCCTCGAAACTGTCCGGCGAGACGCGTTTCTCCTTCAGCACCTTCTGCTTCGTCGACTTTCCAGGCCTCTCCTCAGGCCTGCTGCTCGAGCTCCTCTCCCCCTTGATCAAACCGTTCATCTTCTTCGAACTTCTGTCCCCCTCCGCTGCCTCGGACCCACTGACCATCAGCTTCCCGATCTCGTCGCCGCTGTCGCTCTTGGAACTCGTCCTCTCCATCAGACTCAGGTCGCTGTGCGACGAGCCTGTGCGAGCCACACTGTGCTTGTTCACCATCGAGGAGTCCTTCACCTGCTCTCTATCGTCGCCCACAGTGACGACGGAGACGTGACTAGTATCCTGAGCCTCGTCCACAATGGGGCTGACGATCACCACCTCCGACTCGTCCAGCTTCTTGCCCACAAGCTTCGAGGCATCCGTCAGAATTATGGGCTGCTCCTGGGGCGTGTACTCGAGGCTGTCGAGGCTTGGAAAACCATCGTCGTCAGTCGAGCTCTCGTTCACCTGGGTTTTGTTCATCTCGTTGGCCACGATCACCACTTCGGAGGTTGGGGATGGTCGGCAGGGGAAGGGCGTTGGTGAAACAGCATCGACGAGGACTGGTGGATGAGTCGTGACCACGGTTACTTGGCTTATATTGCTTGCCAGGCTGTTCGACAAGTCAGGGCTGTCGGCGGTGATGCGAACGGTCGACGTGTTTGGACGGACGTCCTGCTCCGTCTGAGACTTGCCTAGAAGGTTATGTGCGACAAGGTTGTTTTATAGTTAATTACTGCTTGGAGGTACTGTACTCGACCTTTTTTATCTAAACGTGTATTAGGTTGTGATAAAAGTGTTTTCCACTATCTGTACTTGCTGCTTTATCTGGCGATTTTTATAGGAACGTGAAACCTAACCTGTCAAATATTTTTATCCTTTGATCGCCTTCTAGTTGTATGCGTGATTCAATGGAATAACCTTTGTAGTTTGAAGGTTGAGTACAGCTGGCTTAGATAAAGTATTCCGAGAATCTTCAAACTTACCAGTGATGACCACGACATTTTCTCCGCTACCTCTACGAGAAGTGCTTCTACTTCTAATAGGAGTCGACGTGATCACCGAGACGTTAACCGAGGAGCCCTTCTGGTCTGAACCAGAAGTTTCTGCAGGGTCATGCCTACGGTCTTGCTCCTTGTTCAGCCACATCTTCCTGTCACCCTTGCCTTCGAACTCCTCGCCAAAGTTCTCCAAGGAGTCGTTCCTGGATGACCCCTCGCTGCGACTCTTCACGTTTTCCACCTTCGACACACCATAATTCGTCTTGATGTCCTCCGTCGAGCACGCTTTTATCGTCGTCTTCTCGGATAGAGGGACGTCTCGTACGTGCACCAGGGTCTCGATCGAGGAATCGCTTATTCTCAGCCCAGGATCCATAGTGATACGCTTCTCCAACACTGCGTTCAGCTTCTCCTCCACCGATTTGCGCTTCTCCTCCAAACTCTTGTAATTTTCCCCCATCAGCAACCGCTTCGAATCCTCCTCGCACAGTACTTTCTTCTCGCTTCTGGAGATACGATTGATAAATCGATGATTAACTTTCAGACAAGATATAAGATTTCAGAAAGATATAAGAACCAAGAGCAAGAATAGATTTCCTTTTTTTTAGAGGACAGACAATCACCTGCTCTTCTCCTCTAGCGAAGACTGCTTGTTGAACGCCGGCTTCGCCCAATCCTCGCATACCTCCGGCTTCACCGGCGCTGACTTCCTCTTCTCCTCCACGCTAATCTGCTTCTTTGAAGGACTGCTCCCTTTACCCTCGGATAACTTCTGCCTGGTCTCGATCTTCCTCGCGCTTTCCAGCACCGAAGAACCGCTGCTCTCCCTCGTCTCCGCCTTGTCCGGTTCCTCAGCTTCCATATCCGTGACCTGCACGACTTTCGCCTCCTTCGCCACTTCTATGGCTTCTCCCGCCATTTCCTGCGCCTGCGCACTCACCGTCGAATCCTGTCGCTTCTCATCGGACGCTCTAGGTTGGTCCACTACCTCCATGGCGGCTGACCTCTCGGCCGTCTTCGCGTTGCTGTCCTTCTCCTCGGGCTTGCTGTCCTGTCGCAAGGGCGGGGGTGGTGGTGCAGGGCCCTTTTCCCTAGATATTCGACGCTCGCTTGTCTCGTTCGTCCCTGGAGGCTTTGGTGCCTGCAGAAAGTGCATCGCGAATTGCATCGTACATATAACCTTCCTCAGCTACCCGTTTTTTTTTTAATTCATTTCCAGCACCGACTAATAAGGTCATTTGGCCAAGGAATTACTGTTTACGGTTGATTTCAAACCACCAGAACTATGATGACGTTTCGTACAACAATGTAAAAGCGATCAGTACCTGCTTCTTTTCCATCGTTGCAACGACACTCTCCTTCGACTCGGTTTTCCGCAGTTTCTTGTTCTTATCCTCCTTTTCACCGTCCCTGTTCATCTCTCGCTTGTGACTCTCCTCCTTCTTCGTGGATACGGACGATGTAATAAGATTTTCCTTGTCGGCGACTAGAGCACACAATCGGATCGTTATTATGTGGTTATCAATGTCAAATGCTGGATACGGGGTTAAGCTGTAACTCACTCTTAACATCAGCGTCACTGCGCATGGAAGCAGAGTCATCTCCGAGTTGATCCAGTTCCAGAGGAAGCTGAGACGTGCGCTGCTCCTAAAAATGTTCGTTTGGCAAAAGTCAATGGGGGTGAAATTGAGCGCCGCTGTGAGATAATATGTATGGTAACATGTATAACATCTATCTTTCGGTATTCTAACTGCGGAGATGACTTTGACCTTGTTTTTTTCCCTTTGACCTTGTTCTCCTACCGGTCTCCGGATGATTACATGAGAGATAGAGTATGTCATGAAATGACAATGAATTAATGTTAAAGAAATCCTTTCGGATGGATTATGCATAAAATCGCAAAAATGTATCGCGTAGTGTTTCTGATAAAATACAAAAAGTATGTCTGGAAAAAGAAAAAAAATACTGGGCAGCATGTTATCGCATAAACTACTGACCTGACAAACGCAGGGATGTTGGGGCTGGCGAGGCCCAGGAGAGCCGCATGCACAGCCAAATGTATTAAATTACAACAGCACATTCAGTTGAATATCCTCGCATTAAATATGTAAAATTAAAACGAGTAATTCTAGGGAAATGATAATGACGGCTCGATAATTAGTGTTCCTTTGGTTTAACATTATGAACTCAAAGGACAAAGATCAATGCAAATCAGCGTTCCTCGAATCATGCCCCATATCTGTTGGTCGATCAAAATATTTTTTTCCCTGGAATTTTGTCTAACCTTTTGATCGAGAAACGCCGAAGTAGCTCGTCACATGCATGACCATTCCAATGCCGTATAGAATATAAAGTATATCGTGCACAAACATGTAAGGTATAACGATATATCTCATGTATTGGCATACAAATGTATTTAATTGTTATTCATGATACAATGATTCAATGGAGGTTGGCGATCTATGGAAGCGGAAAAAATTGGCGAAAAATTTGGCTTTCCATGTATACAAGAAATATGTATCGGTACAAAGGCTTGATCAGTTTTACATTACTTAAAAAACAACTTCCAAATGTGTACTAAACATTTTGACGTTCCACTTAAAAGCAGCTTACCGATCCGCTGATATTGTTCTCTGTGCTTTTTCGCCTTTTTGGCCTTCTATCAATGCGAAAGCGTGTAACAACGTATGTACATGTTAATCCTGTATATCAAGCTTTGTGCATAGCTATAATTTAATAGACCCTTAGCATGCCATTGCGGTTGTATGCTTAATTTATTCAAAGAAACAGAATCTTTATGCATACACGGTATAATCGTGTTTCGCTAATTCAATGTTTATGCAGCATAAATGCAGCTACAATATAAGATAAAGTCTGCCGTTATTCGTCTAAAATAAATCCAAGATTCGCGTTCAAGAACCATGCAAAAACTATGTCAAGGAGCTTCGGCCGATTGGCTTTTCCAATCGAATTTTCGATCGGTAATTACATATTGCTGTACGATTCACTCCGCAAATTATAGACCCGTTTAAATTATAGCTTCTCAGTTATAAATTAGATGCATGTATATATATATCAAATGTGTATGTAAAAAAAGAGTAATGTATATATATATTAAAACCTACCTCAGCTTCCTCGTCGACCAGCTCTTCCTCAACAACGTCAGCCTTATATTCCAGAAGCAGATCCCTGATCGGCTTCGAATCTAGGGTCCGATTTATAAAGGGATGTTTTAACAGCTCGTCTGCAGTGGGTCGCGACTGTGGATCCTTTATCAAGGCTTTGGCAATGAAGTCGTTGAAGTCCTTGCTCCATTTTCCAGGCTGATCGAGCTTCGGCGGGTCACTCTTCTGTATTTTAAGCAGGACTCGCATCGGAGACATCTCGTGATTTGGCGGTTCCATTTGTGCAAATTCTATCAGCGTGATGCCAAGAGACCAGATATCCACCTGGGTGAACGAGGAACAAGAAGAAAGTTGGATATACATGCACAAGTACATTGAGAATGTCGGAGATGTATAGAATGAATGATTTTACTCACTTTGAAATCGTATGGATTGTCCCTGAAGGTTTCGCATAAAACAACCTCTGGCGCCATCCAGTAAGGCGTGCCGATAAATGTGTCGTGCTTCTGCAGAGTATGCTTGTTCTTTGCGGACACTCCAAAATCAGCTGAATATACAGCGTTATATTATCATGGCGAAAGTTTCGATTAAAAAGTATAACAGTAGATTAAAGGTATTTACCTATTTTTACACCCCCCGCCATTGTCAATAAGACGTTTCCCGCTTTCAAATCCCTATGGATTACCTTTGATTTGTGGAGAAATGCAAGACCCTTGGTCATATACTGACATACGTACGCTATTTGCGCTTCCGTTAAAGCTTTTTCTAACTCAACCATTATGGAATCAACAGCCCCACCATCGCAATATTCGATCAACATCTGCAAGTATACAATGTATTTTTCACCCATATATATCTGATTTTTCCTACGCATAAACATACCCATAATTTCCCTTCGATAAAATATGCTTCGTGCAATTCAACAACGTTTGGATGTTTGCACTCTGACAATATATCTATTTCAATCATGAAATCGCTAAGATCGTCCTCCACCTCCAAAGCACACATCTTTGCTGCTGCAAGTTGATGGGTTTGCCTGTGCTGTGCCTACAATACAGTATTTAACGTAGTCTAGATAATAATAATAAGTGATAAATGCATTATTAACTTAATAACTTATTCATCAGTATTATAGAAATTATTGGGTTGCTTTACCTTGTAAACTTTACCAAATGCACCATCTCCAAGCTCCCCCACCATCTCCCAAAATTCCTCGGGATTGCAGTCCATTTTAATGTTATTGTATAATTTCTTCTTTTTGGCATCATTACCACCGAAGTGGAATGCCTTCTTCAGATTCGAAAGAAACGACATATTTGCAGTTATCTTAATGACATTCAGTACATTTGCACATATACAGAAACTGCACCGTTGTTATTATTAATTATGAACACACTCAATGTATTTAGTACATTACTATGCAAACCACAAGTAGTAAATATTTATGAAAAACTGTATTAAAACGTGCTTCCAACATAGCAGTCGTCGTGATGCGGAGCATTAATACAATGTATATTTAGAACCATTTTCTTTTTCTCGACATCACATCACATTATTATATATTAGTATAACGTTTTATAAGAAGCTATTTTTTAAGAGGACGGTTACGTTTAAATCCCCTTTGAGCACCAGGGGATTGTATTATGCCCCTCCCGCATCTTGACACACTGTGTTTAACGTTCATTAATCCACGACTATCTTGCTTGAATCACGGTAAATACACCTAACACAGGAAAAACCCATTGTTGCTGGTTTTTAGCCACACCTTTGATCGAACCTCCGCACTATTCTGAAACAAAAAAAAGACAGATCCAATCGTGCCTTACATTTAAAATTTGTGCAGCTCAAAAATCATTACAAATATAAAAATGTTAAAGTAATATTTTCATTGCAAGATACACAGAACCAAACTACTTAAAACAATACATGGCTGTTTTGAATATCATTGTAAAAAAAAGCCTGCTAGAGGAGAGTATTGTGAGTCACTGTACGTTTTAACGGATAAACAAATTATAGGTGCCTTATTTTAAAATTACAATCTCTTATGAGCTAGTGATTTACCCAATTTGTAAAGAAACCTGCTAAGGGCAACTTTCTTTTAGTATAATAGCTGTAGTAGTATAGAAATTCCATTGATAGAGAAAACTAGGACATAGCTAACAGAACAACATTCCAACAAGAGAGACCTCTATCTATATGCATTTTAGCTAAAGCTCAACTCTTCACTCATATGGCAATCTTTTTCCTACTCAACTTTATATAATTAAAAAGGGAATGTTTAACAGCACAATATACAAATACCACAGAGGAAAATACCCCTTATAAGTAACACTAAGATTGCAAAAAACAACATACTTTAGACCAAATCCAATAAATACGAGAAATATATTAATATGGAGAACAATATTCCTCTTCTCAAAATAAACTCCTCCCAATGTATAAACAGCTCTATAAAACCAGAATTGAACAAACCAGCTGGCTGGCTTTCACGTCGTAAAATACATCGTAGGCACAGAGATAAAGTAACTGACTTTTTAAAAAACCTAGATATTGCTCCGATAAGTACAATAGAAACAACACTGGAGAAGGGGCTTCAAGATATGAGGGCACTCAAGCCTATTCAGGGTACGTCACACGTCGTTCCTACATATAAATCCATCCCAAAGACATCTTCATCCAAAATACACCTTGAAGTTTCTAATAATTAGGCTCTCCTTCTACAACACCTCCCCTACTCCGACAGGCGCTCAGAGTAAACCGCGCCATGCCACCCTCTGCAGACGCAGATCAAACGCACGAACGCGCTTAGATTTCCAGCAGCTTCACGAATTTATACATGCTCATAATTCTAACTAACGGTCCATCTGCGCTTATCCTTTGAACCAGGAGTTCAAAGACCACTGCGCCTTGGACGAAAGCTAAGTAGACAGGTGCCGCAGGAAGCACAGTTTTGACATGTTCCGCCATTGCGCTGTCAGACCCGAGAAACCGAACTAGATACGACCTGGGGGATGTGGAATTGCTCGGAGACGGGGTCCAGTGGCGGTCGACTGGTGGCTTAGGTGCGTCGATCAGGCAGCGTCCACCGCGACGAACGCGATTTCCGCGCCGACGGCTACCGCCAAGGGCCCCACGTCTCGTCGACGTTCCACGAGCACCTCGGTCGGCATCGAAACCGAGTATATCCCTTGGAAAGGCCTGCGTATCCCAGACCCGCCAGGGTGGTGTCAGGCGACCAGCCGACGGAAAAATACGCGAGGATCCGCTCACCTGGCTCCGCGAATCTCCGGAAATCCCGGCACCTCGACGGACGATCACTCTCCCTCGAGGGGATCCCACGGGTCCTCGGGGGACGAGGGGCCTGGTGCACTTCCCTTCGCGATAACCCGCGATCGTACCACGGGCCTGCCTGTCGCGAGTATCAGCAAACCCGACGGAGCTCGACGTACACGGCCATTTTCAGCAGCACACGCACACAACACATGCACTGCGCTCCACACCACGCCTGGAAGTGACGTAACCAATTGGCAAGTGTGCCTGCCGTATTGCGAGGGCCCTCTACCTTATGAATGATCAATTTTTCCACCGTGCCCGGATAACGTTGCGACCGGGAGGAAAATCCGGAGGGCCTTGACGATCCCTCCTGCTCGCGAGAGGATTCGTTCCTCGAGGTGCGCACTGGGAGGCTAGGGTTCCGCAGGGCCTCGATCGTGGGAGGGAGAGGGAGGGAGATAGAGACCGAGGGAGGGGAGAGAGAGAGATAGGCGATACCGGAGCCTCGCCCCGCAGGCGGTCGCGATTAAGATGCACCGTGCATGCGATTACGAGGGTGGGAAATGAGCTATCGAGTGCATCTCTCGAGGAATGCCCCGCCCTGTTTTCTGGAAGCTCCGAAGCACGTGAATTTGGTCCGTAGGTCGGACTTTCGCATCGAACATGGGTCATGGGCGCAGTAGTTGGAGAAGGTCGGTGCATCACCTATGAGGAAAATCGGAAGGACGAATTCCTTTTACGTCCGTCACACTGTTCCTCGGCGAGCTGTGACACGGTGTTCATCCGATTACGGGAAATCGATCGCTCCAAATGCCGTTAACGCCGAAGCCCCGTGAACGCAATCTTATTATGCTCCCGGGAACGAAGCGAAATACACGATAACGCGATTACCGGTTGACCAGTGAATCTCCCGGGCTTAAATCGGGACGAATGTATTAAACCCCTTTCACTCTCGGTCTGTAGTTTGCTGATCGATAATTCCCTTGGTCCCTCGTGGATAGGATATGCGGATTATTGTAGGAACTAATACGTTCGCTATATTCTTTTCTTATGTTGCTTATATAGCGATCAGAGCGTAGGCGAAACATAACCTATTGCATCAGGTAAGCACAGTTTGCTTGGAAATTTTCTGTAAATTCGAAGAGCAGGAAGGTGTATCTCGTGTTCTTGGAAGATTGCGTGAAATAATCGAGATATGTGTAGAATTATATAAATTCGAGGTGTATGAAATTTTGTGGGTACATAACCAAAAATAACGAGAATAGTTAGTTTACCTTAGACTCGATAGCACGTTATATGAAGAGATCACATTATCTGTGATATTGTTCATTCATAAAGCAGAAGAATGGCTGGACAACAGCGGGGAATTTTTCGCATGATTTGGAAGAACTTTGTCGCTTCCTTCAAGTTTCCTGAAAGAGCCAAACTGATAGGCGAGGATTATTATGGTACAAAGTACTATGAAAAGCCGAATCCAAGCGGACGAAAGTCTGCTAGGTACTTTGTGCCAGTCACCAAGGAGAATCACGAACAGGAAATGCCAGCAGAATGGGAATCGTGGCTTAGATTTCGTAGGCGTGAACCACCCACCCAAGAGGAGGTTGAGAAGAATTATCAAATAGCAATGCAAAAGAAAAGGAATGCCAAAATGCTTGAAGGAAAGTACCTAAACAGTGGATCAACAGAAGTTTCCAAAGCACCTGTTGAGAAACATGGTTTTGAAAGCTTTCCCTCTTATGAGGAATATCAAAAAAATGGAAGGGATTACAAGATTAAAATACCAAAATAAAATATAGATTAGTGAGAAATTAATAGGCTAGATAAATTCTACAGACAATTGCACAACTGTAAAATAAAGAAATACACAACAAAAAGAAATAGATTTTATTGTAAAGTATTGAGCTAAGGTAGAAAGATATGAATGTTTAAATGGCGATGCACTGTATCTACATGTAAAACAATTTATTAATATCCGAAGTTTCTATACATGTACTTTTAGGTACATCGTCTTACATATGGTCAGTCGTATCTTTCGACAACAAATTCGTAATCTCGATACAATTTAAAACTACAAACCTGAAATACAAAATAACTTCCTTACTAAGAAACTCTGTAATCTGTGTCTATGCTAAGTTACGGCTGGGTGCTGTTCCAAGATAAATTCATTTCCTCTATGTTGCCCTGGAGCATGGCAGAAGCATCTTGTTCTTAGGAAATCATAAACCAGACAACTTAACCATACGAAATAATGTTCCTCTAAACCGAGAAAAGATTCACGTGGACATACGCTCCTAAGTGTAAGCGCTGTGTAATTCTGAATCAAAGAAATCACTCTCTATCTCCGACGTCTTTAGTACCAGATACTGTCATTGCAAGAATACGTAATAAATAGTACTCTGTACACCGAAGTACGAGTTGTCAGTCAACATCAAACATAGGTTCTTTCGGCTGACAGAAATTGACGGAATCGTATGCTGGCTAAGTCTCGCTGATCAACCAGAGAAGTCACTGTTGTCGAATAGCGCTTGATCGTAGAGCTCCCCTTTCACCAGTCGTCCACCAAAGTATCGACCGTTCAGCGAATCTCTTGCACGCTCAGCCTCTGCAAATGTGCACTCGTACAATCGAGATAGTTATCAATAGTTTGGCTAAATGTAGGTTAAGTTACCCAGGAAAATGACGTTTTTTTGTAATGAGCTTTTCTCAACCAGGTTCGACAGTGATATTAGCAGAAAGATCTCTTATCAAGATTCTCGAGAATAATGTAGTGAAATATTATAATAGTTAAGGTAAGCTTTACCGCTCATCTGTGAGAACTCGACGAATATTTTGACGATGACTTCAGCATCTTCATCATCCTCTGACTGTCGCTCATTGTAGATGATGACACGTTCGACGACTCCGAATTTGGAACATTCGTCCTGTATCTCCTCCTGCAGGCTCTCGTCCACGTCCTCCGGTGCTACCATATTTCTCAGTATAACCACGCGTGATTCTACTTTTCGCATGAGCTTTTGCATAACAAGGTGTCGTGCACTCTGGCCCTTGATCGACATGTTTTCTTGTTGTTGTAATGTCTGTGGTTCCGTCTCTTCGAGTAATTTTTTCTGTAGCTCTTCTTGCTGCTTTTGATGAGCTGCCTGTTCTTGCGCCCGTCTCATAATGTCAGAGTTAGCTGCTGACGTAGTTACTGGTATCTGGAAGTGGAAATGCTTATAAGACATTGTTGCACCTCACGAATACCATTTAGACTTTGTAAAATATGTGAACTCTCTTTGCGATTATTAACCAATGTTGAGGATTAAACTTACAATCGGGGTGCCCACTATCGTAGGTGCAACAACAGCTGGAGGTGGTATTACTACAGGCTGTCCAGGAATAGGTTGAATTATAGCTGGTGGTCGAGTCAAGGTCTGTGGTATGGCAATACCTGGTGGAGGTATGACAGGTGCCACCGTGGCTACTGTTGGTGGTGCCATTATCGTTGCGGGAGCGATTGTAGGCCTCACTATTCCTGGCAATGCTATAGACAAAAGGCATGCTTGGTTAAGAGCCTGTTGTTAGAGTTGTATTAATCTGATATATATATATATATCATATTCGATCAGGAGAATTATATTAAGTATACTAACCATGATTAAGGATCGGTGGTGCAGTTGCTCCGAGTTTGGTAAGACCAAGGGCGACGGCATTGCTGGCGACTGCGTCCATTGCTTGAATCTTTGCTGTAGCTGCAGCAGCTGCAACAGCTGCAGCTGTAGGCATCATGCTGGTTCCGCTTGGTGGGCCCATAAGGGCATTAGGCGGTGTGATAGCTCTGCCAACTCTGAGATATTGTCCACCCAGGTCGAACAGGTTCATGGAGGCTATAGCCTCCAGAGCTGCCTGCATGGTCTCGTACTCTATAAAGCCGTAACCCTTATGACGGTGGGGTGAACTTCCTTGCGCCAGTTTGCAATACGTAATTGGGCCAAAAGCCTCGAAAACAGACTTAATATCATCTTCGGTCAAGTCTTGGTGTATAGATGCAATGTAGATGCGATTGTAATGTTTACTCTCCTCTGTAATTTCGTCAATTACCGATTGTGCCTGGGGCATGTTGGATGGGCGTCCCACGACCTGCAGAAAGGACGCTGTACTCGAAGCAACTAAGTCGAATAATTGTTACAAGCTCTTTTCCTATTCCTAACGTAGCTTGGTGTAATCGATAAATAAGTTAAATATACTCTTAACTTCTAGGATATTCATCTTAGCAATGAGTAAAAAAATACGTAACTCATTTAAAGGCCTTTGAAAATTGTAAATGTCTCGAGAGTAATTACTTTCCATTAACATAGACTGTTTCATTGTGTGCTGTACATACAACATAGGGATTTGTGCTTTGGATATAAAAACGCTATAGTGAAATAACATGCGACAAGTAGAAAAAGGCCTTTGACCGAAGTACATTGAAGAGCTGTAACGCAATTCGATCAGAAACTAAAGTATTTGTTATACTAAATAAAAATTTGCCGACCTCCGGCGGGATGATAGGATTGCTGGGGGACAGGAAATTCGTTATATAGGTACGTCCCGCTACCTTGATGTTGCGTCCACCAATCATGACGCCATTCATTTGTTCCAGAGCAAGTTGAGCTGCTTCGGGTATCTCGTACTCGACGAATGCGAAACCCTTGTGTTTCTGGGTAACCGGGTCCCAAGACATGTTGATAGATTTAATCGGGCCAAACGGCAAGAAAGCTTGCCTGATAGTGTCCTCTTTCAGTTCAAAACTGATGCTGCCCACGTATACCCTGTTGTGTAGGAATGAGCAATTTAACGTTACAATCACTGATTCTCTGATGCACAAATTAGTAATCCTTTGCTTTCTCTTCATAGGAATTATACTTACTACTCTACCCTAACAGATATTCTTTCAAGTACAAAAAATAAGCATTATGTATATTGCAAACCCTTTATAATGCTGAGAAGATTCTGGCATAATAACAAAAATGTTACAATGCATATAGAATATCTTCAAACTACATGTACAGAGACAAATATATTTCTCTTACGTTTGCACATTCAATGGTATTTTAAGAAACTCGGAAGAGAACGTTACGAAAGAGAACGTTGTAGGATTAATTAAGTCTCCAAGCCGAACATAAGATATAAATGATATCCAACACTACAATAGTCTTCCTTTAGCATGTCGACTCTTGAGGAGGATATTTGGAGGGCTAAGGCACAGAAAAAACAAACCTGCACATGAGGGCGAGAGCCTGCTGTCTCTGCACCTGATTCCGTTGACTAGCCATTTGCTGCAACACAAAGGACCATAGGCCTTCTATTGATATCCCTCCCCCTTACATACACCATGTCTCGTTCAATTCAAAAATCCCCCAAGCTCTTTTACCATTCCAGCTTCCTTGCTCAACTACCACTCCCCTTCCATGTTTAAATATTCACAATGCATGAATTAAATTTGTGCGTCAAAACTTATGACGCTTAGAAAAATATCGTCCCACCGATTCAAGAGTATAAACTTAAATATATTCAGGAATATTTGTACCGTGAGAAAGCTGTAACCAAATATGGATATGCTTGCATAAAATTGATGAAAGGTGAATAAGGTCAAAATATCATACCGTCTAAAATATCTGCTTAAGAGAGGACAAGGCAGTGGATTTGTTTTCGTAAAGAAATTTCGTATTCTTTAGGTAAAGAATTGCGAATTAAAAGGGAAGGATAATCGAGCGCAGAAGTACATGTTTCTTTATGTATCTCAAATCATCCATAGATTCATGCACAAAAACTTGTCCTCCTTTGCGCTGGTACAGCTCAGCTCCCGCCGACTATTATCTCAAGATATTTAATCTTCTCTTACGGTAGCAACTCAGGGAAACGTTTAGGAGTGTTTGATCGTAAGGCGGATTCATATTATTTCTGTCTTGATTTGGTTGACACTAACCTGCACATTAGCAATAAAACTTGCTGCCGCAGGACCAACTTATTCTTCTGCAGGGAGAAAAAATCAACCGATCAGAGTTAGGTTCCAGTGTTCGTTTCTCGATTCTGTATATTATATTTTACTCGCATGTTTAACGAACACAGGCTAGGCAATGTAATGATAAAAATTTAATACGACTCGGCGGGGCGAGCTAAATTGCAAGGACAAATGTGAGTTAAAAATCTTGGAATTGTGGAGAAAAATACATTGTACTTTACACTGGTATAATTGGCAAAGAGCTAAATAGAGGAGGCAGTATTTATATCTAATATTATTTAAAACTGGTAAACTCTTGGGATCATTAAAAAATGATCCCCCAAGTATGTAATGTAACTCAATAAATATAAGGTCCATCGTACATTCATGTATCATTTAACATTTTTATTCAATCATTTACGAATTCTTTGTATTGTGTACACACACGATTATCCTTATTTACAGGGACTTGAATTTTGTATCAGTATCAATATATGAATGTACAATGAAGTGCAAGACATATGTTAGGCGAGTAAAGTTTGTTAGCCTTGCATGTAACAATTACCTGTTGTTGATGAGCTAAGGTCTGCTTCATTAAGACCATTTTGATGCTTTGTTCCATGGCATATTTCTTCGCTCTGTTTACCGTATCCTGTTGTTCGGATGTGATTTTTGGTAGACCCGCACCCAGAATTCCAGGCAAGGTAAGGTACTTGGCTCCAGGTCCTGTCGCATATAGAAACTCTATGAAATAGCTTACCAAGTTTAGATTAAAAGAAAAGCATATGAAAATTTTGTCAGATCTTATCAGCTACAAGTCCATTTAATCGTAGCCAATGTTCAACATGACTTTAATTGAACTGGCAATTTCAAATAATGTCACCACTAATTATTACATCATATATGTACGCATTTATTATATCGTACAAAAAGAATTTTATAACTGATTATACATACCGGCAACGACCTGTCCCATTTGATTGAGATCATATATAGGGCCTGGCAAGAACTCTGTAGCGGTTCCTACAAAGAAATTCTGTATCAGACAAGTTTCTCATATCAGACAATTACGTACAATACTACCATCATCATATACGCAAACATTTTTAAGGCTTCCTCCTTTCCTCATTCATAATGATGGAAGTATTCGTAAAAGATAATTACATATAGATTTTATGTACGGCAGTCGGTTTATAATGTTACAGAGAACTTTTCCCTGCTACCTTCTAATTGAACTTTTTGTTTTGAGATGAAGCTTAGAATAAGGACTTGCGAAAGTTCTGGCATATTCCAGTATTAGGAGAAAGCTAACAATTGCTAATGACCGTTCGGAATTATTTCTATTGATACTTTATCTTATGCAATATGATCGAGGACAAACAAAATGATTCAAGGAAAAAAAAAACGAGAAATATAACGAAGTTCTGCAGCAGTTCCCATGGTAGAACCTTCCTTCAAACTGTAAGTTTAAAGAAATTAAAACAGTTACGACACACACGACGATACACTCTTATTATAAACAGAGACTCAGAATAGAGAACCAAATAGTTCTCTTTCTTCACCTGCGTACCATCAGAAGAAATAAAATGCATTTGCTTCGGGACAATTAAAATACCGTCAGAAGCAGTGTCAGATTATTCAAAAGTTAAGAGTATCAAAAATTAAAGCGTTTCTAATGTATCACGAGTGGACAAATTGGATCGATTTTAAGTCTTAACCGCTGTTTGCACGATCAGCCCCAAAATAAGCAAACTATCGATAATTAGATTAGGTTTCATACGATCATAACCAATTTGGTCTGCTAGTCTCTGAAACAGAAATCAGAACACGTTGAAACGTTTTAAGATTTCTCCGTTCTTTTTTGCTTTTCTCTTTAACTTTTGCAGTTTCACAAATTAAAATCGTTAGCTTTGTTCGATCATTTGATTAACGGCTAACCGTGTTCTGGGCTGAGCAATGATGGTTGTGCGCAAACTATCCGAGATTGAGGCGACGCACAAATCTGTAAGCACAAAGCAAAGGAGAATACTCTCAGTGCATTTTCTGCGCCATCCTTTTAAGGTTTGCCTTCTCCAACCTACTACGCAGTTAATCCTAACAGCCTCTATATAGCAATGGCGATCCTAAGCAATGAGAAATATCAAAGTCTTTCCTCAAGATTACGAAACATCCTTAGAGAGAACGTGTAGGGCATTATCTGTACGCGCAAATACATATGCACAAAAATGTGAATGTGTAAATGCGTATAACCGATCTCCTATAAATTACACATACACACACAGTTGCTTTGTACGATGTGTAACATCCTCTTTAACAGCGTAAACTTACCTGTTACACTTTCAATCCTAAATACGAATAGACGTATACCACGCAACGATATTTTATAAAGATACAAAGAAAGTTTCATCGCCATTGCACATCCTGATTATAAGCCTCTCCATATGTACTTTGCATCCTGTTCTCATTAGTGCCATATGCGAAACGGCGTTAGATAGTGAACAAAAAAATTATAGAACTACAACAAACGCTTTCTTGTTTGAATAAAAAGAGCAGGCTCGTTTTTTATTCCAAAAGAAACTTTAAGTGCGTTTCTTAGCTCACCGTGTACTTTGCGACGCCAAAGAAAATATAAGACGGATAAGCCATCGACTTCCGAGAAGTCTCGATCATTCTTTACGATCGGGCTTGCATCAAGTACGATCATCAAGGCTCACAATTAGGATCAAAAAGAAACTATCCTAAAATGCTGACCTATCTAAAATACGCATCATTTTTGGTACTCGACAATAGATGCAGTATCAGTGGGAGTTTGCAAAACTCTGATTTGTTCTGTTCAACGAATGTAGCGTTCTCTTTCTTTGTTTGGCGCACGCTCATGATCACAGCTCAGTCGTAGGCCACAGATTCTGTACTGTCTCTCCGCTGTAACATCTCAGAACAGAAGGACAACCATACATTAGTTTTATTCAGGGCCAACGATCACCTATTACCCTAGCCTACCAAAATTTATTCTGAAACTGCAATTGACCGCATGACAGTAATAGACAGTCTGCCAGCATTTAAGAGAAAGCTAGCGCCTGATCGTCCTAAGTTATTTATTTATGTTTCTCTTCGTCATTTCCTTGTCTCTAAAAATATATTACGCTTGCTGTTGCTTCTCAGTTCAGCGTCTTTTCCCGTTGTACACTTATGTGCACGATGTCTTAATGTTTATGGGCATACGGCTATCTGGCTGCCTTAGCAATGTACCTTCAACTCTGGGTTTCTTGTTTGGTGGTTCTGCATTGTTTTGGGAAGTCGGTGCCTGGAAGGAAAAAGTGCCAATTGCATTAATAACTTAAACTCCAACCTATGACAGACATTAAATTACAGTATGTACAAATCCATATCTATAGCATACAAGCATAGTAAATTGATATTCTAAAATCTGTCATAAGTTTAACGCAATTTACGAGATGTATCAAGGACAAAACTGCGCGGAGATAAAATATGTTGGTGTGCGTGGAAAAACATTACAAAAAATCGATAACATTTATTTTAATTACAGCATCCCAGGAGCGAGGAGAGGAGCGATAGCCGATATTTAATTGAACCGCGAGCAGACAAAATCGCATTAATCTCGACAATAATGAGGATAATCTAAGATAAACGGCCATGCTCCATTTTTGCGCTCATTCCTCAGCTTCGGTTATGTACAGTGCAAATGTTAGGAGGCGTTTTAGAACCGCCATCATGGTATGAATTATCGTGCAATCATTCCCCCACGGCCACGTCCCGCAAGATAAATCGTAAAAATTGACTTACCATGGCCATTGTTCCGTTCATTGTCTTTTCGGATCCGATGCACCGGGCTTGTTCCTCAGTATACGCAGATTTAGCAGGATCGACGCGGATCGCGACAAGCAACTTACATCCGTAGATCGCCCTTACGGAAGTGGCCCAACATGTCCGGTACAGTGCAAATCCGTCGATATTATTTCGGCGCCCAGCCTCGCAGCGACGGACGAAAGGGCACGTCCGAGGATTCGCATTAAATTATCGTTATTTAAGCCTTGCGTGGGACGATAAAATATATTTGGCGATTGATACGCGATACGGCACTACCGCGATGGAGACTTGACCAACGTAGTATTTTTATGACAGACAGGAGACATGTGTTCGCTGGTTAGAGTTTAAAATATTTAATTCGGGATTTTTTACTGCACGACAAAGCGGTCGATTATGGATTCGGACGGCTTTCAAGTCAGGCTAATTAATAGCGAGAAGGTAATCAAGGAGATATTATTTATTAATGATTCCCCCCAATCGTCCAATATTAGCTCATGGAATGATTCACGGGATATTATTTGTCCCGGCGATTTTTGCTGATTAGCGGCGGCATATGCATTGTTCTTTCAACGAAGTAATATTAACGAAAAACCTCCTTACGCGAACTCTTATGTATGCGCGTGATTAACAGGGTAAGGGTTTGTTCGCCACGCGACCATACAAGGAAGGGGAGGTGATATTGGAAGAGAAGCCCATAGTCTGCTGCCAGTTCTCATGGAACTCCGACTATGGGTATCTGGCTTGCGACAATTGCTTGAGACCGCTGGAAACAGCAGAGGAAAATGTGCGGAGGTTGACCGGTAATCCAAGCATTATCTTACCGCATCACGAATGCTGCGAAACGAATAAGAACATGATAACGGAATGCCCAATGTGCGGCGTTAAGTACTGCAGCGCAGAGTGCCAAAATGAGGCATTTCAGAGGTATTCATGATTTAGTTAAAATCATTATACGAGGATAAGGGTTAATGCATTTAGTTTATCTCATGATTAATATTAAAATTATAGGTTTCATAGTACATTATGCTTGCAATCTAAAGAAAAAAACGAGCCCCACCCTGTGATACAATTAAACGAAACGTGGAAACAAATGCATTATCCTCCAGAAACCGCGACTGTAATGTTGCTAGCTAGGATGGTGGCGCTTGTGAATCAGGCTAGTAATAAGGATGAAATCTTGAATATATTCTCCCAATTTTGCCATCGTACGGTAAATGATACTCAGGAGATTGCTCATAACTTATTGGGGGAGAAATTCATAGGGCAAATTGACGTACTCAGACAAATGATGCAAGATGCTTTGAATGTCGATTATACGTCTCAGGTAATGGAAAATAGAAGTTCCATATTTACATGGTAATGTACGTGACTCCATATGCTGCATTTGTAGTGGTTTACACCCGATGGCTTTAGAGATTTACTAGCTTTAATTGGTACGAACGGTCAAGGAATAGGAACCAGCGCATTTGCTCGCTGGGTTAAAAATGTATCTTCCTTAGAACTGCTCAGGGATGAAAGGATACAAGTTGACAAACTAATAGATAGGATATACGATGATATGGACGAAGGTACATGACAAAATTGTACCTTTTTCTGCAGTGCATAATTTTTAACAACTAAGGTTTATATTCTCTATAACGTATTTCTTTTTATAGTTGTAGGTCTCTTCTTAAATAATGAAGGTTCTGGCCTTTACATTTTGCAATCGACAGTAAACCATAGCTGCGTACCAAACGCGGCCGTAGAATTTCCTTATTCGAACAGCACCTTAGTCCTGAAAGCAACGCATGACATTCTACCTGGAGAAGAAATATGTATAAGCTATCTGGACGAGTGTGAGCTTGAAAGAAGTCGACATTCTCGGCAAAAAGCATTGAGTTCCTTATATCTATTCGTGTGTCACTGCGATAAATGTGAGTCGCAGGCTGATGCTCCCGATGAGACTTCTGAGGATGAAGATTGCGACGATATGTCTAGCTGAAGGTACAATATAACGCATATATTTTATCTATTATAATATGCACACATTTTGAGATTTATTCCTCAATACATGCATAATGCTCTATATCTAGAAATTGATGTAATATTATTAATAAAATATCTACATTACATATATGGATGGTATACATTTTTTTTTTTATACAAGAATATTTATTAGTAATCTCTTGTATTTCGTCAGCAAATTACAAATGCATTACATAAAATCATTTAAATATATTTAACATGAGAGCAACTTATATTTGCTGTTGCAAGATCTGGATTTATCGCTGATTTATTGTCTATAACTTTTTTCTTAAGGTAATTGTCATTTTTTAAAATACATATTATCAATAAGGCATTCTATCTTATACATGTAAAAGTAATATTTGACTTCAGGCATTTGATGCATTTTATAGATAAGGCATTAAAATAAAATGTTTAATCTTGTTAATGGACAAGATTGATGTCAATTAAAAATTTACAATATCATTCACAGAATTTTGCGTGTTCAGTATTTATAAAATACATTAAACTATGTATATTAAAATATAGCAGTATCTCTAGCAATCCGTCAGAGTTCTATCAAACAGCTGATTGCACAACTAATGTTCTTATTTACATACGAAAAAATATGAAGTAAGCGTAAATTTGTGCATATCAATTGCTACCTATTGCCCTGCAAAGTTATCTTTTCTTATAATTAATTTAGTATAAAATTTATTAACTATTTTCAAGAGTAATTTCATTCTTTCCTAATATCATAAGATTTGATATGTAATAAGGTAGTGGTGTTTTAATTACTCGCCGTTCTATTAAATTTGTTAAACATGTAGCTATGTTATGGCTACGGAATTCCCATCTAAAATAATGTGCATTTTATAGTCTTGATAGATCTCAATTGAAATATATTTCCTATACTCACGTAACACGCATAGTAGTATTTCCTAATTTTGTCGATACAGTTTCATCTTTCCAAGATTCGTCTGGCCCATTTATAATAAGCAGTTCTAACGTAGGTGGACTTTTGCCAAAACATTTCTGCGCATAGTTCTTTCTTTGCATATGCTGTGTGTAGTCAATTTCTGTTGGTCTGTAAATTAGCAACAGCCTGTTCTTAAGTACCAAAAGACTTAACCGGTGTATAAATTGTTTTTGCTGAGAAAAATTTAATTACTTGACAATTGGAGCTGTGTCCTCATAAATCGGAGTCTGATCCTGATCTAGATCTAGATCTAGATTTTCAGAATTTAGCGTACCTTGCTTTCTTGCCCATAATAATTTGATCAAAGATCTGAGATCCCTACCCATCAACTTCAATTGCTTACTACTTGTATATCCCATGCTGTTCGTCATAGCTTCAATGAAAAGTTTCGGCACATTCTTCTTTGAAGAAAAGAAGTACCTTTGTCCCAGAAATATAGCAAAGAAAAATGGATTTCCACGCTGCACCTGACGTCGTTTCAAATTTTCTTTTATAGACACATAAGTAACTCCATCATAAGTTGTAACCTTCACGCCCACCTCCATACCCAACGTTAAAAAATGTTTCTTAATAGAACTTTGTAATTCTTTATTAAAATAAGGTAACGATTGACTCAATCCTTTCAACATATGCCCATACCATATTTTTCGTTTATCATGTCTACTGAGCTCTGAAACAATTATTTAAAGCCAGCATGTTATAATTATTGGCAATGGTCAAATTATTTTTTTCTTAACGCACTCAATGTGATAATAATTTGAAGAACTTACCAATTACTTCTAATGTTGATAGACGATCCTTTAAAACACTTTCTTGAAGTTTTGCATCCTATTGAGAAATATTATTGGTCACAATTATATGAAACGATTAAAGGCATGTATATAGTAATAAATCAAATAAAAGGATGCAGAATTTACGTCTATCGCGTCATCAATAATGCGGGCAACATTGGATGTAGTAAAGCTTTCATGTTGTTTCACTAGCTTTGATTTTATGTAACCCCATGATATTTCTGGAAAACTGGGTATTACCGCCGACTCCAACTCGTCAAATCTGAATCTCTTAATGACATTATTTATCTGGCGTCTTGTATTCAAGGATGTTACTAAAACGTTACATAATAAATTACTCCTCTCAATCACCGTTAACGATGTAACCTCTTTCACTTCTGTAAAAGCACTTTCTCGCAAAATTTCTGACTTAAAACATTACTTATAATTTAGCACAAACCTGGGGGCATTACGAAAATCAAGGGGATATAATCCGAGACACAAATTCCAATAAAATAACGTTGATTGTCTAATTGATTTGAAGTTTCTAACTGCCACAATACACATTACATGCCACATAGATCAGTTGGCGCCCGAAACGATCCAGCGGGAACTACATAGTCGCAACCAATAATGGAACCCGGACAAGATGGCAGTAAGACAAGCAGCTCCTTTATTGGCTCCTTCGTTCATTCAAAAATAAATTGAAAATGTACGTTGACAACATGGAAAGTCTGACCTATTGACACGAATCAATTGCATAAATAGTACACGAATCATAGTAGTAATAACGACTAGAATAGATGTCATTAACTTATAGCTCGCAGCACGCAAAGCGGAATCGCTTAATTTCTCATTCTTACTTTCCATTGATCCCTTAAGTTCGATCTATGAATCCGCTAGTACAATCGGACACTATTTTTACACTATGCTTATCAATGGGCGTTTGTACTCTAAAAATACGTTACGACGACAGTCATTCAAATCGAATGCATCAGCTGCAACTTCAACGGGCGCTCCAGTCGCGCCTTGCAGCCGTGCGCCAGTGCGCATGCGCGCTGCTGTCACCGCGAGGTTATAAATACAGCATTGGAACGTCGGGGGAGCGAAGTGTCATGGTGCATTCGCTGCACGATGGCGCAACATGTTGGTCGTTCGCGTACGTCGGCGGCACGCTTATTATTTATCCTGGCGTTTCTTCGCCTGGCGAACTGTGACGCGGTGACAGGGACTGGTGCCTCGGAGAATCCGACGGTGAGATCCGTGCGCTTGATAACATCGTGGCAGTCGTACTCGCGTGCACCAGTGCCAGTGAATTCCGGTTACCTGGTGGAGCTCCTCGGCGCCGGCCTCGAGAACAACGTACCTCTGCGCTGGTCCTTGTCCGACGGTAACTGCGAATCCAGGAACGTTTTAAACCCGATCTGGACATCGTTCTCCGGCGATCGTGCGATCTACCAGTTCCTCGAAGTACCTTACTTTAAGGTTACCACGATTTATTTCTGTCTGAGAACCGTTACCGACCCCGTCGAGGAATGGACCAATCTTGGGAGGAACTTCACCGTCAATCCAGCGAGCCGGTTAGAGTAAGTCACTGCCCTGGGGATTCCCCTGTAAAGTATGACGTACGTCTCACCGTGCGTGTACCCTCCGTTATTGAGTGAAGGGGGTGGCGACGTGAAGGATTTTCTTGATGCGGTACCGGATCGCGGCCGCAGGATTGCCCCCTGCGTAATTTTGCCGCATAGAGATCGTCGCCGGGATCGAATGTTTTTTTTTATCGCGATACACGGTGTCACCGTGATGAGGAACGACCAGTTCGCCGATATGTGTGTATATATATATCTATATGTATATATATATATATATATATATATATCAACGAACGGAGTGCCACGAATCATACGAAAAGAAAACAAATATTGGTACACCACTTTCCGTTCTAAAAATGGAATTTTGTTTCGTTCGGCTTTACCTCGAGGCTACAAAGCTTCGTGGAACTAATTAAACACATCGAGGAATATATATATATATATATGCTAGGAGGAATGTGCGCACGAAGATTTGTAATATTCTTGTGTTTGAGCAAGCAAGCCTCCTGACCGTATTGTAATTTATTATAACAAGATCTGCGGGATTAAATAAAGCAGCGCGGTTATCGTTCTCTTTGGTCAGGAGTGTACAAATCCTTTTTTTTCGTCAAACGCTTTTGAGTTATATTTCTTGGCAATTGGATCCAGTTTTAGTCTTCGTCTGCGTTTTGGGTTTAAAAATAGACACCCACATGACCCATATTTCTGCCTCCGTTACATGTCTTTCTACGGCTTATTCACAAAAATAATACCTAAGAGACTACGTTAAATTTCGCTTGGGTAACAAACCGATGACCTTAATTTTTATATACTACATATGTGTGAAACATTCTCCCGATGCTTTCATATAGCTGATGGGTGTTTAAGCATCAATTAATTTATCTAATTGAAGCTCCTAGTACGCATCTGCATCGTGATAGGACGTTAAAAATATAGATGGTAATCCTGTTTACATCCAAGAATCATTCTGTAGATAGCGTGGTTCTGAAATTGTCCCAAAGGAACATATAATTTACTTTTTAGTTTATTTAACTATCGTATAAGCAATATGTATAGCTCTTTATATCTTCATAAATAAAGGAATTACCCTGAATAGACCCTCCCACATTGGCAATTTATTTGTAATAACAGTGTTAGTAGTATACAATGCCTTTGAGTATTGAGCATATGATTAATGAGTGCTGAATAATTGCAAGCAGTCGTATACATCTCTCTGTCATATACATCTTGAATATGGTTCTTAGTCAAAGGGTAGTGTGGCTGGCCTTGACCTACTGTTGCACATTGCTGTATAAGTTCATGCACACATATATATTAATGTTTCTAGATATATGTAGAATTTACTGCTTTTAAGAAGTATTAAGAAATCTCTTTGCCTTGGCATATATGAGATGAAATTTGCAGAGTGGTTTTATGCGTATATACATATACAGATAATCATGGACATTACTACATTTGCTATTGAGGAATAAGATGAGGAAAGTTTGAGCAAGAACGGATGATTTATTGCAACCAATTTTTTACATTTATTCAGTTCTGCCACGCACTAAATTATTTTCATGCTTATACATTCGGTAGTTTATAATTATTTTGTCTCTTTACGATCATAAATATTATTTGAAAAATTATTATTGATGCTCAGAATAATGCATGGAGGCCAATTTTAAATATCCAAGGGTAATAATGATTAATTCCTTTTTATTTACTCATTGGCTTAAATCTTATTTTGTATTTAAATATTAATTTTTTTCTATCTTCTATACCAACTGCATATTTTATTCTCAGAAAATATTTTCGTATGCGTCGTGCCAATTCATTAGCCTCAGTCGCCGGTGATCGTGAAACTCTACCGACTCCACAAATCTATACAGACGTGCATATCGAGGGCCTGAGGGTAGAAGTATTTGAAAAGGAGCCTAGTTACAACGAAGATGGTATTCCAGAGATTTTGGCTGGGAGCAAAGCAGTTATACGATTATTTGGCAAAGGTATCACGGAAGGTACCTTGATTACATTTACTGATATACCGGCGGAAAGGGGCACACTTTGTGATAAAATAAAGAGCAATGAGTTCCAAGTACGTGAACAAAATATAATGTGCTTACCAGAGCAGTATTTCCAATAAAGGGGATGAAAGAAATTTCAATCTGGGGTTCTGACCATTTACAGGTGGAAAATGTTAAGGAAAATACGGCAACGGTTAATGTAGTATTACCGCTTGGTTCACCGTTTTACATTTGTACCAAACAACCAGCGATTGGAAAGAGTAATGCGAATACCGAATTTATTCTCTTTAAACATCAAGGCGTTGCAACATGGAATACTGTAAATAATACATTTTTATCAATCTACTACAATTCGGGATGCTAGAATATCTGATAAAATATCACTCACAAAAATGGTATTAAAAGTCTAAAGTCTTAACAATCATGTACAGTTCATATGTTTCAGATAAATACATATGAGAAATTCTTACCACTTTGGCTTAGCATTGTGATTATTCTCACGTGTCTCAGCTTTTCGGCCCTGTTCTCTGGTCTGAACCTGGGTCTGATGGCGATGGATAGAACTGAATTAAAAATACTCTGTAATACTGGTACAGAAAAGGTAGATTGTCCTAATAATTATAGGCATTTTCTCCTAGTTTTTTTTTGTAAATATGACAGATTAATTTTACACTTAGGAAAAACAATATGCTAGGACAATACAACCAGTGAGAAATCATGGCAACTACTTATTGTGTTCAATTTTGTTCTCAAACGTTCTCGTGAACTCCATGTTTACCATTTTGTTGGATGACTTAACATCCGGACTGGTGGCCGTGATCTGCTCAACTTTAGCCATTGTGATTTTTGGTGAAATTTCACCACAGGTACGTATCCATTGAATTCTAAAGATCTAACAGGTGTATCGCATAAACATATATTTTTTCAGGCGCTTTGCAGTAGACATGGACTGTGCATTGGTGCTAAAACTATATATTTAACTAAATTAACAATGCTAATCACTTTCCCACTGAGCTATCCTGTCAGTAAATTATTAGATTTTCTCCTGGGGGAGGAGATCGGAAATGTATACAACAGAGAACGTTTAAAAGAACTCGTGAGGGTAAGCTCCAAGTTATCATGGATTTATTTAAAGTTTATTCCATAACTCTCGTGACGCAGGCTGTATATTATCGAAGATCTTCATATTTGAGATGGCTTTTATCGCAACAGAAATGGATAGGGCAGATATCTATACTAACATCCAAATTCGATTAGACCTTAAGTAAGATAAAGATCTGCTGCTTGATTTGGGGTTCCTACGTTTTCCACTGTACACGCTAGATTACTTATCAGCAGGGAACTTAAACAAGATAATTCGTTGAACAAACTTGTATCCTACGCACTTATAAAGAGTATCAAAATTATGATATCGCAATGAATACGCATTTTTTATCGGCCGCACAAGTAGCGCGATTGCTTCTATGTAAAATTCCAGTACAAGTGTATTAAAATACAAAACGCTCTTCTATGCCAAAATATTCTCCAGGTAACGACCGGATACAACGATTTGGAGAAGGACGAGGTGAACATCATTGCAGGTGCATTGGAACTACGAAAAAAAACTGTGGCTGATGTGATGACAAGAATCGAGGACGTTTACATGCTAAATTACAATGCCATTCTGGATTTCGAAACAGTATCTGAGATCATGAAATCCGGTACGTCGTATAGAAGTCTTGAAACGACTATAGAAAAAAGACGAATCGATTAAATAACGATGGTATCTATGAAATCCTCAGGATTTTCTCGCATACCAGTATTTGAGGGTACCAGGACAAATATCGTAACGATGCTCTACATTAAGGATCTGGCATTCGTCGATCCCGACGATAACATGCCGCTCAAGACCCTCTGCCAGTTTTATCAGAACCCATGTAACTTCATTTTCGAAGACGTCACGTTAGATATTATGTTCAAACAATTTAAAGAAGGTCCGTGGCTCATCGATGGCTAATCTAGAGACTCTGCGGTGTCCAAAGTACACGCCTCTTAAACTTGGCCTTGATTTCAGGTCATAAAGGGCACATGGCATTTGTTCAGAGGGTGAATAACGAGGGTGAGGGCGATCCTTTTTACGAAGTAATAGGTTTGGTTACCTTGGAGGATGTAATAGAGGAATTAATACAGGCTGAAATAATGGACGAGACAGACGTCTTCAGTGAGTTCTATCGCATTCCCTCATCTCTCTCCTATACTCCAACGCATAACTATGGTTAACTTAAATTACAGCTGACAATAGAAGCAAGCGTAAACGACAAGCCAGGCCAAAAATGCAAGACTTCACGGTCTTCGCTGAGAAGAAAGAGAACCAACGTATACATATATCACCGCAATTGACATTGGCCATGTTTCAGTATCTGTCCACAAGTAGGATGAAGTGTTTTGATTTAAGAAAATACATTGAGCTATACATACAAATCTCGTACTAATACCTTCGAAACATATCTGAGAATAATGTATAATCCACAGCTGTAGACGCATTTAAGCCCGATACAATATCGGAAACTATTTTGCGCCGCTTACTTAAGCAGGATATCATTTATCATATCAAAGTGAAATCGCGGGAAAAAGCCAGGAACGATCCTGCTGCTGTGATTTATCAGCAAGGGAAGGCCGTCGATTATTTCGTATTGATATTGGAGGGCCGCGTCGAAGTCACCGTTGGAAAGGAGAACATGATGTTCGAGAGCGGCCCCTTTACTTACTTTGGCTCTCAGGCGCTCACTGCAAATATTGGAATTGGTAAGATTAATTGCTCATATGATGTTCCTGGACTGATAAATTGGTCCTGCGGAGCACTGCAGCCTTAGATTGATAGGGTGAATTAATAACGCGTGCAACGTATCGATATAGTTATTCTATATCAATATAGGTGCAGCACTGTGCAAGAACAATTTGTCATTACTCCAAGATTTAACTGTGTTTTCAGCTGAGTCACCCACGAACGTGAATCCTCAGACAGTGGGCAGCATACAGTCGGTCAATCTGGATTCTATGCTGCGCCACACATTTATACCTGATTACACAGTCAGGGCAGTAACAGAGGTGTTTTATGTACGCGTCAAGAGATCTTTGTACTTAGCCGCAAAGCGAGCCACGCTCTTGGAGAGGAGCCAGAAGGATCCGATACCGAGCCAGGAGCAATTCGACGATGAGGTTGAGAAGGTACGTGGACCTCTCTATAATCCTATGTTTGAAACCTAATTTATGCAATACACTGGACGAGCTTTACCTTACTCAGTCTTAACCAAGAGCACTCTCTTTTTCATACACCGCAGAAATATCTTCACTCTATTAAAGTATCTTTCAAATTCCAATTCGACAGAAGGGAATCATAAACGTATCAATGCAGCTTTAATATACCAATTACAAATCCTCTGTAGTAGGTTTAGTGTTAAATCTCGTGCTTCCAGCTGTTGCATTCCCTGGACGAGGACGACAGAAGCGTACCTGAATCGCCTGTCCTGCCTGCTGACAAAGAGAAGGCGAACAACAGCAAGGAGAAGAACGCTGGTCATTCGCCAGTTCACAGCGCTACAGCACCCACGTCGCCCATCCCAGCCAGCGCCAGCTCAGTGACCAACTCGAAATTCATCTCCCCTCACAGCGACCACAATGGCAAGCTGAGGAACTCGACGTTAAAGGTCCCTGCCTGTTTAACATCAGCACACGATCATCGCTTAAGATCATACATCATGACCTCGCGATACCCGCAGTCCTCCTTCCCATCTCTCCCCAGGGATACATCTGAGCGATATTGAAGTGAATAAAGATAATTACACAGTATCCTGGGGATCCTGAAAGGCCTACGTCACGATCGAGAGGGTCTTTAAAGATCTCTGCGTTCATCCTTCATCATACATACTTAGTCCAAGGTGTTCTTAATACCAAGATGTTCTTAAAAAGAGGGTATTCTTAATAAGAAGGTATTCTGTAGGTCAGTGATCCAGTGGAATAGCAGAAAGAAGCTGGATGTAAGACGCCTTCTGCACTGATTCCAGCTGCAGCTCGTAGTTCGAGGATATTTTATATTGTGCTAATTACTTTACATAGCATTTAATAGTAACAGCGATCCAGAGGGACCATATCAGAGACCCAGGTTCGAACACCGCTCATCACCTCTGGTTTCTCCACGCGATACGCACACCGTAGCTCTGGTAGTTCGGAACCCACCTTAAACAGTAGAACCTGGATCCTATCGCCTTAGCACTCACCGCAGAAAATGATTCAAATTAACATATCCAAACGACTGATCCTCGCAAGCCATTATCCAGTAATAACACCAAGCATCTCAATATTTGCTCGCAAGGACCAGTCGCATGGACAGATCCATAATTCCAGCGAGTAGACAGGAACGATACGTCAGATTAAAATGAGATCCAGAGGGACAGTGGTAAGAGGATACGAACACTGACACCTTCCACAGTAGTTCAGCCGCCTCTTCATCAATATCCCCGGATGCTATCCTATATTCTAGATCCTGAGGGAAGCGATGGTGTATTTTCTTCCAGATACCGACCGTGACGAGTCCGGCTGAGACGCAGAGCAAGCTGGACCTGGACGCGGAGATCCTCGCCAGGCAGACGGAGGCTGCGAGGCTTTTGTCCGCGAAGAAGACCCTCGACGACGAGGAGAGGACGAACCTCCTGTCGAAGCAGGATCGTTCTTAACCCTCGGGGAAGGGCCGAGGGCCCTCGAGCCCCTTGGCGGCGAACGATCAGAGAACGTCGAACAACGAAGGCCGTGGCGCGCAGCTATGACACGTTATCGTCGTGGCGCTTAGGTACTTAACAAATTGCACGGATATTTATTACGAGGGAGGGAGGCCAGGCGCGCCGTCGACACCGTTTCCCGTCCCTTTCGCGTTTCTGGTACATCCGTAGGCCCTGCGGAACACTCTTCGTATCTCTCTACTCAGGGAAGACTTGCCAAATTCCTTTCGCGACATCCCAAACCAGCCCGTTTCCCCTCAAGGTTTTACGTAATTATCGCGAGCAGTACGTAATCGATATCCCTGGCGGTGGCATTTAGTTGATACGTAAGGGTAGAACTCTTTGATCCTTCGGAGGCGGGCGGTTACGGTGGATCCTCGACTTTCGCAAACGATTGGTTCCTGAAAGTGCCTGCGAATGTTGGATGCAAAAGAAAAATGCTCGAGAGAACTGTGTTTTGAAGCATTTAGTTATCGATATGTAGACACCATGAAGTTAAAGAGGCGTGTTAAAATGTTTTTGAGTATTTAATTTATAGACTTCTCAAGAATTAATCGAATACCACCCTTTTTTGGGATCACATTCTTCCAAGATAGTTACAAATTTGTCAAGATATATGAAGGCTGAAAATTGCAAAGGCTTAAAGTGATGAATTTTTAAAAACGTGCGAAAGTCGCGAGTCGCCTGTAATCCTCTCTCTCTCTCCCTCTCTCTCTCTCTCTCTCTCTCTCTATATGACTCCCTTAAAAGCGCTAATTTGTTCGGATGTAAATGGGGGGATCGCACTTTTGTATGGAGAAGGAGGATGAAGAGGAATGGAAAAATGAGGGGATAGAAAGTTAGTGTACTTACGAATTTGCTCTCCTTGCTTCCACAAGGAGCTACTCACGGAGAAACTAAGATACCCTTTTTCCCCCTTTCGCTGTCTCATGAAACATGTGTAAATATGCATTCTCTCCCGCGCGTACTTCTCTCTCTCTCTCTCTCTCTCTCTCTCTCTCTCTCTCCCTCTCTCAGGGGCAAAGTGAGAAATTAGACAGAGAGGTTTTCCAAGGGCCGTCGTGTCCCATCGCGCAACTTCTCTCTCTCTCTCTCTCTCTCTCTCTCTCTCTCTCTCTCTCTCTCTTTCATCTAACAGCGACTAACGTCGGGATAACTTTATCACGAGTAGATCGGCTCGAAAGGTACGTTTCGGGACGCGAGCTA
Source organism: Ampulex compressa (assembly GCA_038496175.1). NCBI lineage: Eukaryota > Metazoa > Arthropoda > Insecta > Hymenoptera > Ampulicidae > Ampulex > Ampulex compressa. The sequence goes on along the minus strand of JBCFXI010000031.1, from coordinate 232,568 downwards.
GCGCATCGACCAAATCAGTTCGTTGTATATTAGGAAGGAAGTACAAATTTGGAAAGAGCCCTTCGGGGCGCTGAGTCCTTCGAGCGAGCATCAAGGGGTTGACTTCGCGGCCCTCGGGTCTTCGAATCGAGGCCTCTACTCGCGCGAGCTACGGGGAGGACGAGGGGTTTTTTTTACAGAGAGATAGATCGCGTAGCGTGCAGTGACGTGAGGAGTATAGAGAGCCTTGTTTAATATAAAAAAAATATATATATATACATACATACATACATATATGTATAAATGTATGTATATATGTTTATATATATATATATATACATATATAAATATTAATGATACAGTTAGCATAGCGTGGAGAATAGCGTTTCCACTTCGAAACTCAGTGCGGCTTAATCATTTGCGTTACGACGATGCTTGATACGTTGTTACTGCCATATACTTAATACATTACACTCGTTGTTATTTAAAATTTTATTCGCAGTACTTTATAGGGATTGCATGGAAAAATTGTTGAAATCGGTTACGAATACGTTGATCGAAATTGTTCACCGCTCGTATAAGAGATGCACGATGGCGTTCCGCTTTCGCGGTGGCGGAACGGGGGGGGTGTTAAATTATATTATTTATAAATTCGCGAAATTCGCGAGGCTCGTGCATCGACGGATCGAAGAAGAAAAAAAGAGGGACTTGTCGTCCTGGTGGAAATTCGAATTGGCTTACCTTCGATCGCGCGCGATTCTCTTCCCGTCGCTTTGTACAGGAATCCTCCTCGATCCCTCGGGAGCGAATCCCTTCGACGGGGTTTTATTAAAGAAGTATTATAGCGTATACGTATAATTTACGATCCAATGGATTTATGCACAAACTTAGAGCACGCCTAAGCATGTCCAGGTCCCTTGAAGCGTCCGAAAATCGAACGAGAGGAACCTCTCGCGGGGGCGGTTAACACTGAGGGGAGGGAGGGACGATTTATGCCGATATAATACGTTACTAATCGGTCATCACTTGCGGCAGATATTTTTTACGATAGATTAACATGATTTTAAAACTGTGGAAATTTGTTTTATGAATAAAATAATGTTGTTAACGACCAATACCCTCGAAAGGTCCCAGCAGGACTTCCCCTCACCCTATTGGACCCTCGAAAGGTCCCAGCAAAACTTCCCCTCTCCCTATTGGACCCTCGAAAGGTCCCAGCAGGACTTCCCCTCTCCCTATTGGACCTTCGAAAAGTCCCAGCAAGACTTCTCCTCTCCCTATTGGACCCTCGAAAGGTCCCAGCAGGACTTCCCCTCTCCCTATTGGTCCCTCGTAAGGAGGGAAGTACATGCACCGATCGCAGCGCCAAGTATAAATCTCCCGATCTTCCATGGCGTGCGGCATTCGTCCGTTTTAGCCTCTCTTCGTTCAAGGAAAAAGGATTGAATAAATACCAAGAATATCACGATATACTGTATAGGTTCCGAAAGTACTTAGTACCTTCTCTTCCACTTGGAATTGTATATTAGCCCCGTGCCCCGTCGGTCCAATGTACGTTAAAGGATCGGCATCGAGGTGCCGATTTAATATGTATTTACAAAATAAAAGTACAACGGTTCTGTTTTTACGCGCATCTCGTTTCTCTTGAATCCGAATAACCTGTCGAAATAGTTTTATTTCAATTCTCCACGTTTTTATATCTTTACTCTACCTTGGAATATTTAAATTATTGCATGGATCCATTGATGGTTTCTTTTTGCTCCTCTTTGCACCTGTAGATATTTATAGTGCGTTTAGATTAGTCGTTGGTAAGTTCGAGTGTTAATTCGTGTTATTCGTATAATATATGGTAAACGTGGTCTTAAGTGTATAATTTAAGCCTTAATGTTAACTATATGTTATACGCATAATTTCGAGCAAGATAGATTAAAACAACCATTTCTCATTCGAACATAAGATTGATTATCGAGGATTTAAGGGTTGAACGCGATATTTATCGAGGGTGGAAGGGTGTTTTTTACAAGGCGCGGGTGCGCAGGTCGTTAAAAAGTTTGACACGAAGGTGGATTCTCGTATGCTTGATGTTCGAACGGCGAGGCGACAGTCAAGGAAAAGCATCCGTAGGAGTCACACGCGATACAAGTCGTTCCTTCGCAGATAACATTAAGAAGCCATTGTTATTTAAAAAATAACAAATTATCTTTCATAGTTTTTAAAATTCCAGTGGTGTTGGGCAGGTGATTTTCGTGACGCGTAATCTTCGAATCTGTGCGATTCATAATGTGTTGCTACCATTCGAACAGTTCTTAACTAATTCATTTACCATAAAAAGGCGTCCAAAGACATTGAATAATCAACTCGATCTTTAGTTCATCGAAGCTGCTGCACTAATAAAAATTTCGAGACTCTGAGATACAAGGAAGCCAAAAAATAAAAGAGATCGAGGGCTCGATCGATGCTGAGGTTTATGCACCGAATAAACTAACGCAAGCAAATCCTTCAATCTAGCAAAAGGCGTCGTTAAGTAAGTAACATTTTGATCGATAAAATCACGATCTACTTGCTACTAATATGCAGTCAGATATCTCTCGTGCGATCTCCTTGAATTGGACGACGATCTCGAATCTAAATTGCAATAAAACCGCTTATTAAGACGGGAATAAATCCGATGGCACAACAATACTGTTGAGGCCGCGCGATCCAGGCCATCGATCGTCGCTTAACACCGACCTGCCAGATCCTTTTAAGATCCCAAAAATATCACGAGTAGTTCATATAGAATAAAAACACGAAGAATATAAATATCAAGTTCAATAGAGTAGAATATTTATAGAAATCAATAAGCTCATCACGCGAGAAGTGAAAAATCCTCCACCCCGCAAAACCGCACGAGTGGTTCTCGATCGAAACCGACGTGATCTTCATACAGACGATCCTCGAAATATCACAAGTAGTTTCTATAAAATAGAAGTATCATTAATACTTATCAAAATATCAAATGATAAAAAAAATATCGATATATCAATAAATAAGTTAATCGAGCAATTAAACATTCTCCACCCCGCAAAACCGATTGACTGGCTCTCGATCAGGAGTAAGGTAATTTTCCCGAAGAAAAATATCTTCACAGAACCCAGAGATGCTTGGGAAAAGCGATAAATACCTTCGAGTCGTATTTGTCTCGTTGAGACAAGAGAATAATCGTTCGTCCTTAAGTCCGTCGTAATCGTTTCTCCTGACAGGAGGTGCAAGATAATTTCAGCCCAACGAGCGCGGCTAATTTGAGCGCAACAATTGCATTAATAAAATCGTTCGATAGGTCCGGGTACGTCGACTCGTCTATTTATCGCCGCCTCACCCGGAAAAGTCTTTATCGATTCTCCAGGTACATTTCGGGACGCGACTCGAAATACATCCGGCTTTTTTCATCGTCTATCGAATAATTATGCAGCGTTATTTACTGTTATTTGATTTTTATTATTATCCACCACTATCATTCCGTAGGAAATGAAAGATTTAGGTACAAGGGTGTATCGCGTATCGATGATTTCTTAGGACGATGAGTAGATGAGCGGAATTTAGCGAAAGTCCATCGTGAAATTCTCTCTCTCTCGCTGACAATAAATCTTCTCGCTCAGGTTTACGCGATTAAACGTCGAGCTGGTCGTTTGTGCAAAGACAAACAGCGGAGTTTACGCGGTTAAGAAAAGACGAGGAGGCTTGCGGAAGAGCGACTCCTGTTTTCGTGGAAAGACCAGTGGAATCGCCAGGATTTAATTCCATTCTACTTGGTAGCGATTAAAGAAACCGTACCGCGAAATAATATCCCACTGTCTTGCCTCTGAGGAACGAGATCCTGAATTAGGTTCAAGATCGGTTTATGTTCCTCTAGCACAATAAATATTTGCCACGATAAATTTACTCTCGTGACTGAAGGGTAGTCTATCCACATTTATCCAGCTTTACTAGAAGTTTATTATATATCCTTGTTTCCATAGAGATTACAGAAACAATATACAGATTCCACAGAGATCATATTAGATTCCATAGAGACTACAACCAAACAACTGCATCGCCTTAGACTCAAGGAAATCCTGAATCACCTTCCAGATCGATCCGCAGCCCTTTACCGCGGTAATTTTACTCTCCTAAGTAAAGGGTAGCCTAACCACCCTTTTCCACCAACAACCCTTATAAAGATCTGCCTTTTTCCTCGACAAACGGAGAGTCTCTCGTTCGAGGAACGCAACATCCGAATTATCCACGCGATCAGCCGAGAATAAGGTCGCGGTGCTCAATGTAGGACCGATCGATCTCTCAACAACCGGGGGATGGCACTCGATCAGACAGTTTCTCTCTCGATGGCTCCAGCGGCGAGGCGTTACCTTCTGGCGCATTCGGCGAAAGGGGGGAAAAAAGGAGCACCGGGAGGTCCTTCCTAATTATCCGTCTAATAATAGGTTAATTAGCCGGGCGCGAGGGCGCGACAAATTGGAGAGCGGGTCTTGGGCGCCTCGAGATAAATCACGGGCCAGGAGGACGAGGAGGATATCGCGGCTGGTGCCGGGATGGATTGGGATTTAAACGCGATTCATACGCGTGGTTGTCGTACGCCTGAATCCCTTGCTCCTTGTTGATTCAATACTGTGGTTTTTAGCTTTTTTAGCCGGTTTTTAGCCCGGGGTGCGAGAGAAATTGGCAAAATTTGAGAAGTGGGTCATTGGAATTTAAGTCGCGCTCTTTATTTTACGAAGTAATATATGTATAACAAAAATTTATATAGTAAAATATATGTATATACATATTTTCTTGAATGGAAATGTATATTAAGGGGGTGCAAGAGCTTATTTTCCGAATCAAGGGGGAGAGCTTCATCGTACCAAATTATTGGTGACTAATTATCGCATCTTCATAGGGGTCGATGGTCTAATCGAGCAAATCATTCTATTCCTAGCTTGGAAATCTTATCAATCCTATAATCAGACTATAATAGGATAAAAGAAACAACTAAAATAAAAATCTATATATTCAATTTCACTTCAGTTGCATCGATAAGACTCGAGAATTGGGATCTAATTGCCCCAGTAAATTCGACCAACGCACCAGGTCGCTGCTGGCCAAGGTTGCTCGAACAAAGGGGCACCGAGGGAGAAGCAAGGGCGGCCCTTGTCTATCGAGCGAAGCCAGGCTTTTTTAATTGGAACGATCGCGAGAAAATTAGTTTAGCGCCCTTGTAAACGTTGCAGCGCGAATTAATTCGATGCGAGTCAAATCTATATCGCTTTCACTTGCATTCTCATTCAAGAACAGGAGTCCCACGTCACGTTTATTCGACGCGCTTGCAAATGTCGAAGAGCAACTCCAGCTCAGGATGTTTAAAGTCAAGGCGTTGCTTCAAACGGCCTTTCCTCCTGTCACGTTCCTCCTGACAAATCCCCTCTCGCGCAGCTCCTTCATCAAAGTCTCCTTTCCAAGGTTCAACTCGCGATGAACCGGCGTTTATTTCGGTCGCACTCGAAGAAAACGACGCGTAATCGAGGAGTTTGCACTCTTGCGGTTTTGCCACGGAAGCGTGCCTTTAATCAAAGGATATGGAAGTTTGCGCGGATGTTGAAGGACCTGGACTCTGGATATCTCAAAGTCCCTCTATCGACGAGATAATAGTCGTTCAACCGCCAAGGAGAATGGCTTGCAAATCATATAACCGTCGTTTAACCAGTTAACTGCGGAATGATTTTACGATTTATCTAAAGTACAACAAGGCTCAACCGCGTGGCAAGAAAATTCAGGACTGAGCTCTACATTAATTAACGCAATTAACCGATTAACATTCAAACCCTGGTCTTGGCTTCCGAGAAATAATACGCGGTCATTTAAGTGTTGAGTTCGATCAAGGAGCCTCGAGTTCGAGCCTCTGAGGCATGGAAGGAGCAGGAGGAAGGAGCTTCATCGCGGCGATAGTCGCTGGCAGAAGCGGAGGAAGAATGTGACGAGTGCGGAGGAGGATCCCGAAGATGAATTCTTCTTATCTCTGGGGCGAGGACGAAGTATGGGGGCCGAGATATTACTTCACGTACTACAGCCAATTCGGGGATCGAACCTGCGCCAGCAGCGTGGAGGTAAAAGCTCGGTCAGATCCTCGTTGTTCATCGATCCAAAGCCAGCCAAACCTATCGCCCTACATAGCACCTGCGGGAAGAACGACTTTAGCCCTTTAGAACCTCGCGACAAACACAGGCGCTATATTTATCGAGCTCCGCGTTGAAGCAGTGACCTTTATGAACGCTGGATTATACTCCCAAGAGCTCGATGCAAAGTACGGCCCTGTTCTCGAATTTTGTTCTATACCTTACTGTTCGATTTATCTCGCGAATCTTGAAGCAGTGCCACGGGTCCTTTTCGAGGCTATTTTATTTACTGCTTTGAAGAAGTCAATCAGAATTATCCTGCTGAAGTGAATAGTAGTCCCTTTCAAGGTTCTTCTTTTTCTTCGGTTTAACAAGTGAATCAGAGCCATGTTGCTGAAGTAGATCTTTAGCTTGGACTTTGATTACTCGTGGTTTTATCAATTGATCCTGGACCAACTGAGATTAGTAGTCAGTGCTAAAAATCAATTAACGCAGTAGATCCTACAACGAATGACCTCAGCAGTCGATGCTAAAAATTAAGTAAAAAAAAATAAGTGAATCTTGGAACACAGGTCGGTATTCTGGCTGTTAGCTTCGTCATCGCCGTGGCAGCGAACCTGGGCATAGCAGGGTGTATACTGAGGTACAAGGAAATGAGAACGCCCACGAACTTGTGTCTGGTGAACTTGGCCGCCGCGGATCTTCTGTTTACCCTTGGCGTACCAGCGGTTGCTTACACCAGGTTGACGCAATCCTGGCGCCTAGGGGAAGCTGCCTGCAGACTGCTGCCGTATTCCCAGGTGAACTACCCTTCCTCCTTTTCATCCGAGCAGCATCCTTCTCGGTCCAGAATCAGAGCCAAGAAGAATGCGAATTTCTATCAAAACTCTGTTGCCTCCAATTCTGTTCACCTGAGCTAAATAACTATTTTTTTTTCTGTGGTCTTAGGGAGGAATGATATATGTTAATTAGTAATAAATAGTTAACTATTAATATATGTTGTAGAGCAAGATGAAGAGGGGTACGACTTTTCTAGGCTAACTAGTTTTTATAATCTTTTAATGTACATCTCTGAGAAGAATGAGGCAAAAGGATCTTTAAAATTATTTAAAGAGCACCTAATTGACGGAGTTTGTATTTAAAATGAGTATAAATCGATACGTCGGGTTTTGCGAGAATAAAGATAATGGAGCGTCTTTTTGCATCTTATCTGAATCGATTCACGCGAAATTCGGGGGTAATATCACGCAGACCAATACACCTTGAGCGAGATCGCAATAATAGGGTCTATAATAAAGTGTAATCCCTTTAAGTAGAGCGCAAACAAGACGCAGGTCGCTATTTATAAACGGCCGGAGTTGCTATCCGATAAATCCTCTTGCTTTGCGGTTCAAGGCCACATTCGCCCACGGGGGTGATCTATTAATATGACCTTCGTATTATATATTAAACCTGCCTTCCCTTTTTTTTACAATTTATTATTGCCACACAAGGCGAGAATGGAAGCCAGCTTGTATTCCTCCTTGCGCTCCGACGATCGATTTGAGACTATAATTATCTCCGCTGAAACGAGTCGCGATGTTTAATACGAATTTCTCTCCTCGCGCTTTTAAATCGCTTCCTTGGCTTCAGGTTTGCATGACTTTAAGAGAAAAGCTTAAGCTTTAAAACTGCTCAGAAGACCTATAATTAAAAGAAATATAAATGAAACACGAGAAATATCGTTTTAAAAAGAAGTAGTCCGTATCAACGTTTATTCCTCCGGCCACTGATTTTCTTTCAGTTTGTCTGCGGTTTCGTGCTACTCTGGACACTGACTCTCATATCGATGGACCGACACAGATGCCTGGTCGTGGCGCCTTACAGGAGTGCTTTGACCACAGGGAAGGTGTTAACCGCCAGCCTGATCACCTGGATCGTCGCAGCCTCTCTCTTCCTACCAGCAGCCTTTTGGTTCAAACCAAAGGTGATATTTCCTCAACACGCTAACTTCTAACACTACAAAATACTCTAAAAAAAAAAGTATCAACCTTCAATCAAATTTGATGAAAATTAAAATCGTTCGAATAAGTCTTAAGTAACTTCAGGATCGTATCATCGATGTATTCGAGTATCTCTTACCAAAAAATGTTCATTAATCTTATTGTAATACTATAAAGAAAGAAACAGTGATGCAACTTATAAATGCAAGTAGCAGTCAACGTGTTGAACAATTATTCAAGCTTCGAAATATTGTTCAATGGAGTATTCTTCAGGTTTTTTTATTTAATCCCGCAGAACGTCGCGGGGGATAGGACGATATGCACCCTGGTCTTTCCTCGGAGCGAATTAGTCAACGTGTCGTTGTTTTTCACCATACCGATCATCGTGATCGCCTGCCTCCTACCAATGGCCCTCCTGGTGTACCATTATCAGCGTATATTCCAAAAGATTCTCGACACACGAAACCGCTGGGCCGTACCGTGCGTGGCGCAGGTGAATGAACTCCTAGAATCGTAGGATCGAGGCAAATTTTAAGAACCACGCGATTCTTCTAAGACGAGAATAGACTTCTTGTAAGACGAAACCAGTCAGAATGACTGATCAGTCCTTTCTTTAAAAGATCGTAGTGCTTTATAAGGATGCACTTTTTGAGATTTTCCATGATCTTCATGGAGTATTTAGATCATCATTTTGATTTACTGACATTCGTTTTTACTCTCCTCCGTTTTTTAAAGATGTACGTGGTATTCTACATATACTATATATTCTACATATTCTAGTGTTAACAAATAATCATTGAAAGAATCGCGTGGCCTGAAGGCGATTTCCTTATAAATTCGCGTGGCACTCAACGTGTTAATATTAAAATTCGATCTTTCAGAGCGTGGAGTCCTCGACGACGGGCAGAAGGGACTCCGAGCTGTCCGTGGTGGGCACCCTGATCCCCTGGGTGTCCACCAGGAGGTCCTCCATCGCCTCGATAACCGGCAGACAGGGTCGAGCCGGTAGCTTGTCCCACCACGAGGAGATTCGACTTCACAAGCACCTACGAGTCGTCAGGATCCTCTTCCTCAACGTGGTGGCTGTCCTCGTGATGTGGCTGCCCATCACGGTGATCATGCTGCTGATTTATCTCGATGGCAAGCGGTCCAGCGAGGACACCGCCTTCTTCCTCCGCTCCCACCACTTCGTCTGGACGCTCCTGGTGGCGCAGCTCAACACCGTGGTCAATCCTCTCCTCTACGGCGTCTTCTCGGAGAACTTCAGGGTCTGCTTCGCGAAACTCTGGCGCCGCGGCCTGGAGAACGGCGTCAGGACCGGGGATCGTAATAAGAACGGCTTCAGGAAGCGGGCCAAGTCTCTGGAGGCTCTTCAGGATCGACTTGGGGGCCCCAGGACTCCGAGTAGCTTGAGAAACGGGCCTGGACAGCCGAAGAAGAGCTCGAGCTGCAGCATTGGGAGCATCATCGAGGTGCCAACCTCGGAGAAGCCTTGAGAATGTCGATGGAACTTTCTTGTGGGAGATCGAGAACGTGCGGTTTTGAGGTTGTGTAAGGTTCCTTCGAACGTGAGCGTGGATAGACAGCTTTGACAGGTGTTTGGAGACGGTTTCCCCTTTTTTAACGGGTCTACCTGAGGTTCCACTGGTGAAGATTAAATTGTATTTTATTTGCCGGTAGTGTTTAGAAGGGAAAGAGGGTTCATGGGGGTTTTTAGAATTTTTCGAAGCGGACTCTCGATAGAGGAGATCGATTGAGTAGTCGTGTTATAAAGGTACGTGTATTCGCATTCTGTACATCCTTGTACAAACCTATGGTAATCGCGCGGTAATTTGTATCTCGGATTTTCTTGCGTATAAAACTGATTACAGTATAGTATAAAAGATTGTAAATATATACTTAATGTAAGTGATATAAAATCCTTTTATAATTAACAGGAGTATCCAGCTCGAGGCGGATTAGTCGCTCCTGGGTTTTTTATTTATAACGCTGATAAAATATTTCGCAACACCTTTCGCTTATCCTTTAAAGTAACACCAGTATTGCCAATTATCTTTGGTTCAAGAAAATACTTTGTAGCTTTCTTTTATCTCTTTTTCTCCGCCTATCTCTAACTGTCTTGCAGAGCCTTTCGTACGCTTCTCTTAATCTCCGCGAGTTTCTCCATGCTTATCGCCCCCTCGGATATGAGATTTTTTAAACTCGCGATTTTGGCGTTGATGAAATTCGTCATATCTTTCTTCGTCCGGCGTTTTCGACCTTTGTCTCTTGGCGTGTCGTTTATAGCGTTTCTTATCAAGCACCACGGAGCTCCTTCGCACGTCAGCATTACCATGTCCATAGCTATTTGCACACCGTTGAACACGTGGCCCTCGGATACGCGCATCTCTATCACTGTATCCGAGCTTGTGACTCTCTTGGAATAGAACCTTCTCCACCAACCCAAATCCAAAGACACCACTACCGTGCTATTCTTGGGCAGCTCCTGAGCAAAATCTATAGACAGAAACTGCTGTCCAGAAATTCTTTGTATCGACATCTTCGGTGAGGCGCGTATCAGCTGTTCGTGAGCGTAGAGATTTATCCTCTTCAGTTTGTCCTGTTCCTGCAATAATCTTTCGTTTAAGATTTTAAGCATCTTGGACTTCTCGTATATTTCGTTTACGATGGACTCCGTTCCCCGCAGCATTTCACTGCGAAGATTAATAAAGCCGCTGTTCTCGGATGCCAACGATCTCTCCAATGCAGTTGTGGGCAGAGTAAATAAGTCGTTCGATGCCAGTCCCAAAACTTGATTGAAGCCGTAATTCATCAGGCAACAGACGTTCCTTTCTTCTGAGTACACTTGCTGTATTTTATTCGTAAAGAACCTTATTTTTACGTGATACAACATACGCTCGTCCGAGTATACGATCAGAAGAGCATCGTCGACCAGGGAGCTGGCGTACGCGCATAGAGCGCGTATGTTTGTTCTAAGGTGTACTTTTTCATACACTAACTTGTTTTCTTTCACGTGCATTATAACTACCCTATCCGCATTAATGAGAAGCAACACACCGATAGTCTTATTATTTTTTCTAACCGGAGATATATGTTTAATAGGGCAATCATCGTTGTAAATTATTCGAACAGTCTCATTGGTCAAAACGAGCAACTTTTTCTCATTTCCAATCAGGGTTACATTTCTTACAGGACCTTCATTATCCTTCAATGCCGTCATCAAACAGGGGTCCGCACCCTCAACGTTTAATGTAAAAACGCATAATTTTTGGAATGCCTCGCTATTGCCAGAGAGTTGAAACAAGCTCTTGCTCGTCTTATTTTGCTTATTATCTAAATACAAACAATTATTCCTAGGAGTAAGGATCTCGTAGAAGACGGTACCTATCCCCACTGCGTGCTTGCTTAAAACCGCAAAGTTCTGATCCCTGGAAAGCTTATAAATTCCATGCGGAATGCAGAGAAGAAAGATCCTACCGGAGAAGCATATTATATTCCTAATCCTCCCTGGCGCTATCAGTAGGGGTATACCATCAGTACATGCCTCTTCTTCATTGTACGGGAACATAGCTAGTTTATTGCCATCCCAGCAGAAGCACGTTATTACGCCATAGAATTCGTCTATCACGAAGTTCGTGGGCACAAATCTGAGGTCCTTGGTAACAATATGCATCGTGCATAATCGATAAATCCCCCTTATGCTAAAATCTATCTCAACTTTCTTCACACAAGGTCCTACCCCAAAGTATCCATTATATATATAAATATATAAACATATATTACAGATACGTTAGCAAGGATACCCAAATCAATGAGATAAGCAAGTGCACAATTGGACGGACCTTTTTAATCGAATCCCGAAGAACTGCCGTGATCTTGATCTTTCGCAAAATTCAAAAAACCAAGCATCGGCCACGGCGAAGGTGGATCAGCTGGGGTTGCACGCGTAATTACGACGACACCGTAACGTGGCGCCATCTTACAGAATTTTTGTAACTAAATCTCGAGGCTCCTCCGGTCACGTGAGTGTCCGAGCTAGCGAATTATTTAATGACATAGAGACCGCTAGTTTTCTAACCTCAAATAATTATCCGCGGGTTCAAAATGATAGTGAAATGTTCTTTATAATATCGTTTAACGGCTGAAGGTCTGAACGTAAGTAGAAACAATTATGTCAACTTATGCGTAATGTTACCTTAAAACCAATGAAATCTCGATTCAATATCTCGTTTCGCGATGTAACGATTCGTCCGTCCTACTTGTTGTCATTCTTCTCGCCGTATTTGTCATGTTCGGCAGATTATGTGGAATTCAAAGTTTCATGATATGGAAGAGGAACCGAAAACCAGGAATTACATTGAGATATTGCAGCGGAAACAGGATGAAGAGGGACACCAGACAGCGACGACAATCGAGCAGGTAGAACGTGGTTTGACATGTCTCGAAGCAGTGTATTAATAAGAACGTTTCTTTGCGTCACAGAGACGAGTGGAAACAGACGTACTTAAATTGTATAAACTAAATAAAGAGCCGGTTTTGACGAGGCAGAATCACATTAGTCTGTTGAAGAAATCCTTGACGCGCGTTAACGAAGCTTATGAGGTGATCGTCTTCTTCCCTTTGCGTAAAATTTCTGGATTCATTGAATACACAGGCTATCCTATATGCCATTGATTTTTAGTGCTTAGACTGTAGCAGACCATGGCTGTGTTACTGGATCACGCATTCCCTGCAGATTTTAGGGGAACGTTTGGAGGATGAGGAGGCTTCTAAAATAGCCAGCTTCTTGGCCAAGTGTCAGTCGCCGGAGGGTGGTTTCGGAGGTGGGCCTGGGCAGTATCCTCATCTAGCGACTACGTACGCCGCCGTAAATACATTGTGCATTATCGGGACTCATGAGGCATACGATGTGATAAACAGGTAGAACCGTCAAAGTCATAGTCTTTCTTATTGCTGTCATGCATATCTTGGACTAAAAAGGAAGTCGTCGTAGGAAGACGCTGTATCTATTCTTAATGACTCTACGAGGAGAGGACGGAGCTTTTAGTATGCACGCCGATGGGGAAGTGGACATTAGAGGGGTGTATTGCGCACTTGCCGTAGCGAAGTTGACCAATGTCTTTACACCTGAAATGTTCGAAGGGACAGACAAGTGGGTAGCCAAGTGTCAAACTTGGGAAGGTGGATTCGGTGGGTGTCCAGGTATGGAAGCTCATGGAGGATATGCCTATTGTGGTCTGGCGGCGCTTGTACTTCTCGGAAAGACTAATCTCTGTCGTTTGACATCACTATTGGTATCTATCTTTTCCTATCTCCTCTGCACTCTATCCCTAATACTTTACGTCAGTGAACCGATGGTCGAGAATACGTTTATATTCCAGAGGTGGATAGTAAACAGGCAGATGCGTTTGGAGGGTGGTTTTCAAGGGCGCACCAATAAGTTAGTGGATGGGTGTTATTCGTTTTGGCAAGGGGGAGCCTTCCCTCTGATCCACGCTATTTTAACTAAGGAGGAAAAAGTGTTCAATTCTAATTACTGGTTGTTCAATCAAGAGGCCTTACAAGAATATTTATTAATTTGCTGTCAGCATCCGCACGGCGGTCTGTTAGATAAGCCCGAGAAGTAAGTAGAATCGTTTTGGAGGCGAGCTCTTTGTTGAATAATATAGCGTAACATTTCTCCTATCCTTTTACAGAAATCGTGACATATATCACACTTGTTACGCACTTAGCGGACTGTCTGTTGCACAAAATTCTCCGCGGCATATAGTCATCGGATCGCCTAACTCAAACCTGGTGGAGATAATCCACCCTGTATACAACTTGGTACTTTCCTCTGCGGCGGAAGCATTAAAGTACTTCAATACACTACCGATACCTGATTGAGCGCGAGTCCCTTATACGGCACGCGTCCACAAATATATTTTTACTTCTTTACGAAGAAGCGCCTGAGAGACAGAGTCTATTTCAATTCGCTACCAATACTGACCAATAGAGTGTACGTACAAAAATTCTTTATGAAAAAATTCAAAATGATTACGAGTCCCAGAAGTACCAGCAGGAAGTCGTTAGGCATTCCAAAAGACTGTATCTCTATGTACAATCTCTTATTTGTGCGTTCTCCTATATCTCAAAAATATCCCATATACTTTTCGATCATGTGACTTTCACCCTCGAGCAGAGACCTCTTTTACGATTCCCTTCCTGAATCTGGACATACAGTAACGATGTCCTACGTACGACAATGTCAGGAAGCATGTAAATACAAATACCTATGCTGAATCGTTGCAATTATAAAGATAAATATATGTACGTGAGAATGTCCAAGATACTGCACGTGGTTCGGATCGCATTTTTATCCATTTTGCCTTACTTTTTCCTCGAAATTTTCATCCTGCTTCGCAGTAACAAAGAGATAGGAGAATTAAAAAAAAAACCAAGGAAAGAGGAGGAACGAGACGTTGTTTCTCGAGAGGATTACAGATCGCGCTTTAAGTTTGCGTCAGTACCGTGACCCCGCGCTCTTACGAAACGCGATGGCGCGCTTAACCTCCAAGCACGCTCGTCATTCAGACCTGATCCTCGCTCCAGCATCGAGGCGAGTACCGTACAGGGGTATATGCCTGGAGGATCGTGATCCAGGAAGATCCTTAAGCTTCCGCAACAGCCACGAAGTGTCCTCCCCTCCTGGACGGACGCGGGAAGGACGAGGCGAGGGGCTGGTGCATTCGATGCCGGGAGAGAAGAGGTTATGGCCAAGTACCTGATACAGTTAATCCTCGTGGGCTCACGGGTCGTGGGCAAGGCGTTCGTCAGGGCGCTGCAGCAGGAGGTGGCGGCCAGTCAGGAGGCGGCACGCAGAGCTGGCGGCGGGAAACGAGGTGCGGAACACGCTGCTACCAACGCCAAGACCGGCATCACCCTGGACGAGGCGATGCGCATCCTGAACGTGGACAAGCCCGACCAAGTCGAGGAGGTGGAGCGTAACTTTAAGTATCTCATGGAGGCAAACGAGAAGGCCAAAGGTGGTTCCTTTTATATACAGTCCAAAGTGTTCAGAGCGAAGGAACGCATCGACGAAGAACTAAAGAATTTGAAAAAAGTACCCTCGGACACGGACCCACCAGGACAAGAAGATGTTCATAAACAGTCTTAGCGAATTATCCCCTAGTCTAGATGACGCTACACAAATTTAGCAGCCTGTACGTAAAGAATTATGCCTCGAACCTTGTGTGTAAATAAATAGCGCAAGATTTTTGCGGGATCGGGAAGTTAGATGTGGACAGAATTTTTCATTGCCCGTTTGTGTTGAAAGTTTAGTCGGTTTTGTGCCTCGTATCGTTAGGCTCTTTGTGCGATTAAAGCACGCCCCCTGTGTATATACCAAATAGACAAGAGGGCTCTTGCAAGTGCTGTTAGCAATACAAAGGTGTCCTGTTTCTTTCCAGCATCTTGATTATATCATAAGAAAGGTATCATTGTTCCAAAGACGAGTAATTGTGGGTAATAGAACAAGGAAAAAGCGTTGTTTCCAAAATAATGTATGTGTATGTATTCAAGAGATATATCGTTCTTGTGACAGTCTTGTATGTATAAGTACTCGCTCTTATACGAGTCCTTTCAGGTACAATTATTAAATTTCAGTACGTCAGCCCGGCCACTCTTGCGTCATGTGGTTCTATTCTGTTCTGAGACTGGCGGATTGTCAACCGCTCCTGATTATGACAAACAGACCACAAGCTGGGCAAGTATTTTGGTTTCATGCTCCTGAGAAAGTGTTCTCTCCAAATGCGCTCCAATTCTACTAGTCCACTTTCCTTACTTTTGAAATATTGCACAACCTAAAATAAATAATATGTGATGTGCGATAAGGAAACATGTAGATACGCCCATATTTTATAATCTCAGAATAAATACCTTCAAACCATGTGGTTGATGATTCAATTTATCGAATCTGGACGCCTTGAATGCGGCGTTCTTCAACTCCTCGTTTAATGTAACGAGAAGTGCAGGAGTGACCTCTTGTACACCTGTACATTCTAAAATATAATACTCTAATTCTCTTTGTCGTTCAATAGGTAATGTGGTTTTGTCCTTTAAGGCTTTTACTGCAGAATGCAACTTGCGCCACTCGTCCACGCATTTGTCTCTAATATGAGTCAGTGGTCCTACCAAAGGTGCGTTGCACATATCTGCCAACTGTCTTCTAAGTTGCAGATCGTGGTAGTTGCTCATCTCGTGACAGGGTGGACACAGTAGTAAAACATCGTGGGACTGGTGCGCCTTCATCACCACTGTTGGAAAATATTTATGATTACACTGTAACACCGTACAGTCAAACAATGCACGATAATCATGGTTATTCATTACTTACATGGAAAATATTTGCGATATTCTCTGGGCACAACATTTTTTCTGATAAACTTATCCGAAGTTCCACATACTACACATTGATTAAGCTTGACTTGGGTGTAGTATTGTCCCACATTTCCCAAAGCACGCCCAGATGGTTCAAATTTTAATCTCACGGTAAATGGTTCTTTTTTAATTATCTCCCCTAATCCTTTAGAGACATACCACTGTGCTTTTTTCTGATCACAAGTACACAATGTATCTCCATCCGGTGCTTGTAAGTAGCAGTTATGATATAGTGGTTTATTTCTTGTCGGTACAGTAATTTTTCGCCCAATATTTGGATTTATTTTTACCTCCTGCATATTCTTACTAATGTTGTTGCTCTTGTTGACATTATTGCCATGAGTTTGAGCCTTGAACCTAAATTTATACACACATTAGTATGGCTCATTGCTGCACAGAATATACTTATGTACGAAAATTAAAAAGCAACGCACCTCGTATCGATCACGCCATTTGGTAAATAATGAAATTTCCCCTTTTCTCCATTACCATACATACTTCGTAAATAAATTATAAAGTTATCCCAGAGAGAGTTCCTCTCCTTGATCCTCTGCACTATCTGTAAATTAAAAATTCATATTAGCACTGCACACATGTATCATGTATGCAACTATTAGTGAGTCATACCTGGTCGTAAATAAGAACAGATGCGATCGCGTCACAAGCGGCATATGCCACCTGTTCGTCAGTAAGAGTGTCAGCGTCCCAATCGCCACATCTCACTTCTATCACTTTGTCCATTTCCAGACCTAGATACTGCAAACTCATTGCGGCTAAACTCTTTGGGCTTGGAAGATCCGCACGTTCGGCCAGTGTTCGTAAATCAAGAGTACCAAGGACTCTACATCCGTAATCTTTTATTATCTTTTGACCATCCTCGTATGAAGCTACGCCAACCTTGAGGATGCGCCTGCTGGCTAACAACTCCTATGAAAATATAGAATAGTATATCTGAGGACTTATAGAGGCAATAAGGAATTACAAAAATACTCGTTATCGGAACTATTTTAATCCAGATTTCATACTTTTAATTTGGTAGGGATATACCCGATTTTTCCAATACGAAATAGGGCACAAACTCCGTTGAACGTTGCTAGCTGGAGCAAGGATACAGGACCATCATTGACCCACTCGCAATCAATACCCAATACATTATTAGACAAGTTGCTAGGACAGAAGAAATATCTTTATGCTGTATTATCACAGAAAAAGCGATAACTATCCTACGCTTGTAATTATAACTCATACCAAGACAAGGTATTCTCAAGAATTTCAAAGCTATATAGCGTTCTTGGAAATGTTTTGCTTCGATTCAAAGATATGATTATAGACCCACACATACTTGCATATCCCACACTACCATTAATTCACTTATCGCGTACACAGCAAGGGAGCGTAAATATTACGTTTCAAGTGTGTTGATCATAAAGGTACGGAAGAACGTAGGAATACAGAGGACACCATACACACGGTGTAAGGGCAAAATCATCAAGTGTTAGACTTACCAGCGAATACACTGGACGGCATAATCGCATTTCTCTGGAGAGTCAGCTAGGATAATCTTGTCTAATGTAATCTTAACTTCTTTATCATTTTTACTACGGCCATTCCTCCTATTGCTTATACCGTGGCAAAGGTGCTTGACGCTTCGAAGCACGTTATTGCGATACTTCGATGCCAAAAGAACAAGGCCCACAGTGACGCAAACGAGAAACATGTTGCTCCGCAGTTGAAGCATTAATGTTTAAACGCGATAAAATAAGCGAGGGAAAATAACATTAAGCGCGTATGTATATATATATATACGTATATATGTACAATTTCTTGGTTATCTTATCTAATCCTAAATTAAGGTATTTATATTACAGATTCTCGTCGCGGACTTTTAACAGGATGCCGATTAAGATTCATAGTAAGAACGGAGGACCGGCATAAAAGGTAGTCAGCGACTGTTATGGATAAATTAAGCGGCGTGATATGAGCTTTAAAAAGAGGGTCGAATAGCCGATGCGGATGCTCGAATATTCGCGCGTAGGATACATAACGTTGGAGGCTTAATTGAATCGCGGTCGAAACAAGGTTCAAGGGAGATCAATCGGATCGCAGGATCCAAAGACACTCACGGTTTCGGGTATCGCACACCACTGCGATACGATCGGATATTACATACGCCCTCCCAGCTCAACGGATATTTATACCAGCTGCGCGGTTGGCGCCTCAGCCTCTGATTGGTCCGCGCTCAAACCGTCGCGAAATTTTCTACGTAACCCTTGAGCCTTGATCGCGATTAATTACGAGAAGAACCTTGTCGAAGTGCGATCCTCGAAATAGCTGGAGGAGATCGCCGGATTTCCTCGCAAGCGACGTTCCTCGAAGCTCCTCTCCGCCGCGGCGCGTGCGGGAACCTTGTAACGGGCCGCCAATCCTAGTGGGTCGAGGCATCTCGAGGATCTATATACTTTGCGTACGTGCAAACCGTCGAGATCGAAGTATGGCGGTAATCCTATCAGCTGATATCGTCTGCTGGAATGACGGATCGTAAGGTGTCCCGGCGGTTGCTCGGAACCTCTCGTTATCGCGGCGGTCTCGGTACTCGATGATAGTCTCGCCGTGTCCGAAGATCTAAAGCGCGCGAGAACGGATCGGCGCCGATGACGCAAGGCCAGTATTGCCGCGCGCAATGGTGAGAACAGTAAGGGGAAACAAATCGGATCGCGTGCGTCACTGACAGGTGGTGGAAAGTATGTTGTTAAATAGATAGGGTTTCCCCCGTCAAGCGCCCATTGATCGTGATAAGAACCGAGGAGATCTGCCAACCGCGAGCAGATTCGGCTGTAATGAGCGACTCCGAACAGCGGCAATTGCACGTGCCTTACCGAGAATACCACAGTCAGAACAATACCAATTCTCCAGCTCTCGTGGAGACCGATGCCCTGGTGGATCTGTCGATCACGCCCAACAGTCATCTGCCACCCAACGACGAGTGCTCGGAGCTTATACCGGACGTAGACTTTGTTCCGAACATAAGCGCAGACCAAACCATAGCCATTGATTCCCCTGGTATCGACCGGGAGAGCCAGCCTCTCCTCGGTCGACTCGAGCTAGATGTTACTTTCAATCGCTTTCCTGGTTAGTTATGGTTTATCCGGTTAGAACGATGTAGTAGTGCTTTGTCGGGTTGTTTTCTGATTTGTCATCGTCGATTCACAGACGACCCCCAGTTTTCGGAGCTAGTATGGCAGGCAGAGTGCGCCATAGACAATGGCATTTCTCCCGAGAGGATATATCAGGGTTCCAGTGGGAGTTATTTTGTGAAGAACCCTGCAGGCGTAAGATATATTTGTAACCGGTAGAGATTTCGGTTTGTAAGTGTCGCTTTGTTATTCTAAGTTTCTCAACCGCATATGGTTCCATAGAAAGTAATTGGGGTCTTCAAACCAAAAGACGAAGAACCTTATGGAAGGTTAAATCCAAAGTGGACTAAATGGATGCATAAACTCTGTTGTCCGTGCTGTTTTGGAAGGAGTTGTTTAATTCCCAATCAAGGATACCTCAGCGAGGCTGGAGCGAGTCTAGTCGATCGCAAGTTAGGCCTCGGCATTGTTCCGAATACTAGAGTAGTCAAACTTGTCAGTAAAACGTTCAACTATCCACGTTTAGACCGGCAGAAGGCCCGCATGAAACAGGCCATTATGGACCAGTTTCCTACTGTTGGTTCTCACTTCAACCGTATCGGCTTGCCACCAAAAGTCGGCTCCTTTCAAATATTCGTTGACGGATACAAAGATGCGGATTATTGGCTAAGGCGATGGGAGAGCGAAGCTCTATCTGCGCGCTTGTCCCAAGATTTTCAACTTCAGTTCGAGCGCTTAGTCATTTTGGATTATATTATTAGGAATACGGACAGAGGTAAATAGAACACGATTGGTATCCCTAAATACTAGAGTTCTAATACAATGCTAAAGATTGTAGATTTACTTTACGGATTTTTGCAGGCAATGATAATTGGTTAATCAAGTATGACAATACAGCGGGAAAGACAGGCTTGTATCAAGGCGAGGTCAAAATAGCCGCCATCGATAATGGTCTGGCTTTTCCATTTAAGCACCCAGATTCTTGGAGAGCGTATCCCTACCATTGGGCTTGGTTGAGCCAAGCAAAACAACCATTTAGCGAAGCTACACGGGAATTAGTCCTACCACAGTTATCTGATCAGAATTTTGTACAAGATCTTTGCGACGATTTGTATCAATTATTCAAGGTAACTTGGAATTTCTTAATTTTACGACTATAATCATACGTTAGTTAATACATGTATTTATTTATGTAGCAAGACAAGGGGTTTGATCGGCATCATTTTGATAGGCAAATGAGCGTTATGCGCGGTCAGATTTTAAATTTACAGCAAGCACTGAAGGATGCAAAGAGTCCTGTGCAATTGGTCCAAATGCCCGCTGTTATAGTCGAAAAGTAAGTGTCACTTTATTTGGCTGCAAGTGCTATGATCTTCCAACAATGCGATCATTCTCATTCTCTTTGTTGTTCTACAGGGCCAAGGGGAACGGAACGCCTAGGCTCTTTTCATTTTCCGATACATTTACGCAGCGCTTCCAAAATAAGAGTCCTTTCTTTTCCTGGTGTTGAACAGATTTGAGCTCGAGTGCTGGAAATCGCAACGGTGCCTGTGCCAGTGTCGATCGGAAAATATTGTCCTGTGTATTGCAAGCATCCGATTACCTTCTCTCTTTCTCATCCCCCTTTCTCCCAATTTTCCTGCATACCGCTACCTCCCGTTCTGTTTTTTTTTCTTTTTTTTTTTTAAATGTACTACCTGCGGGTGAATTAACTATTATGTTTAGCCTAACGTGTAATTGCAATCTCTCATTTTAATTGGGATATAAACATTCGTACGATTATATTGTATACAGTAAATATATAATGTTAAAACCAATCTTTTTAATATGCTTCGTACAAAAGAAAAAGGTTAAAAAAAAACGGTATCAAATTGGAGGAATACCCAAATGTAATAATAGCTAAGGAGTGGCAATCAACGATGAGTCTTCTGCGTGTCTTCCGTGTACACCTAGTGGTTTACATTGATCGAGGAGTATCGTTGATATTGGCATAAATAGTATCATTGCATAATTAAAATGCATCAAGTTCTAGGAGTAAACTGTGATTCTATTGCATCGCTATGTTCACACCGTTTAACAGTTCTATATAGTCGTTATATTTTTATTCATTAAGTACAAAGAAAATTGCCATTCAAAATACACGAGCAAAACCAATCTTCGTCGGACTTTTTATTGGCTTTGGTCACACTCTGGAAAAATCTATGGCCCATCGGGATTACACAAATTTTTAAACAGTACAAATGAACCAATAAACATTCCCTTTCTTTACAGGTAGAACTTCACTCTATCCTGTCATTTTATTTGACTTTTATGCCAGTGTGGAACTCATTTTTCATGGACACGTTTTATTACCTTTTAGATCTTTTCGCTTTATAATGAACGAATTTTTAACAATCGGAGTTTAAGGAGATAAATGCTCATTCGTGTTAGGGAAAAATATTGAATAAAAATGGAAGTGATAGAACCTTGTATGAAGAAACAAAATCGTTCATCCTCTAATAAGATGAAGATGTGTAATGTCAAAGTAATTCCATTTATATCATATTTTTATTACATTAAGATCCAGCAATCAGACTGACGATCGACGTAAGAAATATGGATATTATTAATATTAATAGCAGCAGATTAATGTCCACCTGTTTGATCGCAGTGCTCGAGGAAGTACGTGCAGCCAGCTCGCGTAAAGTCCTTTGCCCCAGAGAAGGTGTATTGTCCTCCGAAAAGCCAACTGGATGCAAATACTACCTATCACTTGTCGTATTCAACCATAGATAGTACAATGCCTTGTATTCGACCAGAACCAATTAGGCCAACTCATAGCCTAGATAAATCCTCCGGTGAATTTTGTAATGAGACGACAAATAAATTAAGTTATAGACCAGTATGGGAGGTAGTAAAAGCAAATCCAATACTACCACGTCGTAGGTAGGATATATATCGTATCCAATTTAGAGAGATCACCTTAAATTAAATTCCCTGATTTAACATAAAAGGATGTATGTGTTTTCATATATCAGGTCAATGACCGGCCGAGGTATCATGGAAAATGTAACTACCACTCGTCGCGATTACATCCCCAAGTACATGCAGAGACCGGAAATGATTCTGCCTTGCAAAAATATCGCCGTGAGCTCCAGTCCATTTGATTCAAGTACAACTACAAGATTGTCTTATATGCCGCACGAACCTGTAGAGCCTACAGTTAATTTTAAACCTATACTAAAGTACTGCCCACCAAGTCAACCGATGCTCAAAGATACAACGCAGAAATTAAGTTTTCAGCCCCTTTGCGTAAAAGAAATACATAGACCAAGGAAAAGGTCAACCTATAAGTGTGTACACGCGTGAACTTTAGGATATATCTGGCAGTAAATTATATTTAGATATTACTCTACATATCAATGTTTAAAGGGCACCCGATAAGCCAATGTGTGGTAAAACCATATACTCTGAGAGTTATTTGAAGAACGAGCAACCGCAAATGGTAAAGCCTATTCTCCCGTCGCCAGCAAATATACTTCCATCTGCTGCTGAATTTACAGAAAAGACTATCTATAAAGAGAGCTATATTGGTTGCAATGCAGATCGTGTAGAAGCAATCATTCCCTCCGGTAATATTTCCTTACCGGATGACAAGATGACAATGGACACGATTAATAAAGTACACGATACTTTTGGGATCTCTGCTTTTCAGCATAAAATAAATAACATATACTTACCACTTTCATTCGCATTATTGTATAGTTGAGTTATCGTGCAGTTCAAGCAAAGAGACGTAAACCTATTCTTCCCCGATATCGAAACATGATGGGACAAGGACCAATGCAGTCAGATACCACGAACCGCAGAGATTTCGGATGTAAAATAACATTGCGCCCAGAACCCATTGTCCCTTGTAGCAATATACGACCGTCAGAAGCAAGCATGGAAGACAAGACGACAACCAGATTATCGTATCAAACTCCTGGACCGGTTGATCCTGTCCCTAGCTTTAAACCTATTACACAATATTGCAGGTAGAAGGGCGATTGTTCCCAAACGTGGTCAATATGTTCAACGTTCTTTAAGTTTCTTTATTCTAACTCGTATCCTTTTTCAGGGCCGCCAATAAAATGGATGCTGAGACCATAAATAAATTATCGTATCAACCGTGGACTTTATGTCCTAAGGAGAAGCTACCTTGGGCTGAAAAGCATAGATATAAACCTCCCGTAGAAATGATGACCACCGATACGATATACCACATGAGCTACCCTGCACCAGGGCATTACGTGGAAGAGGAATGCACATCGGAATGTCTTCCTCCAGAAGCTGCTATTGACTGTCCATCAGCAATGAAGGAACTGGATGAATCTTGAGGTGCTTATACGCTTACATACATATATTCGATATTAAAAATCGGAGGTGTTATTATCCATAAGGTTTCAGCCAAAAGTATTCCAGTTGAACGTAGGGAAATTCTATTTCTAGAATAATACTTGTAAAAAAGAAAAAACTACAAAAGTGGGCCTGGCTGAATTAAAAGATTCTTTATTGCGCGTAAATATGCAAGCGCATCTGGATTTACACTTATATATAGATAGCGACTGCTGTATACAGAACGAATAAAACTATAATCTTTTACAGGTGGTAAAATTGTTTCTCGTTAATAAAATAAACTCTAATCTTTGATAAAAAGATCAATAGACAATATTAACATACATCGATGATAAATATTAACGGATAACGATGCGTGCTGCCCTATTGTGGGACATAATCCTGCATACACTCAACGGCGTTTTACAATGCGCAACAATCGTTAACTTTTTAAAAATACACGTACCACAGGGGAGGGAACAAAGCACTAGAATATGAATAATTATTTATTTAAATTAACAATATATTTCTTGCATACCTAAAACTAAGATCTTTATGAAAAACGCTTCTCCTTGATTTGCACTAACATTCTTTGCTTACTTTCCTAAAAGTAGTAAATATTAACGCAAATAAATGTCGGACTACGCGTCGCCTCTAAATTTTTAGTCCTCGAAAATATAACTTTGAAGCACTACTCGAAACTATTTTCCATTACGTCCGGTCCTCTACATTGCATATACAATCTAAATCAGAACTGAACCAATGGACTTACGTAAAGTCGACCAAAGCCAGGAGAGATTTTAACAAGCATGAGTATCAGAACGGTAAGGCACATATTTAGGTCACGTAATTATAACGCTAGAAAGTATTCGCAAGCTTGTGCACACTACGCGCGTCGTTCCATTAGCGCACCATCCGTACGTCCAAATTAAAGCACTAAATGTCCCAGGCACTTTCCTCGTACTTGAACATTTATGTAGAAATCGAAAATGCGCACAATTTTTGTTTCACTTAAATTGACTAGCTACGTATCTGCATAACCATGATTGTCCATTTAATAGTATCGTATTATCCCAGAACTATTGTTAATTGACTTCTAGTTCGCATATCTCCTTTGTCGTTACTGGCATTTCGCTCCACGGAAATAACAATTTTTTTTCTCCCTTCGTATGATAAAAAAATCTGAGATATATTAATACACTACGGAGTTACTATAGAAGAATTGCTATAAAAAATAAGATTTGATTACGGCGATGGTGTAAAACTCCCTGCAGAAATATGTCGTTTAAACTAATTCTGTAGAATATTTAAAATGTATCGTCGTGCTACAATGCAATATAATCGTTAGTTCCTCGATGTGCATTACATTTTTTAATCGATAATTATATATTCCTTAACACTCCTTATGTTATAGATATATGACATTTTGTACCAAACATTTCAGAGTACTCTGTAAGAGCTTAAGCTAAAACACCTAAATATTACATAAAGTGACACCCGATACAAAAGTTGGATTAAAACTAAAAGTTACATAAAAAGCTATTAAAGATGAAGCTAAAACATTGATTTTCTTTCGCCCAATCGTTTAAGAAATTTATACGGTTTATAAAGAAATATCAAACTATGCCATTCCAAGACACCCAAGATCAATCGACGTTATTCTTTATAGTCGATAGAGCGCCTTAAAAGGATCAAAATGTCACAATTCCAAATACAACAAGAAAATAAGAACAAAAATAAAAATTCAATAAAACCATATCGATCGTAATGGATAATCACAAGCGAATAACATTGTATGATAAATATAGAATTTCTGTTTTATCCTCCTGCAAAGTACATACAATCGGTGGTCGCCGTTCAAAAAATATTGCACTTGTTCGATTGACATAATCAACGGATGTATGACCGTACTCTTTCTTAGATAAGTATAATGTGCCACCACCTGTTTTTTTTTCCATTTTTCATACATCCCTCCCCTGTTGGATAACAATGTACGGATCCTATCCGTCGGATCATATCCGATAAAACTTTGACAGAGATCGAAATCAAAAGGTGTGCCAAGGCGATTAATCAGCTTGTGACGTCTCGCGTCGACATACCTATTGGGGCTTAGTGCTGTACGACTGCATGAACTCGGTGAACCCAAAGCTGTTCAACTGGTCCAAGTTGAGATTTTCGTCTATCGAGGGCAGCTCGTTGTGACCCATCAACTCCACATAGTCCAAGTCCGTGTTTGGTCGCCCGACGCTAGACTGGCCGAGACCCGGAGCGTAGCTACCACAAATCAAAATACAACCCCAATCACTGGCAACCCTCATTGAGTAAAGCGCATGAGGAAACGCAAGCGATTATCTCTTTCCAATGGCACTCTGCGTTATTAACTGTCAAAAACTGTGACCGATTAGCCGGATAGCCGGTACAACACGGCAAGGGGTACAAACCACAAAGCCCACCCAAGTAAGGTTCATCGGTCACTGGGTTTACTCGTACCCTTGTTTAGAATTTGATACAGAGACGAGAGCTTACTGTAGCAAGTAGTGTTGTTAGAGGACGTTATTACAATATCACTACGTTACGTTAAATTGCCAGTTGAAGTTTTAACAGGTGTGGTGATTGGAGCTGCGTTTTGCACGGGTAGTATTTAGATATTCAATTTTTCCATTGTGGTTGTACCGGCTTGCTCCAGGCCTTTGCCCTTTGTTCGTTACGTATACTAAGCAGTACTTATATGTACGCAGATCTATATTAACATATCCACCCTGATGCATGCTATAGAACATGCGTGTGCATATGTATATATGTATATACAATACTGCGAATGAAGAAAATTATTTTTAATATCCAAACTGGTTTTTTCAAAGCCATGGATAAGCCGTCTTGCTAAAAAATGCATAAACAAAATGGCAGTTGAAAATATGTAAATTGATCTCCCTTACATTCTGCAACCAACGACCAAGATTTAATGCGTTAGAAAACAACAAAGATATAAGTAATATCCTAAGGTCCTACATTCAATTGTCGTTTTTTATTCCCTCTATGAACGAATTAGTCAATCAATTTTCATATACATAAATCCGTTATACCAACATCCACTACGTATAGTTATTTGTGACTTTTATTTGAATATAAAAAGTATCACATATTATATCAAATGTATATTTGTTGGACCTTTAGGAGATTGCAACGATCAGCATTAATAAGTACAAGTTTCCCGATAATGCTGTCCAATACTAAACCTATTTTTATTCATAAATTAATGCTAATATAAAAAAGGAACGCCGGGTGATAAACTTGGGAAATGCATCCACGAGATATAAAATTAAAATGCTGATTATTATTCTAATTTTGTATTCATATGCGTACATATATATATGTATATGTATGTCTCCGTAGCAACGTCAGATTCAAAATACTACTGTGCATCAAAAAATAGAATATAGTTTTAAATGCATTAAACGTGGACGATGCTTAGACACCGGGCGTTCCAAAGTATGGATATTTTTAATCATGGACAAAATTAAGTAGTACAGTTTAGCGTGAGATAGTTCATATTGCCAATTTCCAATATGCAATTATAAAACTCTAAATATTCTATAAAAAAGTTTACAAAAAACCAGGACTTTGTCACTGTTATCATTCCCTATATATTAGTAAAAGAGCATAAAAAAGAATACTGACAGCATCTTGTATAGATAGTACCGAAGATATGCAAAGTATCAGTTATGGGAATGTCTTGCTATATCGCTCGACAAGCACCGACCTTTCTTCTTTTTTTTTACCGTGAAAAAGCGCACGCCCGTGCCGTAAAATATGTTGTATAAATTCTTTATTGTCTCAAAATCTCAAGCACGTTAGTTCAACAAGCGATGCATTATATCCGTAAAAGGACGATATGTTCGGATCATAAAATTTCTTCAGTCTATATATATATATATATATATGTATATATATCGTGTAAATGAACATCGAAACGAACTGCAAGTCTTCGCACATCTTCCGCGCACTTATCTATGGCAATTCTTCTTATGGAAACGAAGAAGATAACAATGTGTTAGATCCAGGGAACTGACCTGGAAGCCACTGACGGAGTATCGCGTGTCACAGAAGGGTCTGGACTGTGCGCCTGAAACATCGTTGAAGGCGTAGCAGGATAACTGCCACCTGGACCACTTTGGCTTCCGCTACCCACTCCAACTACCGAGGAGTGCGAAGGTGTTTGACCACCAACACCTGGGCCGCCCCAGCCTGGCACGTGTGTGACCAGCAAAGGCTTGACGTATCCATTCGTGGACGTCGACTGGCTCTCTGTGACGAAGGTATTTTAAAGTATAAAATAACACAAAACTTACCTGTGCAAGTTGCAAGAGTTTACTTACCCGTGAATGGCGTATAATATTTCGAGAAAGCTTGATCTTTTGACAGGTCTGGATAGAGATACAACAGGTGTTGCAAATCAGATACACGGTCTGCTAAACTACGGATCGCAAAATCTTTGCTCGTGAATGGTTGCAGCATGAAGACTTCCGTTTGTTCTGTAAACATTACACATACGATTTTATTTTCTTTGCTTATATCACGTTGTTAAACGAAACAGGTAATATTTAATGTATTAATCAATCCACAGTACCTCCAACCCATGCAATAGTAACACCACCGAGTTCAGAGTCCGAGAAGCGCATCAGGAAAGTTCCTGATGCACAACTTGCAAGCATCTCTTCCGCTTGCTTCTTCCTGACAAATCCCAATATGTATCCGTCTATCCAGGGACCCCTCAGATGCTCTCTTGTCAATTTCATTACCGCATAAAACCATTCCCAGAATGTAAAGTTTCTTTCGGGCAGTGGTTCTTTACAAAACTGTGCCCAGCTCAGCAACAAGCCTGTATAATCCTGCCCTCCTGCATTTCCCCCTCGAAAGGCCTTCTCCGCAAGGAATCGTAAATTGTCGTCTGTTAGAGAGCGGCCTGTAGCAGATCGGAATTTGACGTTCAACGCCTCGGCTACTTGGCCCCAGGGAACCTTATCGGGTACTGCGAAGGGTACCCTTCCTGGCTCTGCGAAAGCGTTGTCCCAGGTGACAGTGGCCCATGCGTGAGGTTCCTGGTTCCCATGAACAATGACAACGACGGGCAAGCTGAGAGTCCACACTTGAAATACCAGCTCTCCGCCGCCTACACTGAATTGCGATTGGAACAGAAGAGAGAACTTTTCGTCCATCACCGACTCAGTTCCTTTCTTCTCTGCCCTCTTGATTTTCTTCAACTGCATATTCCGGAAGCTCACGGAAAGTTGTCTGGTAGCCTACGATAAGGAAGAATGAAAATTAAAGGTATGCGTAATTATTATTACGAGAAATTTCCAAGGTCCTTAAATGCGCTTTCTCCGGCTTACTTGATGGTACTCCATTGTTCCTGTATTGTTGAGGATCTCGCCACTGGCCTCTCCGTTTTTAGCCATTTTATCGCTCTTTAACAGAGCATTGGCCTGTGCTTCACTAATGATGCTTACTTTAACTTGGGGCGGAGTCATATGGACATTCAGTTTCCCACCCACGAGAAGTCGTACTGTACTTGTGAAGCGAGTATTGGTCTTCATGACCTGTGGTGGCTGTTTTTCTATAATGAATGTACTCGTAACTAGAGAACTAAGCAGCTGGGTAATCTGAGAATTTAACGTTGGCAGAATATCTTGCATGCTGGGAGGTTCTAGGGTAAATTTTTGTTTCAAACGTTCTGCCTCTTTTATTTGTTGCCTATTGAGCCAAATTAACTCGGCAAGACTTTCGCACCATTCTTGTATAGAATCTAAGTTGCTATTAAATGGAGCACCATTCCCCGCCAATTGCTGATCTCTCTTCCACCTGTGCGATAAAGTCAGTTAGCACGATTCAACTGTGACCCTAATTTTTAAATAATTTTTCCATTATTCTCGGCTTGCCTTATAAGTTCATCGTCCAAGACCCGTGATTGCAGACTGTTGAGTCGAGTGATAGTGTCTTTTAGTTTATCCGCTAGTGTCAAACGTAATTGCATTAATCCTGCTACTTTGTGGTTTAGCAATTGCTCCTGTTGTTCCTTTTGCCTGTATAAAAAGTATGGCATTATCTTCATAAAAAAAAACATTAAAGGTTTAACATTCCAATCGCATAGAAATATACCTCCTAATTTTTTTTTCTAAATCCAAACTTTGCTGATTCTGGGGTTGTGTAGCCAGATGTTGGAGATGGGCATTTAATTTTGTGCATTCGTGATAGCTAATAGCAAATGCCTCTTGCTCTTGCTCCATTTTCCTTAGGTCTTCCCCAGTTTCTTGAGTTCTACGCCGCAGCGCTTCGACCTGTTGCGCTATTTCTGCAACAGCATCTCCAACCATAAGACCCACCCTTCCACCCGCCATGTTCATTAAAACACCTCCCAGATTTTCCACCTGTGCTACTAGCTTCATCTCTGTGCCCAGACAATGCCTGATTATCCGAAATAGGGTTGCTGGGTTTTGGCTGTACCTTTGCTGTTATAAAAGGAAGCATACAGATGTACGTGCAAGGATATATAATTATAAAATAACATAAGGTAATTGTATTATAAATTTACACGGAACATCTTTGCTGCTTCCATCAATTTTAGTTTTGTTAGAAACAAATCTTCTGTATTTAACGATGCTGCCTTTGATTCTAATTCTTGTATCAAAGATACTACAAGATTCGTTATGTACTGTTCGTATTGTGGGTTATCAGGCTCTATGTCGGTCCTAAAGTATGACAAAAATATATAAGACTGAGTAACCAATGCTCCTACATGTATATATCAGAAAAAAGGTTTACAATATATATACCACATTTTTTCCTCTATCCATGATGATAAAAAATGCCTGACTTCGATAGGAAAGTGCTCCCCATAAACAGATCGCACCTGCTGCAATGCCTCTGGAGGCAATTGCTGCGCCTTTGCCCAGAGCGACATTGTTACTATGATTATCTATACCCCTGGCTCTGAAATAATATAGAAGACATAAAAAAAAATGTAAGTAGAGAGAATTTAAAAAAATCTTTTCTAGAAATCCCAACCATCCCAGAATGTTAACCTCTAACCTTCGATCATAGATCATGGATCAATAAAGTGAGATCCGGCTAACAAAGAGGATATGCCCCAAGAAAGAGAAAAAATCTCACATGCCTCAACATGCGAGATAAAAAGTAAATGATATAGACGTACGGTAAATAAATCTTGCGCTTCGCCTGCCCTGCGGTTTATCCACGCTACTCGAGACTAAAAAAGAATAGCTGAAGGAACTCGCGTATGGTCGGATATACATTTATTTCGAAGCGCGACTGGAGGGAGCAGGAAAACGCATCGGAATAGAAGGCGATCGAGAGCCTCGATCATTCGCGGATCGGGTTCGTTCTTCGGGTAGGGATATCCTCTTAATCGCGAGCGTGCAACGTGACGTATCTCGATAACGCATAAATAGATAAGCGGGGAGGGCTTGAGGGTGAGGAAAAGATCCTCGAGGGAGCTGCTCCACTCACCTGCTAAACGGCCCGAGGATAGGGGCACCTAAGATCGACGAGGCGCGATTTCCGTTTCTCGTTAACCGAGAGCGACTCCCGTGGCGAAAGCCGGGCCGATTACATGGGATATTCTACGCAATAATTGCGAGTGCAACGATTACGCGGAGGGATTGCACGCGCGAGCCTCTCATCGATAAGTTCCTCCCCCCTTCCGTTACTCCGGGCGGCGACGGAGTGTCGCAAATGAGCAATTCCAAGAATTCTTCCCGTAAATGGAGCGCGGGGCGAGGGGCGGTAGTCACGTGACCGGTGCCTACTGCGCATGCGCCAGGCAGTGAGCGGGAGCGTGAGACAACAAGGAAGTGCGTGCTTAGTGGTGATCGTGACGAAATGCAAATAATTTGCATACAAAAGGACTTTTCCTGTTCGATAATTAAGATTCACGTGTTTAACAGTGCCAGTACTTTCTGTTCGCAGTTGATTCGGAATGGAAAGAATATCGTAGTCGTTGTGAGCCGAAGAAGAAGTCGCGGATGTCGCAGGGTGAAAAGGACGCCATGTTGATGGATGTCGTCGCGTCTTTGCATTTTCGAGAATCAAAGTTCATTTATTTAAAAGCGTCAGTGTTTTCTGTTCGCAGTTTGTTCGGAGTGACAATCACATCGTAGTTGCCGTAAGCCGAAGAAGAAATCGCGGACGCCGCTGAGTGAGAAGGATGCCTTGCTGAGTGAAAAGGACGCCTTGCCGATGGAGGTCATCCCGTCCTTGCATTTTCCAGAATTAAAGTTCATTTATTTAAAAGCGTCAGTGCTTTCTGTTCGCAGTTTATTCGTAGTGGAGATCACATCGTAGTTGCTGTAAGCCGAGGAAAAATTCGCTTGTGCTGGTGGCAGAAAATGACCAGCGAACAGAACGGTGGAATTACAGCATAGTTTCTTTCGTTTATTGTAAATAAAGCACAATATGCATATACGTATATTAATACTCCTTTGTTAAATGTATAAAAAATACTGTTTGTCGCTTAAGCAGATAAATATTTCTCCTTAAGATTAGGCTTGCTTTGTACAGAAGCTCGTTGGTCACAGTGACCTTAGCGTACGAAGGACAAGTGGTGGTGCAGTCAAAATGACAGCCCCAATCAAATATGTCGTTTTACTGCCAATGCACCAGAAAGCTGCAATTGATAATTAGTGAAGAATATTATGTATGCTGAAGCTGTTGCAGCAGTAATTAGTCTAAGTGTAAATCATGTTCTTTGTGACGTGCAAAACTTACCAGTAGAAGCCACGATTGGTCCACAGGCACGTGCGAGTGCACCTATCGATCGAAAAACTCCCGTTATTGCCCCTTTCTGATTTTCTGGCCCTATCCGTGTTACTAACGTCATCATGCATGTCACGACCATGGCAGTAGCTGTAAGTACATATATGTAAGCAAAATCTATCCGTTGAATAGTTTAGTTATACAATTCATGATATTGACATGATGTACTTACAAACTGCAAAAATAAATATTCCAATGGATAGCATGAATACGTCCGTTGCTATTCCAATGCATACAAATGCAGGTATTATTAGCCACAAGCCCTGAAACCTTTACCATGTCAAAAGTCCTCAAATATTTGCATTATGCATATACATACCAATTCGCTAATGGATTTTGTCCTGTGTGGTGGAATTGTTCGTACCCAACTTCCTTGTAGCAGTGCCATAGTTAATCCTATCCCAAGGAACATCCAACCTTGTTGCATGCTCGTAAATTCAAATAAATAATGCGTCAAAAATGTTAATGTGAACTCCAGTCCACTGTAGATAAATAGATATGTAAAGTATGTAATTCCTAAGACTTTCAA
This sequence comes from Ampulex compressa, assembly GCA_038496175.1. Taxonomy (NCBI): domain Eukaryota; kingdom Metazoa; phylum Arthropoda; class Insecta; order Hymenoptera; family Ampulicidae; genus Ampulex; species Ampulex compressa. Next base: position 199,213 of record JBCFXI010000031.1, on the reverse strand, counting down.
GTTTTTTCTATCTGTAAAAACAAATATTTGCAACATAGATTAATTGCTTATTTAAAAAGCTATGATATGAAGAAACAAATGGTGGACTACCGTCTTCGTTCAACTGCGATACTCCTGTAAAATGGAACAAGTCGATAGGGTTGATATAGGAAAGAGCACCACGTACACCACTCGCAAGAGACTTAGCTCTATGTTTCATTGGAAGACTTTCCTTCATGTAATAAGCAACGAAGCAAACATCGCTTACAGCTAGGAAAAATGCAAATAGTGCAGGCATCATGTACCACGCGCCTTCCCTCTTATCGCTAGACATCCACGCGAAGAACGCTCCTATCATTGGTCCCACAACGAAGCCTATAGAAAAAGCTATACCAACCAGTGCCTTAAAAGTTTCCAAAAAAAAAAGTCAATAAAAATATTCTATATACATTCCAATACCCTTAAGACAACACAATGCGCAAGATTAGGTATATATTTACCATAGCTTTTCCTCTAACTTTTGGCGATGTAACGTCCGTTATAATAGCCATTGATAAACTAATGTTTCCTTTACTAATACCACCGATAACTCTTGCCAGTACAAAGATAGCAAAGTTTGTTGACAGTGCCCACAGCAGGTACGATAGTACAATACCGCTTAAACATAGAAGCATTATAGGCTTTCGGCCATAAATATCAGATAATGCTCCTATGATGGGTGAGCCGAGAAATTGTAGAAAGGAGTACATAGAACCAAGGAAACCTGAAACAAGGAAAAATGCCAAATAGCATACGTAATTATTTAAATACATTCTCTCAAGAATAGGCTACACAAAGTGAAATATCACTGACCTCCGTAAAGAACAGTGTTGACTCTGTCGGGTGCATTGAAGAATGTCCTCAATGATTGTACGTAATGTAGGATAGTGAAGTATAATCCTTCACCGTTCTCTACTTCCTTATAATAATCTAAAAGTGCTGGCAGCAAAGGCAGTATCATCGTGAATGCCAGAAGATCCAGAAGCAAAGAGATAAACACCACTTGTACCGTATTATCCTTAACACCACTCATCGTTTCCTATTTTGTTCACAACGCACTAGAATACTCGTAGAAATACTGTATACCTTTATTTAATTGCTACGTCCCAATTTCTTTTTAGAGAGATAGAATTTAAGAGCGTCGCTTCCAGATTTTCAAAATATCCTTTAATAAGGGAGACGCGATCTCGCGAGACTGATAAGATGCGATGCAAATATGCACGACTGAAGTTAGGATTATATTTACACAAACGTTCTTTGTTGTTTAATCAACGTCACTTTGATAAACGCGCGCGACAAGTTACAGACGAAACGGAGCATCTCGATTTTGCTCGTGAAACGTGCTACCTTCGAGATACTTTCTAATTCTATCATCGTGAAAACCATCTGAGAGGAGGCCCGTATTCAAAAGTGAAAGGCGTTAACCTATTTTCCCCTCACCCCTGGAAGATCGTTCGAAACAGCTGATAATACTGTTGGCATAGCAGAAATCTATCCTAACGGTATTTAAATAAACAATATCACAGTCCAGATCCTTTAAGAAGAGGCCTGGCAAGGAGGCGCGACGCGACTCTCCCAACACTAAAAGATTGCCAAATTGCGTAACAAGTTCCTCGAAGCGCTTAGATATTTCCTCAAAGCGAGACACTTTTCCTCTGAATACTATATGTAAAACAGGTTTTTCATTCGATCCTCAGGATCGTTATCTAATCAAGGAAACGATAAGGGAATTTACTCAGCGGAGAGGAGCGAATCAGCGTGGGCGGCCCTCGATTAATCGTCGCATCGAAAGTGCTTTGAAAAAAGCTGGATTTTTTGAGCGAGCACATCGAGTTATGCTCGATCATTATATTGTTTTTATTTGTCAGTGAAGCGAAAAATAGCTCGAGCAGGCGCACCCAGAAACATTATGCATGTTCAACTTCCGGCTGCGCACGATACAGTGTCCGCGTATATTCAGGCACAAACACGCTTGCATCCGTGCAACAGACCCACTTCCTCGACGAACAAAGATCTTTTGAAACCCGTCCCAAACTGTAACGTCGCCTCGCACGATCGTTTCTAAACGTCCTGCAATTTAATACTTTTTCCCTACCTCGCTTTTTCTCGTCAGAGAACACAATCGCGCTTCTCCCCCTGTTCGAAATTACAGCCGTTTCTTATCGTTGGATTTTCGAATAAATCGTCCTTCGTGGAAAGCCCGATGCTCGAATAAAAAGGACGGGATGTTCGATGGGAGTTTTATATCCTAGATTCATTGTCCTTCCTCGAACCTTTGTCGCTAATATTTCAATCCTAGAGGGAGAGGACTTGGGAAGATAAAATAGACCTTGATATAAAAGCATCATAAAATAGACGTTTCGCTTTCGACGACAAAACTCCTCTTGCAATACTCGATAAACCTGTACCGATAAATCGAAACTTGCCAAGACAAGGCAACGCATTTATAACATTTGTCGATGGTATCGCCAGCTGCTTTACGCGAGTAAGAGGAAATACAAACCTGCGCGCGTGCAGCTCTTGCGATATTTCGAGGTGCATTATCGCGAGTCAAAGAGTTGGGGCGTTTTTAGTTACTACTAACATCAAATCCATTTTTCGAATTACTATTAACAAGATCCATTTAAGAGGCTACCAGGCGAGGAACAATAGGATGCCGTTTAGTGCTGGACACAATGTTTGCTTCGAAAGGCTAGGTTCCTGGTCAGGCAGGCGTGTACCCTCGCAGGTATGCGGGATATTTTGGTCGAAAATCGAAGTATTTAACGAATGGCCATTGCTTAAATACGAAGCAGGTGGCACGAGGCCTGGTGATGTGGTATCGTGGTTAAAATTTAAGCGAGGGATCCAACGCTTGCCATCTGGGCCCTACGGTGCGAGGCGCATACGGTATATTGATGGCACCATTCCATCGTACGCGTAGCCACACTCCGAGATTTTTCGGCTCGAAACGATAACCGGATAGCGCCTCGCACGCGAATAAGCGGATCTGGCCCTTCTTAAACTCATTGCCAGCCGATAAAGCCTCGCGGATTTCGAGGAATCTTTGCTTAATCCCGCCAAGGGGAGCGCGGTGGGGCGATAAGAGCGCGCCTTTGGATACTCCAATTTCATAATCGTTAATAAGGTAAAAAACGTCGTGTATGAGAACGTGGAGTCGCGGTTCGATTCTTTTGCATTCTTTTTCATCGCCTTCTGATACGAGATGGGGTTAATATCGAACAGTCTTTGCACGCTTTAGCCAATTCTCCATCTGGTCCTTTGGAGTTAGAGTTCTATCGACATTCGTGCTAGGAAATTCAATACTCTTGCGTGCCCCGATAAATAAATTGAAGAAATAAAGGAATAATAATAAAGTTCGAGTTATAGATATAAATGAATGAATTGAATCTTAGTATTAGGGGGGAGATTATTAAGAAAATAGGCGAGGAGAAACCAAGAAGGGAACAAGTGTTAAAAATTTGTTTTCACAATACGATTCAATTCACCAGCTTACATTCCTAACGCCAACCTCGCACAATTCCTAAATTTAACAAACCTCAATTATTCCATCCCCGCATAAATCTCCAAAAATAATCAACCAGCCCACCCAAGAACCTCGATCCACGAACCAGATGCAGAATCCAAATCCCCAAAGTGTGAGAACAAAACTGCCTCCCTGAGACCACAAATCAATGAATTACCAAGGCACAGCACCAGAAGACCTCGATCCAAGAACACGAGGCCGGTTTTACGGCCGTTGGGAACTAAGGGAGGCTTATAAAATCGATCGTAACCCCTGGGCCGACCGGTAATTTCCGTGGCAACAGCTGAGCTCGTGCGACACCGCTGGAAAAGCTCGCGGATTTCGGGACAATCGTTCCTTCCAAGCGCGCCTGTCCTCTCCTCCGCCGACAAAGACAGGTACGCGGAGAGACAAAGAGTCGAGAGAGGGTGTCCGACCTGGAGGCGGAAAAAGGCAGGAGGAAGTATCCCAGAAGCGGCCCTGGCCATAGAAATCCCCTGGGCAGCCGAAATCGGGAGTTTTCTAGGAAGCACGGGACCGTGAGCGGCGCGAGGGCAGAAATCCCCGGGACAATGGGGACAAAGGGAATTTTCGGGGTGCCCCGGTGCACGATCCTGCGCCTGGGCAAGCTGCACCGCGTTACCAAGCCACGAGCGAGCTCCTGTCGTCGGTGTAAGCCCCATAGGTATACGAAACTAGGTGCGCGAGGCTCGACAGCCGACAGGGCCCAAGGCCCCGGGGCCCTTTTCTTGCCGCGTCTCTGCTCCTTCGATCCTCCGTAACGCGGATTCTTTTTAACTCCCAGCCGGAGGATCGCCTGGGAATTATTAGGCGTGCTCTTGCCTCGGTCCTGGAGTTGTTGGTTAAGGCTCTGGGATGTTGGTTGAGGAGGATGAGGAGAGAGTGCGAATATTTGGGGGTTTCTATTCTTTTTTTCTGTTGATTTTTGGTACTGATCGTTTGGGTTAGGATTTACTGTTTGCTCCAGTTTAACCTCAGTTTTAAGCTCGTAAATTGTATGATACTAGTGGAATAGTTTGCTGTCTTTAGCGAGAAAGACATACGCTCTGCAGCCATGCTTGGTCGTGTTAACGCTAGAACTACCGAACTAGCCAAAATGACTGATCGGTCATTCTTGAAAAAATCGTAGTGCTTTATGAGGATGTATTTTTTGCGATTTTCCATGACTTTCATGCAGTATTAAGATCACCATTTCCTGAAACCCAGGTGTGCGAGTATTCCTTCTTCCTCTCTGTCTTTAATCGATGAGTTACCACAGAGTACTAAGCCTACTCGCTTCAAGACCCACTCTTCAAGCTGGATTACGAAGCGCCAAATCTCGACGTACACTCAGGAAGGAAAAATCGTGACTCCATCCTCTGGTATTCTCCCCGATCGTGTTTTCCTCAGAACAGGATTTCCTACATTCGATTTTAATGCTCGAGCGTAAGAGAGTCAGGTGCGTGGTATCGCCGAAAAGATCGTGCTCCGTGGCGATTCCATCGTGTCCAGATCCTGCGAGCAGATAGGCGCGGACCCGATGATTTCGAGCCTGGCCCGACTTAATGGCTCCTAGACCAGATGACGTAAGCGGTCCACGCCAAAAAGCAAGCCAAGAGAGCGGATAATAGCGAAGAGGATATAATAAGGAATAAGGAGAATCCGTGATCGAAAACTAAGGAACCTTCGAGTTTCTCCCACGAGTTGGAAATCGTACGACACTTTACGAGGAAGGAGGCTCTGTCAACCCTTCGAGCGTGACGAGAAGACACGCGAAGCATGGTGAAAACGGAATTCGAAGGCTTCGAAGGAAAGGGAGGAAAGGAGCCTCGGGAAGAAAGGAAGGGAACACGTGCGCCTGCAAAGGAATCGAAGGGAATGAGAGAGAGTGAGAGAGGGAGAGGGAGAAAAAGCGGGAGAGAGAAAGGAGAGACCCAGCCGGCTCTAAGGCCAGAAGGGCCCCTATTTTCCCCGTTCAAACTTGCACCCGATACGAGGCTCGAACATCATTGTCGAGCACCAAAGTCCCATCGAGCTTCCAGAAAACGTCTCCTACGTTCCGCGAAACTTTCATTCCAGATACTCCAGAAATAACGACAGAGTCTTGCAGGTTTTTCACACGAATTCGCCCTTTTGCAAATGTAATACATCCTTCTGCAAAATAAATTCATTCGTTTGCTAATGGAATGCAACCTGTTGCGAACTAAATTCGCTCGTTTGCAAATAGAATTCTATATAAGACTGCGAGACCAAATGCGCGTTAGACTGCGTCATCCAAATGCTGCTTAACACTAGACATACCAAACCAGTCAAAATGTCCGCGACAATCAAGAGTATAACAAGAAACAACGCGAATCCACGTCAGCAGCAACCAAGAACGAACCTCGAAAAGTCGTGAATGCGTTAAGATAATTAGTAATCGGCGCGTATCCCGAAAAACCTCCAAGGATCGAAAGCCCCTGCCTAAATCCCCGGAAATACATCCTCGATCCGCGAGACTATAATCTCCAGAGACCTCGAAGCCCGGTGCACTCTTAGCCGTGCACGATTTAAAGCCTCGAGCCGCGCGATAAGGTATAAAATAAAGAGCGCGAGAGGCGAGCAGATTACACGGTCCACCATAGGAATTAAACGGTAGGTTCGAAGGGACATGCAAAATCCTTGTAAGCTCGAGGTAGTTTGGCGCGAGGACCTGATCGCCTAGTTTGCTTTATCACGGCTCCCCTCCTGGGGAGGGGGGCAGGGAGAGGAGAGGAGCCGTGCAACGGAAAAGGAAGCAGGGAAGAGCGGTGGAAGTAAGGAGAGACCAGGAGGACGTGTGTGCACCAGCCTGTGTGCACCTATACCAGGCGTACTGTACCGACGCGGCATAAGCATAAGTATATGTAAGCGCGTGCCCGCGCAACCGACAGCAGATGCGCTCAGAGAGCAGCTGTCCTCCTACAAGTGGTTCTCAATCATCCCCCTTTCTCGCTTTTCCTTTCCTAGCCGAGGGTACCGGCACAAAGAGCGGCCCAGGAAAACCGCGCGCCACCTTTCCAGGCTCCTCGACCGGCTTTTCCTCCTCTTTCACAGCTCGAATCGTTGAATAAACCCCTGGATTTGCGTCCTGATAGGCAAATCAGCGCGAGGCGATGATGGATGATGGTGCCAGGGCATTCTATGATAGGTGTCGCTTGGACTGACGGTGCTGGACGCTCGATTAATCTATGTTTAAGTAAGACTGTCCTTCCGAACTGGTTAATTATGTTGTACGAGGAGCTTGGGATGTATGGATGCTCGAGGTACTTGTGTTTGGATATGTGGATGTACGAGGAGCTTGTTTGGGATGTACAGATGTTCGAGTTACTTGGTTTGGATATTTAGATGTTAAGGAAGGGATGTATAGATATACAAGTGACTTGTATTAGGATATTTAGATGGAGGATATATATATATATACTACTTTCATCGCTCCTTCTTACAGAGTACCCGTTTTCAATTTGATTGGCTTCCCCCTAGCTTCGTACTATTTCGTTTTTCTCCGACGTATTCCTCGCTCCCTCGCGGAAAGAGAGTTTTTCTTATCGATAATAAAGTACAAATAAAAACGGCACGTTCCGTCGGCATGGCATTAAGATTTCCCTGGAACGTTCTGGGAGTTATTTTTATAACGACCACCGGCACGAGCTATTTGCTTCCATCTCGATATCGTTTGCGGCCCACCTCCGTGGAAAACCGCGCCCCGGACGTATTTTTGGCGATCGATGATAAAGCAATTCGCTCGGAAGTGAAATTGATCTCTTTCGGCTCCACAAAGGTTCGATAACTTTGACGAGCCACAGATGGAACTCTAGGGTGGACTTTTTCCCCGTACCATTAACCCGTGAATTTTATTTGGAAAATGTTCTTCAATGTTGAATATTGGAAGATTGGAATGCACATTTATGTGTTCATCGATGAATCGTAGACTCTAAGCGTGATTCAGAAGGTACAGAGTTTTTAAAATTACTTAATTAAAGAATAAGCTGTTATTCTTGGTGTAACAGAGCATCTCTTATATTAATTCTCCATCTGGTCTTATGGAGTTAGAATGTCAGCCAACTATGTGGGCTATTTCTAGGGAATAATAATTCTTCACCGCTGATGTGTACCGCGATTATTAAACGATTACAAAATTATAAAATTAAATTGAATCAGTAATAAAAAATTACAAGGTTCAAGCTGATGGATCGAACCGTATTAAGAAAATTGATCCAATTACTTAGTAAATTCAATCGAGGACCTACTTTTTGAGATACATTTGGAATTGTTCAGCTTACGGTATCCACGGAAGAATTGTTCAAAGCTGACGATCGCGATTCGTATTATTTTCTATATCAAAAGTCAAGTCCCAATCCGCTGCGTCATCGAAGTTTCAGCGCGGATATACTGGACGGATTTTCTTTTGAGGTTTCATAAGCCGGCCACGTCATTGCTCTTTCGTCGAAAGACTTATCGACAGACTTTTGATTTCCCGTTCCGGCCAAAGCGGCGTATCGGTATCTCGCCTCTCGATGGACGCGCTCGAAAGAAACTATCCGAGGGGCGAGAAAAATTCGAGACAAAGCGTATTTTCGGGCCGAACGTAAACTCCAGGTTAGTATTTGCGTTTCGCCTTGTGTAACATAGGCCAACTGTATGTTTTCCTTCCCGAAAGGCGCGCGCTGTTCTGGAAAATCTTTTTATAATACGCTGAAATAATGTATCCGCTAAAATTAGCCGAAGACAGAGTTTGCGGAGTCACTGAAAGGCCGCTCCAGTGAAAATAGACGAGAAATATACAACGCGTCCCAGGTTTACCCCGCGATCTTCAGCGCGCCTAGCCTACGAGCGAGGCTAAGAGAAGAAGAAAAAAAAAGATCAAAGCTGCGCGATTATCGACGATAAATGCTACGAGAAGGATACGTGAAATATCCACGACGCTGCCCTCCTCTATCTGTATAAGCCAGGCGCTATTGTAACATGCGATTCATCCTTCTTCGGATTTTCTAGTAACCTACTTTCCTCCATTGCGGTCGCTCCTGCGACATAAGCCGCCGGCTCTGTGGATTGTCATGGTTAAAAACCTAGTCTAGATATAACTTGTAGCGATCTCGAGCTCCAAATCAACCGGTTTCTCGTCGCCAAATCCATGTTCGTCCAGCTCGCGTCCAACGCGTCTTGCGTGATTCACTGGACCGTTAGGAAACTGCATCTGGCACATACGAGGGCACGGTGACGCTGCATATTTCGCGGCGATATTGTTGCACATCCGTAGAAAATTCCGAAGAGAAGCTCGCGAACGATCGGTTGGCCGCATCGAAGTCTGACTCGCCTTGCATAATCTACTGCAGCGCTATGTACCTCGGGCCAGTCGTTCTGGCAGCGCATCAACGATACTCTCTCCAACGCCTCTGTTAAAATCGGTCTAGAGTTGCGACTCAAGAAAAACCTCGCTTGCAAACTATCTACTTAACAATGTGAAACGCAGTGAGTCCTCATCCTGAATAGTTCGAGAATAGTACGAAATATTCAAAATTGAAGGATACAAACTCTTGACGCTTTTTTTATAAGAAAAACCAATAAGCGTAAGAACAATCTAAGGAGTTTTTCGCGCGTTATTCGTATCTTTAAATGCACGTACAGTCAGATAGAGGAGCCTCCTCAGAGTGGGTTCAATTATCGAAGGGACGATAATGTGACTTTTTGGTCGATGCGTCGGGCGAATTCGTGGAAAGGTTATGGAGGAGCGCGACACCCAATCCTCGTAGCGAGAAGAAAAGCTGGCTCACCCGGTATAAACGAGAATAGGTGGCCCACGCAGAGTCGCACAATAAAATTCTTGGTCGATCTCACGTGCCCGCTCCTTGACGTCTGCCGTCCTTTCCTGACATTTCCAGACGACGAGGAGGAGGATGGCGGTAACCCAGGTTCGTAAAACGTAATGTCCCCGCAGCGTCGAGAGGTCCAATTCCTTTCCGGGTTATAAAGCGTTTATACTTGCTCCTCGAGGCCCCCACCGCGACCTAATGATTTTTTCTATCGCATTTTAATGCGGATCGAACGACTCGTAAAACAGTCGTAGCTCGACTTTGGAGAGTTTTGAATCCCAGCTGCTGGCACGTCGAGGTTTATTCGTTTCTCAGGGCTGCCAGGTTGGAAAGGGAGAGTAAATACGGAATAGAAAATTGAAGACCTATTAAAATAGCGAGTAGAAATTTTAGAGACTTATTAATATTTTGCCGGAATTTCTCAGGAAAATATTTGGTATCTTGGAGCCAGTTGGTATCATGATTGTGGAGAAGCATTATTGGTATCACGATTGTGGAGAAGCATCTTGTATCGAGATTTATCGAGAGAAGCATGAATAAGTCGCGCCTCTGATTTTTTTTTAGTTCTTGCAATGAAGTTTCAGGCGATGTGCTTTTCGGCTCTTTTCATAGATTTTTATGAGCTAGCTTATCGGAGCGCGCGATTAAGGAACTTTGGAGTTTATCGAAAACTATTTTTGGAGCTAATTATTAAAGCAACGCTTACACCAATTACGGTATAAGGTATAACAAGTTTGCAAATTAAATAACGTTTTACAATATTTCAGGATGAAAGCTTATCGAACTGTAATGCTTGGTCCACAATGTAGCCGTGGTGTTCTTCGATAAAAAAAAACTCGGTATAGAGAAGCTTATAAATTTGTAGCGAGAGAATCCATTTCTTGGAATCCAAGAGAGCACAGTGGTTTTGTGTCTGGCGAGTCTTTATGGCGACACACGACGCTTGGCCCCGATCGATTGTGGTCGAACCGATGGCAAGCTAAGGAATGTTTTCTCGTGCCTTTCGTTATTATCCCGCGTACAAACGCGTGTGCACCTTTCTGGTCCGCCTTGGCGTCGATTCGTGCTTTCCTACTGCCATCGATATTCACGTGGAAGCCTTTGGGATTTAGCGGTCGCTTGATACACTTCCTCTCCGCGGTATAAATAAATAGCCGCCAGGAGAACTAATGCGCCCATTAACTTTGCCGTGTACAAGCTCATTTGCAATTTGCACGATCACCGATTACCTCTTTTTAACCAATTCAGGTTGCATTTATTTCGCCATTTGCATGAGCAAACCCCGACATTGGATTTATGCAGACTAATTTCGAAGTTCTATCCGCATGGAATGTCGACGAATGATTACCTTCGAATTTCTCGAGTGGAATATGTTTAAGTGGATGCACCTGTGTCTTCTTCATTGCCCTCTCAGTGGTCGAACTTCGTGGATATTCAGTAAACGGTAGCTAAGATGAAAAAGCAAAATAATTGCTCGCGTGTTTAATCCCAATTTTGCGTATGAATTCTTCATTGAGATTAAACAAATTTTATTTGAAGCACGCAGACGTTGGATTATATTCGAAATTTGTATGTATAGGAATGTCAAAGAGACTGGAGTGTGAGAGACAGTGTGAGAATGATAAATAGAGTTTGCTGTCCTTTGATATGCGTTGATAACGTTTTTTTAGCACAGCATATATATATATACCTTAAATCAACCTAAGTAAGATTCTAACAAGTATATTTAACTAAATAACCAACTAAATAACCAAGAGTCCGATAACTAATACGAGTGCAACACGTAAGGTGTTTTTCTCGAGGAATCAAAGTCACGTATAAATATAATCTATTCGATCCAAGCTAACTTTTAAAGATCCTGATTTGGCACAAAGCGTGCGATTGAAAGTCAGAATCGTAATTCAAGCCACGAGTATAAGCCGACTTTTCGAGAAAGAACTCTTTCCTCGTATCGAGCTGCGTATATTTCATCCGGCGCTAGGGGCGCCATGAATTACAAGGGTGGGTCGTATTTAGAGTCACGTGGCGCTCGGATCGATCCTGACGTACGACAAACCTGTTTACGTTTTTGCATAATGCAAAGTAGCAGTGTACGAGGGGAAATAATGGATTTACAACGGCGCAATTCGACGGCTCCTCGTTTAAATTTATCCTCTATGAGCGCCTTCGTAATCTCGTCTTCTTTGTCATCTTCGATGCGAATAGCATTACTTTTTGTTTATCCGCGATGCTGCATTGGAAGCAAGGGAAACTTAGATCGATCACCTTTCGAAGGTACATAGCAGAATTCTGAGTAATACTCGTTCTCTTGTCGCTTAAATTGCATTTCAACACTATTCTTGGCCTCTACGCGAATCTGCACTAAGCGCAGAAGGTACTTTCTTATACTCTTGCTTAATCCCCTTTTAATCCATTTATCAAGTTTGCAACTATTATAAAATCATGATGCATGATTATAAATCGCTCTTCAGCTATGCGTGGTTTCATGTTGGAAATCAATTATCTATCACAGTTGGCTGCAACGTACAACGGTCGATCGCCTTGCTTAATTATATACCGATAAGGAGAATGAAAAGAGACGGCATATTTACAGTAGCCACTTGAGCAACGAGTTTCTCGATCTTCGAGCAAAGTAAGTAAACTAAGTGTCATCGCGACGTCACCGTGAATCGCGAAGAGTTAAGTCGTCGTCCTTACTCAAGGCAACTAAGTCGCTCGATGCTCTGCCCCAAGAAACTACACGGTTGCGCCAAAAGGCGCTCGCTCGGTAACAAGTATCGCGACGATTTCGTTGGGGAGTGCGTGCTCGTGTCGCGAGAGTATTAGCGCGTAAATCCTCCCGGATTCGCGAGACGTCGAAGTGTAATTCCGTCGAGGAGCGGGCAGATGCTCCTTTGGCAACATCTCGACTGTTCCTCGAAATTCTATCTTCTTTCTTGGAACGCAAGTCTTTGGTATTGATCCAAAAAGACTCCGGCCTTAGGTAGAATACGGGTTGCACTGTTTAAGTTTGACCAAACACGTTCCATGAGAATAAGCATGGGACTTTAAAGTGAATCCAGGCAGATTAAACTATACCCTATTGCACCCCTCAGTAGAATCTGTTTAGCTCAACTCACTTCCAAAGCCCTGTAAGGTTAGAATTAAGATCGTGTGCTCAGCAGGAGCGATTGGTTCACGCTCTTCCGCGTGCCGACAACCTACTTCCGAATTGTTATTCGTGGAATTATTTGTCGATTCTAAAGAGGAATAAGTTCCTCACAGATCTTGCTGCAGCGTCTTCCTTCGTTTTCGAACACCGTGGCCGTGGAAGAAGAGACTAAGAAACAGGTTCTACGTCTCTTCTAAGGAAAGTGTGTTGACTAAACAAGAACTATTAAATATAATTTTTTCCCAATATCTATAAGATTTAATAAAACTATCGTAATAATATAAAGGCGTGTTTAAAAGGCTTCGAAGAACAGGAGCCAATCGCAGGATCAAACTGTTTCCATTTTCAATTGAAATTCATTTTTCTCACATTCAATCGATCGAAATTTCTCGCACCATCTTCGACGCTGGCGAGCATCCAAATAATCGCCAAGAACAGCACAAATATATCCAGTGGCAGTTCCTGCAGTCTCTTTTCTCGAAGAACAATAAAGCATCAAATGTCGGGCGAATTCTTCGTTTGCTAAAAATTCATCCATTATATATCGAGGCTCAAAATTCTAATTCTACGCATCGCAATACATTTACACACAAATAAGGCGACTAAAATAACACAAAACGCGTCTTCAAAGAGCAACAATCAAAACACAACCAATGTTCGAAAGTGGTTAACGAAAGAAACAAGATTCTTTTCCAATATCCCTAATATATCATATATCCACGCGACTGGACAAACGACATACTTACCTGAGTCTAGTAAGCAAACACGAGGATCGACCTGATGGCGTTGTACATCCATAATCAAGCGGCTAAACCGTTCTGTCCGGGTTGCGCATCGCGAAATCAATTCTTGCGGAAAAAGTTTGTTTCCTACAGGGCTGAGGAGAAGGGAGGGGAGGGGAGTCAGGGAGGGGGTGATCCGCGCAACGTCGATGGATTATCAGTGGCACGCTCACGGCGCTTTTCGCGGATAATTCTCGGCGATTTTCCGGCAAAGTTAATCCGTTCTCCTTGCGTAAGACGCGCGCCATGGCTCGAGGAGAAAAAAAAAGACTGGCGGTGCAATCGATTACTCTGTGTCACCGAGCGCTGCTCACCTGATTTACTCCGTGTCCATTGGAAAAAGTATCGAGTTTAAATACGAGCATCTTCGGATTTCATGCCGATTGACGGCGATGAAATAACAAGTTGCGTCATTCTGTCGCTAAACGATGTACGAAGGCGTAGAACGTGTAATTGCTCTACTCTGCTTAAAGAAAAATACTGGGCTTTTAGCGGGCTTTCCTTTTTACGCACGACCAATGTGAATTATGGCCTGACCACAAGGTTGCCTGGGGTGATGTTTTTTTGCCACAATTTCCAGAGCGATAAACATGCTCCTGTTATGCAAGATGCAGGGCAGTGGTTGTAATTGAAAAAAAAATTGACTCGTTTGCGATCGATTGCTCTCCGATACCGACGATTATTACCTGATTATTGACTCGCAACTCGGCTGCATTTAACTTACAATATATATTTCTTTGTTTCTTTTTTATTTAAACTTGCTGATTATTAGAGTTCATACATATTCCTACATTATTTTTTTATATTTATATTATTTTGACTGCAGGACAAAGCGGAATTTTTCTACAGCTTTCTTACTTTTATACCACATCATATCCGATGCTGAGGATAGTTTTTCTAAGTTCGACCAATATTATTAAGATATGTTATAAATAGTTCGATTAAAACAAAGTATAGCTTTTGCATAAGAAATGATTCTGTACGCTATTTCGCGATATAATGGCCTTTAAGAATATTTCAATTGAAACCAATATGATCCGTTAAGCGGGAGCTTTACTGAGCGAATCAAAATTCCAGAATAAGCCATCGGGGCGTATTTTTAAAGGATGCAATGAACCATATTACACCGTGATTGAAACCGTCCGGTTATCGCTCTGGACTGCTGAGGAGAATTCAATCAACGTCGGGTTCTGTAGAGTAGTCCCGGAAATTGGCGGCTCGGTAACGACGGATTGATTCCTTGCGATATTTCTTTACATCATATTTTATCGCGATACTCGCAGAGGGCAAATGGGGGCCGTCCTGTCGAAATGGAATTTCTTCTTGGACCAGCGTGGATCATTGGGCACAGGCCTCGTCTTTTTTGCCTAATGGCAATCTTGGATATTCCGAGATTCAGAGAAAGCTCCCTTTCGAGCTCGGATGCTCTCTGAAACGTGCATTAGACTTAATCCATCATATACCAAAGCCAAGTGCAAACCTAAAATATGCATTGATTAATTTATTTCCCACTACAAGCTACTTAGATAATAAAATAGTTTTATCATTTAGATATTTTATTTTAATTGAATTAATTGGATAACAAATATTTTTATCGAACTTGCAACTATTATAAGAGTCGGTACAACAGTTAGGTACAACGATCGAAACTAAAAGTTCCACAGTTTTGGGGGAAATAAATGGCAGCAAGCGTCCCAAGAAAGGGACAATGGCAAATGGTGGGTTAAAACCGCGCACGCTTAACCGTCGCACATTTCATAGCGGCCTATGCCTCGGACAAATGCCAAAAGTCGAGACGCGCGAGCCTCCTTTGACAAAGCCTTCGTGAAAAGTGACTTTTAATTTAATTTCCATTGTTTCAGAAGACGAGGAAAGCAGAAAAATTTGCTGGCCACGAGGGAGCTTCGAGCCAATCCAAAACGTGAGATAATTAAACCTTGTACTTTGCAGCGATTCGCATGCCTTGACTTTGTCCAAAACATTATCGTGTTCCTTTTTCATCTCGGTTTAGATAAAAGCCACGAAATCAAATCGTGCCCGCGTTGTTTTTGTAGGAATTTAGCCGTTAAGTTGAATCAATACATCGAGCCACGCACCGAGGATGATTGAGCGTGGAAATAGTAAACGAGGAAACGTAACTGCTTCGTCGATTATAGTTAGTAATTACGGTTCACAGCAACTGGTCATTACGGAATAAGGACGTCTAGAGTAAAGTCAGCGCAGACACTGAATCAATATTATTCATAACATTTCTGAAAGCTGCAAACTAATACAGACTATATAACGAAGCTGATCACGTACCAAAACGGTATGAAAAAAAAATATAATTCGTTTCTCGTTTCGTAAGATAAAGATCGTTAAGACGGATACGACAGTAGAGTAATTATATACAATCATCGGGATTCGTGTTAAAACGAATCAGTTGAATAAATAGGGAACAAGGAAAGAACCATTGATGGTTTATTCATGGTTGCAAGGCGTTGCTCTCGAGGATTCTAAGAACTGAAATTTAAAATGACGAATGCCAACGGTGGCAGCATACGAGAGGTTAAAAGTTCGATGGATTTCTTTCGAGACCCAATTTCGTCTTATTTTCGTCACCTTTGAAAGCAGCTCACGTCGCGCTTTGGTCCTAAAAAGGTTCTTTAAACTCGATGGAACTTCGATGCCAACAAAAACGCGGTCATGCAGGCTTAACGAGTCCAAAGACGGAGGAAAATGGAGGAAGTAAGCGGTCAGGACGGGTCAGAAGTTGAATGGATCATTTCACCTCAAAGGAGGATGCGCGACATTCTTCCTGTTCGGGCGCACGATTTACACGGTTAATAATACTGATTGTGCGAGTGACTTTGCACTATTTCCCTTAATTCGAGGAAAGAGCCTCGTAAATGGTCGCGTTAACATCGATTATTTCTCGTAGAAGCAAAGCATCGTGATCTATAACTATATCATAAAATAACCCGATAACGACATTATAATTGACATTATATATGACACGAATGTTACTATAAAATGGCATAATGCTCCTATTCCCCTTGCTCCCTAAATTAGAGTATAACAAATATATAAAGCAAATTACTATTACGATCCAAATTAAACATTATAAAGTTAATTCAAAATTAAATCGGTTTAAACTTTATTATACGTAGAATATACATAGAGAATCTGAGGAACGATAACCGATTCCGTGCATACTTCACCAACTCCGTGATATTTCCCCCAGCTTACCGTCGATAAATTCGAGCGCATGGAGAAATTCATGAACAGCGACTGCGCTCCACCAGCGGGCTATTAGCCGCTTCTCATGGGCCCTCCAGTGTCCAGTGATCATCGAACGTCAGCTTCTGTCATCGGATACCCTTGGCGCCATCCCCGGTTTGCACAAGTGTATCGACCAAGGGTCGTCGTTCGATGCAACAGCATTGTGCTCCCAAGCAAATCTGGCTTTCGGCCGGACGTCTTTCGGTTGAATAGCCTCGTCTCTCGAGGGCCGACCTTAAAACCCGTACAACCTGCCCGATTGTACGGCCTGCCTACGCGCATTGTACTCCGTGGAATAATCTATGGAAAGTGCATTGGGATTATCGATCCCCTTTTTTCCTCCGAGGATATTAACAAATAAATTCCATACGTCCGGGAATTTCTTTCCCCCTGCTGTGCATTTTGGCTGACTTGGAAATTTTATAACTCTGCTGGATGCGGGATAAGAAAATATTTTTACGCCGAGGATATGTTGTATAGAAGTATAAAGGAGAATGTTTTTGCCTATTTTTTTTTGTTGTATACCTGTTTACAATCTGAATCTTAGCTTACGAGCTTTTTGGACATTTGTGGCTTTTATTATATTTACTATAATAATACTGAACGAGGGATGGTACTTTAAAAGCAAAAGTCGCTGCATCGATGTTCGAATTAGTGTAATCGTTCGAGTAGGATATGTATTGCAATATTTGTTATGGTATCGCATAGTTATATTCTTTCATTAAAGGAAGAACAAAACATATATGGTTTGGATAAATAAAAGGGCCGGTTGAAGGATATACAGTTCATTGGACTTTTTATAGAATTTAACATATAACTTAGAGGACTTATTTGAAAGGCAGCCTTTTGGCAGGCGGCAGAATCGAAGACAGAACAGAGTTTGTAATGTCGCGAGAAGAGGGGGCGAAGTTAAGAAATTAAAATGCGAGGGAGGTCGGTATTTCGCCTGCATTTACTGCGTTTAAGAAGTGATTTAAATCCGTAAGAGGCCAGAATGAATGAAGCCTTAACCGTGGGCTCGAGCGAAATTCGCATTAAAAGTATTTGCTTTCCTTGCATGCATTAAATACGTACTTATTTAAGGTCTAACGAAAGCGGGATTTAATGGAAATTCAATGCGAAAGAACTCGTTTAGCCGATCGCGTATCGAGCTGAGCCACTGTAGAGTGGAATGGACTCGAATGGAAGGGAATTACGGGTACTTTGGCACAAAAGGTAGTAAATGGGTTATTCGAATGACAGTACAACTTTTCCCGTTGATATTAAATTTCACAAGTGTGGTTAAACTGTTTTTACCCACCCAACTCTATCACAAATCGTAATAAAAAATCGAACATCTCTCTAATTCGCTTTGCACCACTTCCACAGTATTGTGAGATGAAAACAATCCAAAGAACAGCTCAAATCCATTTTTATATCTCCTCCGTAAGTCGCTCATGACTCATCCCACATTTCCTCCTTTTAAGTATAACGATTATCACAACAGACTCACGATATACAGATATTCATTTGCATATTCAACGACATTATTATACATACATCCACTTCACGTTACTGTCCCAATACAGAGTAACCAAAGCGCACATTCAATCTCAACATTTATCATATTTTCGATACACATAACGAGCTCCAACTTTATTACACGGAGTAGCTCATTTCCTCCTGCAACACCAGCTTTCCTCTACCTCCATAACCTCGTAAATGCGAGCTCCGCTAACCCCCAGCGCACAAACCCATCAACTCTTTTATCCAGCCACGCATCCGCGACCGATCGCGCAGCTATACGAGCGCATTACTCTCGCCCCTCCCCTCAGCCCCGCTCTTCCTCGGGAATCCGCGTCTTCTCCACCAAGTCTCCATCTTCCTCGGAAGAGCGCGTCGATCCAAGCGTGTTTGTTGTGCAATCGAGGCAGCCTCGTTGTACACGAAATGTTTTATGTATTTCCGCGAGAAAGACGAACTCCCACGGAGGATTGGTGGCCCTACTAGGACTTCGTTTTATCGCGTACAAGCGCCGAATGTATCCAGTACGTGGCTAGGCGGTGGACTGGGGGAGGGGGGTTGTATATGCAAATGTGGGAAATCCAGTATCGCGAATGCGTCGAAGCTCTCATCGAAATGGGAACCGAGGCGGAAAGGTTCGTCGGGCGTCTTCTGGGACGACTTATCGGCCGATCGACGGTGCGATTTTCGAAATTCAGGAGGTGCTCCCCCTGGCACGGCTTGGAAAATCCATTTTAGCGTGAAAAATCTTTCGAACCTTCGGAGTCCGCCGGAGATTGGATTCGTTGCTTTTCATCGGGCGGAAACGCGGCACGCGAGGAGCGTCGGTGTTCGGTTTAGGCCGTTCGAAATGTCTTACTTTATGAATTATTGTTGAGAGTGTATAGTGCGGGCTTACAGTTATTTTTTTAGGGATTATTTGCTTAATCGTAGGAGGGGCTTTTTTATCTATGCTGATTTTTGAAGGACTTGTATCCGTAGGTTGTTGTAAAGTGTAAGATCTTGTAATACGTTCAAGTCAAGATCATCTTATATGTACGATTCTCCTTTTGGATGTAAGATCAAGTATTTTACAAAATGTAGTCAAAGTATGATAGTCTAAAGTGAAGACGATTAATATGTCTTAATACCCTATAGATAATTTCTACATTACTGCGGACTTTAACTGTTATATCTTTTATTTCTATTTTATTCTATATCATAGTATTCTATTATATTTTAACTGTTATATGTATATGAATTTTTGTAAGGGTTGAAAAGAGAGACATTACGATTTTTGTTTTGCGGAACACCACGAATGGCGAGCTGGAAAGTAATATTGTATCGCATTAAAATTTCCTCGCGATGTTCAAACCCGGCTATCGAGCTGCCCGATACAATGTCGTACATTGATTTTGCGTTCGAAAAACTTCAGACTTCCCGCAAACATCGGTGCGGCACTTTGTCGCGGTTTTCGATATCGATTCCCATGTATTACATTCGTAATCAAAACCAACCGTGAGTTGGGTTGTACGCTTATATTCAAAGAACCGGTCTGAGCACCGTTGGGAGTCCATGCTTCGCGTACACACGCGATACCGCTTTTATTAAATAATCCAAGCCGAGTCCGAGATCCCCTGGGCGATCCGCGTTGAGAGAATTCTAGGTGCAGAGAGCTCGAGGGATGAAAACTGCGCGCCCCTTTCGCAACTCCGCGACATTTCGAAAATGTTCGCGCATACACCGGGACTCACCAAAAATCTCCAAGGACCCCGCGTAAATAAGAATAATGACCGTTTCTTTGCAATATTTTTTCCAATATTTGTTGTAAACAAAAATATATTCATTGTACCGCTGCTCTTTTATATTCAAGGAAAAATTCATCTTGTACAAGAATGACATGATGCTTCCACCAAAGTTTATCGTCACTGTTATTTATTAACACGTTGTTTAACAGTACTACAACCAGGTATGAAAGGAAAACGAGCGGAAAAACATATTTATATAATAATATGGGGGGAAGTGTAGATAGCGACAGTAGAGAATTAAATTCAGTCGACCACGTCGACTATATTTTCGTAGAATATTAATAATTATTTGGCCACTAGCGCGCGGCTTAATTATTAAAAGTGATCACCGAATTATAACATTAAACCAAATTAATATTCGAAAAGTGTAAATATTAAACTGATGAATCGCTGCTCTTGATTCAGCTCCGAAGACCATTAATCGAAGTTTGTTTTTTTTTGCAAGTGATGAGGTTAGGAGTACATGGGTGTACCTAAAAAAAACATAATTAGTCATATATATATACAACTCTGAGCCGCGCGTTGGTCAGTTCTGCGATGGACAAAGCAACGATCGAGTCACAAAACTCGCAGGATGGACTTTCGAAGCGCGTCGTTGCTCTTTGCATCGCGTACGTGGCAAAAGTAAGGAAGGGATGCCCTCGGGACACGTGAGTTCCTTCCGCGTCAAGATCCTTTATTTTGCGGCGAGCGAAAGGTAAGGTCTTATCCCAAATTGCATTGCGGTCTGCGCTTTGAAGGTTTTGTACAGCGTTTTGGCCGCATCCCTGCTGGGGGTTCAGCCTTAAGCGAGCGCCCTTCGAAATTCTTTGGAACGTGAATTTCAGAGGCTCCGACGTAAATTTAATAGAAACTCCAGCGTCGTTTACACGCGTCGTGTGTAACTCTCTTATGCGATTCTTAATATTTTTTACTGATCAAAAAGAACATCAAACGGACGCTTTAAATTGTTTGTTATCATAGGTATCTTAATAAAAAAAGTCTGATTTTTTTTTATTAATATTGTTACGATGTGGAAGCAAGGCGAAGGAATCGAATGTCAGAATTAGGGAGTGTTGGGCGTTATATTTTTACGATAACAGTTTTACATGCAAAAACTGATGATTAGTGATCCTATTGGAAGATAGTATATATTTATGGTAGTAGAGGGAAGTGAGCTTCGTGCTATCTGCGAAAATGTCGTTTTAAACCCGACGTACGCAGATATTATGGAAATTATTCCGACACGCGTTCATTAAACTTGTGCGCGAAAAGTGTGCCTCGGTGGAACTGCGTTTTTAAATATGCGTTATTGATCGGCGTGTGCAGGACCGACGCATAACCACTCGCGTGTTTTGGACCAAAAGCGAAATCGTAATTACATTAAAGTCGGCGAAATATATCAAAGCGAATGCCATTTGAAAAATCAGTTACGTATTTCCATAAAACAAAAGTAGATCGAGGACGCGCGGAATATCCAAAAGCAGGCACCGCATTTCGCGAAAATAGAATAAAGCACGTTAAATGCTTTGATGGTAAAATTGTATATTTAGTTTCGTTCACAGTAATGATATTGAAAAGGAGGCGAAGGGACGCGTTGGTTACTCAAATGTTCGATGAATAATCACGAACGCTCGCTTTGCCACAGTTCGCGTAAATCGTAGTTTAGCAAGTCATATCCAATAAGCCGCTTCCCGAGGCACGGCCTCGATTCTGCGCAAGTAATTCCTGTACATGTCTCCTTTGACTGGAATTTACGAGTAGGGCGAGCCTCGAATTTACGCGCGACACAACGCACGATTCGCGATGATTGCGCGAAAAGAAGTCTAACGAGGTTAATTCCAGAGGTCCAGTCGCCTATGGCTTGGCGCTCAGCGATCAACCCAACGATCCCAGAAACGACCCTTAAGGTACATCCCAACCATTTGACATAACGACCCAGTATTTCCTCCTCCACGAATACGACAATGTCGAGAATATTATCTTGGCGAGGATGAATTTCGAGAAATCCATCGAGCATACCGATCCAATACATCTTCGGTACGATTCGAATTTTCCACATTGCATACAAACCGACAACCTGGATGCGCGTTGACTTTTATCACTTCGCGCTTCATAAAAAGCTTCGTGGAAAAAAACAGATGGAAAACTCTTTGAAACTCGAAATTGGGTGCGTCTCGATGCGCTTCACGTTCGTCCTTTTTCAGTGCCGCGGGAAAAGAGTTCGCGTCGTTCTCGGGAGGACTTCCGCGACGTGGAGGAGTCGAGATCGGGGGATCACGAGGAGATGAGGAGGGAAATGAGAATTTAAGAATTCAATCAGGAGACAGAGCTGCTGTTAGATTCGGTCAGTCGTAAAGTCTGAGCCTCGATCGAAGTCGCGAGGTGGAATGGCGATCGGCTGGTCGCTAACTGGAGGCAGGAATTCGCGAATGGATTGAATAATCCGAGCCAAGGAGGACGTAGACATCTGGAGCCGCTCGGCCAGGAGGAACGTCCTACATCCGCACTGCGATTCTTTGTAAATCGAAAGAACGTCGCCTCCGCACCAAGCGAACCGTCCGGATATTCCGTCCGGGGAAAAATGGGGCGATGGATTTTTGAACTTCTTCGAGTTCGGGCGCCTTTCGATGCTCCGCGCTTGGACATATTGCCTTCGAAACGAGCTCGATCGATGCTCAGGGAGGTAGGCGTGCTCTTCTGGGAATTTGGTCTTTGAATACGGGCCATCGTGCGTGGAGTTGGCTGGAATGTCATTGGACGATGTTTATTTATTTATTTAAAAGGAAGAACGAAAAAACTATCCATATTTCTTCTTAATATATAATTAAGTATGACATGATATATATTGAGTATAACTTGAGGTTTTTATTAAGTATAATAAAATATGTAATGTGATTAATTTGACATTCTGAGTATTTTGATGCACGAATTTTGCCATTTCGCGAGCAGCTTGGTGACGTAGTTATTCGAGTATTTTCTTATCTTTTGTCGCAACACTTTGACAGATGCATCTCGAAGGTCTTGAGGGAATTAGAGTTTTTGTTATCGCGCGAATTTCGAAGGCAACGGCAATGAGGAAGTGCAATTTAGGTGAATGTGTTGAGTGGATGAGTGCATTTCAATTCCAGCTGTTACCATTTTTGCCGAGTCTGCAAAGATACGAGAGATCTCGCGGTTTCTTGCGGGGAAGATTACTCCTTTTGCGTAGGCTATATCTGGTCGTATTTTCTCAATATTTGCCTTTGATCGATCCAATTGAAAGTTTCTCGGGATTATTGCTTTGGCCGTATAGGAAAATCCGAATGAAAGACGATTAAACCTTCGGAGAAGTTTTGTTATTTTTCAGCCGGTGAAAGTTAATATTGTGCGTATAATCCATTTTTTAGAAATATGAAGCAAATGTTCCAACGTATAAACCTCTTACTGATTTAATAAGTTTATCAAAGCGAGGAGAAAAAGAGAAAAAAAAATTAGAGATTTTACATAAAAGATTAGAAAAAACTGTCTATGTGTATCAAGGATTTTATAATTTATGGTTCGTCAACATTACGCTTTATAAACATTATCACAACCTTAAAAGTTGTTTGAAGCAAAAACTTGGATTACTCGCGATCAGCTTACTCATTGCTCCTCGTGTCTTAACGACATATACTCCATCGCGAGCAACAAGAATAGCCCAAGTCTCATCGCGAGATGATCACCGCAACATGAGAAGAGACTTAGCTACATCTCTCGACTCGACTAGCAAAGTTAACATTGAATCAGATCGAGAAGCGATAAGCGAGCAAACGTTGTTCGAGTGAAGAGATAGAGAAGAGACTTTCAACGCACAGAAGGCTACCTTACGTCCAAGACTCTTCTATTAATAAATACCTTCATTAAGGACCATTTCCTTATGACAACACGAAACGTATTTGTTAACAAGATTTGCTTTTGAATATATTATCTGTACTCTTTAAACGCTTCAAAGTGGATTCTTCAATCTCTGAGAAGCTGTATTTTTTTTCTCTTGTTCAAAATGAACTTAAGCAAAATTAATATTATTCCTTGATACTAAGCATATCGAGGACTTTATTCGAAACAAAAGATGGAGAAGCTATATTCCTCTTTACATAGCTTTTTCATAACTCTAAACTCTAGTTCAGCGATGTTATCGCGAAGGAAACGGGGCCGTTTCTCAGGCGGATATTCGAGATGCGCTAACGAGGGGTTTTGTGATACGTGACGCGGGGAATTCGTACCGAGCATTGAGCGTCGATGAAATACAGCGGTGCCGAACGACGAGAGGCATATATCAGTCCCACTCGAAGCCGATAAACCAGACAGAGGCTCGAACTTCTACGCACAAAATCCGTGGTTCAAATTCCTCTCATCGCCTCTGGATAATTTTCCATGCAACGTATATACCCTAGTTCTGCTCGAGTGGAATACATCTTAAAAGTGGAACTCCTAAATTAAATAGCCTTAGCACACACCTACTGCTCAAAACCAGGTGCAAAAAATATTGCATTACTGCAGTGTTTTTATACGTGATGATATATACGATGGCAATAAGTTGAAATTATATGATTTAAGTTTCGAGGGTCAAACTGTTTTTTGGTAAAGATAAGCGAAGAATCTGTTTTTGCGCTTACAGCAAGAACACTCTGCCATGCTAGAGACTTATCTGAAACGTTTCTTAATTCGTTTAAAACCGTCTGTCGCATCCTAGATACCAAGGATGACTCGAGCGATTATTTAAATAAATGGTTGGCCGCTGCGCGATTACCAGAATCGACGTCAGAGGCGATCCAGCGAAGGAGCAAAACAAGCTTCCGCACAGCACTGGTAAAGTTAACTTATTTATGTTCGTTATGGCGCTACCCAAGTTTTCTTAAGCGGCTTGTTAATTATGGAAATTAGCCTGCGAAGTGTCGCGAAAGTTTCGCCCCTTAAACGCACGATGCATGGCAGAAAGTTTCCAAGAGTGGCCAGCGGACGATGCAATCCGTGGAACTTGGAATTCCTTCGCGCTAATAATTACTTCGGCCGTTATCGTCGAGACGTGGAGTAGCCAGATGCAATTAAGACATCAGCGAGCATTGGAGTTTTGATAAAGTTTTCTCCGCGTCACGAAATTTCATTGCCGTCAGCGAGTAATACAATTGGCGAGGACATTTTTCACGATTAATGCTCGCGAGTGGAATATAAATTCAGTGTTTTTCGTGTATAATGATAAAGTACCGCTTTTCACGCAATGCCACTTTACGAATGTTACAGATTGCCCTTGGTTCTCGTGGGTTTGAAATTCTTAGAAAAACCAAGTCTCAGCTGTATCGTCTATTATACTTTCATCATACGTCCATTTCAACTTCGCACGATTTCTCTAAGATGTCTCTTTCTTCATAATTATCGTCTCGATTAATTCATCGTGATCTCACGTTTAATACTTCGCGAGAAGTTTATATAATCCAAGTAGGTTCTCTTACAAAACCAAGGATATTCGATCGTCGCAAGGTAACTCATCCGGAAATTTCTCGATGAACAGCACGCACAAGCCAAAAGCAAGAACTTCGTCTTCGATCGACGACTTGTATTTTCATAAAAACGAGCTCTCCGGTTGCCAGTCTCTGATGCTTCGAAGGCAGCGCCGTATAACGGCCCGAAACTGATTGCGGGAACTTTCGCCAGTGTCACATCTGCATAAGCTTCCCGAAACTTTTTGCGATTATGCCACCGAGAGAGTCGCTCCATCGCGGTTCATTTCTTTGCCACGGATATTCCTGGTAGATTGGATTAAAGCTTCTCTCTCCTCCTCCACCTCCTTCTTCTTCTTCCACTTTCTTTTTCCTTCGAGGCAAATGCGTCCCGGAGATAATGCCTCGTGTTTCTTGTAGCCCCCCTCCCCCCTCCCTGCCCTTCTCCATTCCTCTTTATCGTTCCATCCGGTCTTCGCCTCATTCTCGCTTTTTCCCAGCTCGTCGCGCAAATTTTCTTAAGCGCGAGATTATTTATGCAGCCAAGCTTTCGCGAAAGCGGGCACCGCCGCTTAAAGCTGCGGTGCATGGTCACCTTTGAAGCTCTCATCTGCGTGCGGAAAAGAAGGCGTAGGTTCAGGAGGGTTGAAGTTTTCTGGATAAACCGAGCAGTCGTCTGGCGCGCGCCGGTCGCCTAGAGGCCGGTTGATTTTAAGGGGAATTAAGTCGAACTTTGGCTCGTTTTCTGGGCGAAAAAAGGGGGAAAAAACTTGCGGTTGGATTGTAATGAGTTTGTCGCGCGAACAACTCGATGCGCTTTAACGCCACCGAGAGAGATATTTCGAAATTAATACGCGGCTTCGCTCGATCTTCGTGACAATTGTGAGCACGCGTTGTACTTTGGAAGTGCGTTGCATAGAAGGGTTTTGATGTGAGAGGAGAATAGGGAAAGATTTCGCATTGCAAACTTTAGTTCGATCAAGAGTATCGATCGAGAAGCTTGTAATTATTTATTCCAACGATTTTCGACAGGTTGGATATTATCCTCGAACTATTTACCGCGGAATAGGAGAGATTTTTGTGCTACTCGTAGACTGAGAATACTCGACGCTTCTTCACATCGCGAAGCAGCTCTCTGTGAGTACATGAAACGAATGTACTTTTGGTACTTCTGTGCCCGAGCGAAATTCGTACTGCAAATGTACTGCTCGCTAAACAAGATTTCTTAATGGAGACGAACGATGTATCGTTCGACTTGAAAGTGTCACGAGTGGTGCATCTGTTCGGTACGAAGTACGTGGATTCTGTGGAAATGTTGTCGGAGTGAAATGTTGAAGCGGTTTTCGACATTTTTCTGTCTCGAAATCGTAACCACGAGACAATCTCGGATAGGTTTGAGATCGGGCGAGTTTCTCACCGTAGATACAATCGACGAGCGCCGAAAAATATTTACTGGCGGCAATAAGACCACGGCCGTAGGGTCGCTCCATTGGAAGTTTTTCAAACATGCGATTCATCATTTCCCACGCGACACCTGAAACTTTGTACACGTGTCCCATTTCCACGTAGCGCTATTGATCTCCCGGGTTATCGTCGCTGCAAGAGTTCCGATAGCAAACGCGACGGTTATTTTTAACGCGCTTGGAGGCAAAACTCTCGATTCCGCGTACGTTTATTTTGCGGCCGCAAATAAGCACGACTGGATGATCATTAACCTTTTCATCGTAAGGTCCGAGCGATGCTACTTTGCGTCTAGTCCAGCATACGAGCCGACTGAGTCGACGAGGAAAGCTTTAAACTGAAAATATATAAACTGCTGTTCATATGTCACGATATATAATATATCAAAGGCTATCTCGATATTTTTTTTTCTCGCAACAAGGAATCTGCTTATTACCCATTGCACATATTCTTAATATTTATAAAAATTGACTTCGACAAATCTTCCAAAAAGGTCTTACTGAGAATTACTGGTTGAAAATGAGAGTTTCGTTATATAACAAATTGATGTTCATACCGTAACGACCTCCTATTAGTTTAAATCTCTTCGATATAGTCTTTATATTGTGAACAAAACACCTGTACGATTAATAATAAATTATTGAAAAAATAAAATCGTGGAGCAATATGCGTTTTGTCGTTTCACGAAACGATCAATGATTAACCGCTGATTCTTTTCCGCCTCGATAATCCTCCTCGCGCCTTGCGACGAAACAAGCGCCGGAGAAAATACGTATTGAACGAAGGGAGAAATTCCGAACCGCTTTACTCCTATCGCTCTACGCATCTCGATCTCTCCGTCCGCATTTGTGCGGCCCACGTGGCGCGAGTATAAATGTAATAAAGCACGTTTCTTCGGCGCGCAGAGCGTCGGTACGCGGCGATTATCGACCACCGTTCAACCACAGTATCTGCATACAGATGAACCATCGGGGAAATAGCGATATGCGCTTTCGTGCAGAATAACGCGCGATTCGCGGGACTCTTTTTCCAGGAAGTCATCGCGGTTATCGGAGGAAAGATTTGCTTGAACACAAAACGTCGTAAGGGATTTCCTTCGAAATTTGGGGCCGCAAAAATTCCGTCTCTCTCTCTCTCTCTGTCTCTCAGATTCCCTTTCTCTCTCCCGCTCTCTCTCTCTCTCTTTTTCTCATATCCACAGGGATATTCGAATCGAATAATAGATCAGCGCCGACGTATGATCAACGCGCACTTTGCCAAGGGAGTATTTTACTCGAGATTGCAGCAAATATTCATCCTCCCCGCCTAAACCCTCCATAACTCACGGCAATATCCAAGTGACCTTTCACCTATGCGTTCTGCCCACATTAGCCATCGCCTCCCTCGGGGTATGTGGATGACCGTAAATCAAGCAGCTACCCGACCACTGTCAACCGAAACGCTCTCAATTATACTCGCGCTCTTTTCGCGATGCGAAACTCCACGAGAATCGAGATTGAGGTACGACCACAGTCGCTAATATGTCCAGAGTGAAAATTTCGATCTTGCAGGCATCGAGGATCGAGCGTTCCGGGCATTGATCATCGGATTAATAGCTTCGAAGCCGATTTTAAAGCTGCGAACTTCGGGCTAAGTGCGCTTAATAGCGGATATTCCGATGGGCGGCGGGGGGAAACACGAGCAATGGGCACAAGCTCCTGCGGTGCGGCCGTAGGCAGAGAGCATGGGCTAAACAACCGGTCTAAACTATCGCGGGGGTGGTGGACTGGTGGAAAGTACCGGCTGCAGGAAGATTGATTCCGCGCAGTGGCAAAGGGCGAAAGGCCGGAGGAACCGCTCGCTCGGCTGACTTTCCGCGGTGCTCATCCCTGATTGGCCGGGCAGGCCCGGTGGCCACCACTTTCCTCGGTACAGCGGTCTTAAGGACGGTTTCACCGTAGAAGGCGAACGTGGCAAGGGGGAATATATATATTGATTGCGGTTCCAGGTCTTCCGCGCGTCTGCGTGCGCCGGCCAATGCAGATCGCGTGCCTTCCCTTCGTCCTCGGCCCTATCTGTCCACCTTCTGCCTCTGGAACGACCCTTTCCGGGGCCTGTTTTGCCGGGAAGCCGGTATCGAGCCTCCTGGATTTTATCCTGCTCGACGGAACTTTGCTCGTTATTGGATTAACGTCTTCCCCCCCCCCCCTTTCTTTTCATTTTTGCGAAAAGTTTGAATACGCGCATTATGGCGCTGTACCCAAAACTCTTTCTTAAATTCTGCGCTGTTGGAAAACTAGTACCGGGGCTCCTCGCTTTTATCTTACTCGAGAGAGTTTTACTCGTTATAAAAGCTGCTTTTTTTTTTCCTGTTTTTGTAAAAACTTGTGAGAGGCGCATTAATATATATTGTGCTCGAAAATTTTATAGATTCTGATGGTGTGTAGATTTGAGTAATATTGGTATTTGTTGTGTTTACAAAATGAGCGATAAACCAATGTTTGTAAAACCAATAATATTGGTTTATGTTGGTCGTACTTTATACATAATATGGTGCCTTTACTCAGGGCCATTTTTCAAATCAGTCGCCACGAATTTTGATTCGCGTACAGCGAAGGTAAATGCGTTTTGAGAGTGCGTTGGACGCGGGGATTAAACCTTAATCCGATTACAATATGTAACTCTTTAACCGACCATTATCGCGCCCTTCCCCCTCGGGCGACCGAACGCACAAACGCGACGCAATTGGTGAAATGAACGAACACACCGGCGCTCATTAACCCGATGAAATTTTACATCTCCCGCTAACAAAGCCCCCGCCAGGATCGCGCGGCTCTCTCTTTATATCGCTGACTAATGGCCGGCTGCGATGTACTTGCCATCGAGCCAGAAGTGCGCCCTTTAATGGCGCCAACCGGGCAAACTGGTAAATTGCAATTAGCATGACCCGCGCCCACGCAGAGCCTTAGCTGCGTTAACGGCTGATTTAAATCGAACATTTCGACTCGTCAGCAGTGCAGTGGGATTTAGCAAAGAGCAAAACCAGCCGAATTTCCGAGATTCGCCGGAAGCATCGGCCACAAAAGGCCTCGTTACTCGCTCCTCTCTCGACGCTTTTGGGAATTTTTATTCCGCAATATCGACACCGATCGGGCCTTTGTGCGACTCTGTTTCTCCGCGTTAGCCACGGATCTGGCGAAATATGCATGAAACACGCGCAGCCTCGGTGATCCCATCGAAACCCGTGTTGCATCGAAACGATTAGGTATAGAACGACGCGCTCGTGCTAAATCTTTTTTTATTCTAAAAATGTTACTCGAACTTTGCGGTTGTATCAGCGATATTCTGCCTGCGAGCTTGGCGACAAGTGAAAATATAAACGATACTGGCAAGCAATATTTTTTTCTTTTTAGCTTTAGGGAGCATCATGGTGTGTAGTGGAATGGAGTGGATTGTTCATATCCGTAATGAACGTAACCTGAGATGTTGGATACGTCATCGGTAGTTGTGAATGGAGATCCGATTAAAACTTGGAGTGCACCTTGGAGTCGATTATTCTGCGACATGTCCGCTTCAATATCATGTTTCTAACATTACGATGACAGATGACAAGTCCAATTTGCACAATTTCATTTTCCAGCGGTTGTAGCTATTAACTACATCGGAAATTGTTCAAGACGCGACGTGAACCTCTAGTAAGATATCTTTAAAATGTTTTTTAATATTCATCAGAAGCAACGCTACGCTTTTGCGCTTCTGGAAGAAAACTTCCGCAACATCTGCAATTGTTTTACCAGAGTAAAACAATTCTCGAGCTGTCCCTCCTTAAGGTTTTCTCCCTTCACCTACGAGACTAATCGACGTATAAATATTCCAGCGCCAAGTATTAATGCAGCCAATTGGCTTAGCGCGTGAACAAATGTAACCGTGTAAATTTCCGTAAGCCCCGCATTACGCCATGCGAACGCACATTAAACAAGATTTGCCCCAAAAAGCTGATTAATCCCGCAACGAGCCTGGTTAAGTATCCAGGGTCGTGTTTCGGGGCAACGGCTACGAATGTCGGGAAAAGTAATTGAAATGTAGGCGAGGACGGTGATGGGGATTTCATTGAAAGTTAGGGCGTATCACGTAGTCGGACACGGAGTAAGACATCGCATAAATTCCCGCTATTCCAGGAGATAAGCTCGGTTTAAGAGAGGATGGATGCTGGTGTCGCGTAGACAGACAACTCCACTAAGATAGGGATCTCGTTGAGGCTTACGAGGCCGAATGGTTCTGTTCTCGATCTTTCCGCACGATGTAATGACTTTGCTCGCTCCCCTTATCCTCCATCGGTCCTTAACTTATGCTTATGGCTCTTAGCCCCAAGCCGACACCTTGGGCGGTGATTACGATGAAATAAGTCACACGTGCGACTTTTTCTTCGTGGTTGTTAACCGAATACTTTGGCTTAAAGAATAGTGTAGTTCGAGAAAATTGATCTTTTAACCGATAGACATGGATGCATTGTTATTAATACGAAAAGTCTAAAACCTTGTATCACTGTAGGATCCTGAAACTGAGATATTTCATGCCTCGTTGTAGATACTAGATCTTCGAGAGATATTCGAAATTTTGTGAAACACCGCAAGTATCTCGCTAAAATTTCGATGCTTAAAGGATACTTCCTTGTAATTTGTATGTTATTTATGTTCAAATTCAGGGTCTTATCGTAAGTAGAAACGACGCGCATCAAATTACACGATATCATTTGCTCTTAGCCCATCTTTTTCTTTCCAACGTTCCGTCTAGCACGACCACGGGGCGAATTGTGATTACGGCGTAAAAAGCCAAGCGTAATTCGGATTGCGGAGGTTTAAGGGCGCCATCGTCTGTTTTGCTACGGTTCCAAAGTTTGGAAGTACCAGTACGACCACACGAATTACGTTTAAAGAGCAACAACAGCAAAGCTAGACCTGGTTAAGCTAAAACTCCCGTTCTTGCGCAAGGCTTCCCTCCACCAAATAGTTGCTTTACTTTGACACGCCGAAACTTGTTTTCTGGGTCTGCGGATTCGGCCGTCCGCTTTGGCGCCCATTCCGCTCCTTAATCCACTCGAGGACTTGAGAGACTCGAGTCGAAAATTAAATTGGTACCGCGAATGTACTTAACCGGTTAGCCTTGCACCGTGGAGCCGTTGTATCGCTGAGGAATTATCGCGTCGATCCGTGAGCCTCTGCACTTTGGAAAGTATATTTACACCACATTTGTGGCGATAGAGACGATAAATATGATACGGCTTCGGTTGGTGAGTAGGTGGTGTCTGCAGATCGTGGAAGTCAGATGCTGAAGTGCAGATCGTAGAATTCGTTATATACACGATAGATATCTTAGGATATTTTATGTTTTACAATATTCAACAACTATGTCGATTTATAATATTCAATAGTTATGCCTGCAATATTTAATTTTTTTAAGTTTTTGTTATCCATTGCAATGATCCTTTCGATTAGCTGTTAACTCGGTTGCTAAGTGCGACTGTTAGGCAGAGCTCGTACTCTGCTTCTGATTTACTTATGGAGAGGTTTTAATGTTTTCGTGAGCTCTAGTATTGCTCACTTTCTCATCGTGCCATTTATCTCGCATTTCTACCTCTTCTCCTGTCGTTTCTCGTTTTAAATCCGTGAATGCAGAGCGCGTAATACCTTTTAGACGGTACTTTAATTACGCAGTTATTCAGATACCGAGATCGAGGAAAGCAGAATTAGATCATTTGGGGTTTAAGTCACTCTTCTAGAGATTTGTGTGCGATTTTAAACATTATCTTTGATACACAAAAACCTGAGTATATTTGCACCAATCTAATAACAATTGGTCACTAACGTGGCGAAAGATTTCAATGTGCCTACATCAAGATCACTCTCGTGCTCGGTATCAAAAACGACGTGTTCCCTCGCATATATCGCATTCTCTCGCCATCCTGTGCAAGAACGAACTTGACGTTTGGCCAAAGCTCACGACACCGCGAATCGAAATACGCCTGGAATCGTCGGCTTGCCCACCGTTCGACTGCTTTTTTAGGTCAATGCGCTTTGCGTGCTTGGCCAGCTTCTGTTTATCTACGAACCGCCATGCCAGCTTTTCTACCAGGATCGCTGCTCAGATTGCGAATCGAGGAAATTCAAGCGCGAGAAGAATAACTCTACCGAGAGGTCTCTTACGTTCTCTATTCCAACGATAGAGAGATAAGGACTGCGATCATCGATGAACAGGCCGATTAACCCTTTGCATTGTAGTGTCTTGCGAGACTACGATATGCTGTGCAAATGGAAAGAGTAGCAGTCAGGCTCGCAGTACGTGTATCGAGTCAAGTATAAAAAAACACGGGGTTTGCTTTAGCATTAAACAATGATTTACTCGTGTATTTTTATGTATAATTTATTTGTTTTATGTATAATTTATAACTTTTAAAAACTGATGCTACACATCAAGTGATCGTTATTAATCCACGCACCTACGTGAAGTGTACGATGTTTGTAAGGTGAAAAAAATACAAAATTCGTAAAAAAAGACGTGAATCGGATACGAGAATGTTGTATCGTAAATATCCGCGCGATTGACATAAGTTTGGGCAGATTGCCAGCGCGCTTCAAGTTCCAACACGTAAGCTAACTGTGGTAGGCGTCACTACGACTTGAATCACTGTGCAATTCTTCGACTTCGGTTATGGTGAAATATGCTGCGGTTATGAGTCAACCCCTTTACTACCAGCCAAAATATGTACATGGCACGTACGAAAAACTCTACAATAAATTGTTTAAACGTAAAGAAATTGGACCCACGCACTGTGTTAGTTTTATCATAAGTACCAACGTACGAAAATCGTTTAACAGTAAAAACATTAATACTAAGCCTGTCGGTCAAAATGTTTCCTTGAGAAATAATAGAACTTTGAGACGAGGTATTTCCTAAGCATTTACACTATATTATTCTCTGCATAAATATATTAATCTACTCACACATTTCCTTGGAGCTCTTTCTCTTTAAGGATATATTTAGTACAGTTAGATATATCTCGAGCATGGCTGGTGGCATTAGTGTATAAAATCAAGATCCACGAAAGTAACCTCTTAGAGGTTTCCCTGCTAATCCTTATCGTCAACCTCGAACGAGCAGAGGACCGCGGAGACTGTTTGCAGAAATTGGCGAAATTACTTGCATTCCCGAGAAGCATATCGCGGAGCATCACGGATGCTGGGGTTGCGTTGCCATTGTTGTCAGCGATTCCACGGTTTTGCTCAAACGAACAACACCGTACCGCGGTGCACCAGCTCATTGTCTTCCTTCAGCTCGTCAGTTCCCAGCGGTGCTTCACCCTCCTGTACCGCGCTATAAATTCTCCTTTGCACCCGTCAACCCTCGGCTAATGCGTCGTTCTTTCATGCTGCCGGGCCGCGTTATAAACGTCGGCCTTTTCCACCCGAAAAAGTCGACAAGACGGGGCAGCGTGAGGATGAGAGCTTGGAGAAAAGGATTTATCGATTTTTGCTCTTCGTAAAAGATCCAGCGTATTAAGCTTCCGTAATCCAGGGCGACTTCGAAATAATGCAGAGATTTATGCGCTCTGTCTTAACCCCTTCACAGTGTGGTGGAATTACGAATTCTGGTCTAAAAAATGTCGAGTTTTTTTTATGTTTGAAAACACTTTAGCATGTAATGAATAATTTAAAAAAAAAACAACGTGTTTTGTCTTGCATTCTTGGATGATGTTGAAGTGTAATAATGATCTGCCTGTGTCTGTCACGGGGATAAACTGTTTGGTATGTGACGCTCTGCTCGTGATCGTCAAGGGATAAACTGTTAATAGGTCAATACAGTAATTAGCTCCTTCGAGACTCGTGGATTATCGTAAGTCAAAAGACCCCTTTTCTTTTGACTTACAAACGAAAGGAAGAAAAGTACCTCTCTCTCTCTTTCATTTTTTTTTTGCTTCTAAAGAAGATGAACCATGGATATAAAATAGGACACTTTTGTGGAGAATCGTGCAAAAAGGTCACGCGAGAAAAAGAATTAAGCGTGCTCTTCGCGGATATTTCCAGCATCGCGAAGAGCCGAGGAATGTTCAAGGTGCTTTCAGTAAATGGCGCGTGGCGGCTATGAAGTTTTGACGTCAGGCAGTGCGATGCTGACGTGGACGAAATGGGCTGAAAATTAACGACAGACCGCGAGATCGGCGAACATTTTCGCCACGGATCGTCGATGTCGGCGTTATTACCTGAGTTTCCAGCGTAACCTCTGGCATCCAATAAGGAAGAACGATAACCCGGCCGAAGATGCGAGCGTCACATCGATGCTCGCGAATCGCCGTAAAGGCGGACTTTTCAGAAAATTTATCGAGGCGCGTTCTGCGGACACGTCGAGGATGAAATATTTTCGAGTATCGGGCAGACGTTTTAATGAAACTCCGCGGCCGATGCTTTTGCATCCGAGCACTCGAGAGGGCTCTGCATTAATAGTCTGCCGGAAGTTTTCGAGGACGACGCCGGACTTTGAGAGTTTTCCTATTCGAGACCTCTTGGCCGAAGTTTCATAAATTGAAATGGTCACGAAGCTCTAACCTTGTGATCGACGCAAGTCTTAAGCTCGCTCATGAATATGCGAAACCAATCACCGTTGACGGTACCGCCGAGAAGAATTTGGATTTCCATGTCCGTTATTAATGAAAATTGAAGGTGCGCGTGTTACTCGAGTTTCATGAGCTTTTATGGCCCACGGTGTGCCGCGAAAGTGGATGCGTGCATACCGTATTCATCTTCTGTATGCAAACTGCTCGTTACTTTTTTCCGCATTTATAATTTATTACGCCACCGGCCAAACATTATTATGACTTTAAACTTCGACTTACGTACCATGATAAGCCTTTATGGAGTCTTTTTTCCTCACTTTTTCATCCACCGAAATGCACGAAGTTTGTGGAAATACCGCGGTTATAAAATTCATCAAATTGTTTGCAGTTGTACCGTGAACCATATGAAGAGAGGCGATAATTAACTATAAATCGGCAGACAGTGATGAGATTTCCATCGCTAACGATAAACCAGGAACTCGTTTTGCAATGTCTTTCCAAATTAATTACTTCAAGTTAAAGCCTCACCTGTCTATTCTCCATTCCTTACTTCCTAGTATTTTCCTTTCTTTTTTTGACACTAAACTCATCGAAGCGGTCAAAATGACCGGTCAGTCGTTTTTTTAAG
This sequence comes from Ampulex compressa, assembly GCA_038496175.1. Lineage (NCBI taxonomy): Eukaryota > Metazoa > Arthropoda > Insecta > Hymenoptera > Ampulicidae > Ampulex > Ampulex compressa. The sequence continues at coordinate 163,261 of JBCFXI010000031.1, read as the reverse complement.
AAAAAATCGCCGTACTTTGTAAAAGGGAATTTTTTAAGATTTTTACGCTCTATCAATATACGGATATCTTTCCTTGATAGACTTTCTTTAAAGATACACGTGATAGACACAAATATGTCCAGAAAGTGGCTCATAGATTTAGTGTTAAACCCATTACATTATTCAGTAAATTCGCGTACAACGCGATCAGTGTCGAAATCTCAAAAAAAATGTCGGTTGCAGAAGATTAATTAAACTGCGACCACAGCATCGCGCGTGGTATTTCTGTTTTAACCCATTCGATTGTATTAACGACCCTGGCACGGTTACGTTTCGGTGGCGTGTCGTCGGTATTCTTACATTAACCACGGTGGTTTACTGTCGAAGCAGTAAATTGTGTACACCAGTGGGCAGTAATGTTTACGGCAACGCCGTTAGGCATTATTAATGGCCGGGTTGCGCTCAGTTTCGGGGTATAAAATGGCATCGGGACGTACGAGTTCTCCCTTCCGTTTCGTACCGCATTAATCGCCGTCGTGAATGCTACCGGTTACACGTAGATTGCATTTCGGCGAATGCCTCCCGGATGGCGTGGCTCCTCCGCTTATGCAAGGACTGGAAGCCTGCAGGAGGATGTAACTGAACGAATGAAGGATAGAGGCACATCCTCAAAGCCGGTGTTCGATCGTAGCTCAGCCATCTTGGAATAGCTTCGATAGTACCTCGCGCAGTTTGTATCGAATGTGTAATTTATCCTTTTACCCTTTTAAGGAAATGAAATCTTTATGCGGAGGGAAATAAAATTGTACAGCGAGCTAAGAGGTACTCTGGATTATTTTTGATGTTTTTTTTCTTCATTGATTAGGAACGTAAGGAGCTGCTGGATAAATCTTTTGAGGATAAAAGGCAGGATCGAGGCTGTAATTGATTAAACGTTGAGGCATAGTATTGATTTACACGTTTAATACGTAAAAGATATGTACGCATGATGGTGTCAGAGGTATGCGGTGTAAAATGTAGAAACTAAGGAATTCTCGTAAATCCCGATGGAGGGAAATAATGCATCAAACCAGGAAGAAGTACTGCTTCCGTATCTTCTTACGAGGGTCACCGATCACAATCCTCTTAAAGTGCGGGAATAAAGAAAAATGAATGGAGTACACGTACCTATAGTGAGATGTTCACGGGTCAACGGTGAGTTATATGCGGCAGGATGGTGAAATGGTCCGGTAAATGAGAAAAAGAATCAGATTCTCATATTTTCACTCGAAGGTTTTCATCTAAAATTTCTTCCTTGGATTGCGTAAAATATTAAATGCTACGATTCCTTAAGAATGTTCATCGTATCGCAGTGCAGCAATTCCGTTATTTCTATTAACTCGATGAGAAAACACAGTAATTTTATTACGAATTTTATCGAACGCTCTTCATCCGCAAAAACGTAAACATACGAAGGACTCATGAAAATTTCTAGGTTAGTTTCAAATATTATACGAGGAAATAATATTTTAGGTTCGACGTTATTTGCGCGCGTTTCATAAAGCTCTGCTTGGTTCCCTTATCCTGGCTACGCTGCTTAGTTTTCTTTATCGCTTTTCAAACTCGATAAAACGAGGACGATCAAGCAAGTGCTCAATGCAATTTCATAAGCCGCTATGCGATGAATTCCTCGCGTACTATGAATCGTATTGCCCTGTATGCGTGAAATGGATGCAGATGCGGGCGGGAGATCGAACCAGCAGATTCTCGACACAGGGCCGCTCCTTTGCTTTACATCAGCCCGATTTATTCGTACGCGCATTCAGACTTTTCGCTCCATAATCAAAATATCCCAGAATATATCCTCCATAACCTAATAGATGTAAGCGCCTGTCAATTTTACCCTTTCCACGCGCGCCTACGCAACCTTCGTCCGGCCGCACTGCGCATGCGCGCATAATGGCTTAGTAACGACCGGAAGCGTAATGGATTATCGAATAAAATCAGGCACTTCCCTTCGTTCGCAATTCGGTTTTAACCACGGCGCGCGAACGATCCTCGTTGTAAAATGAAAACTGCCAGGGAAATATCAAACGGAAATGGATTCAAGGCGCGCATCGTTTGCTCGCATCAGTGGGAACATTCATTGGCGCAAGAAAGTAGCGAGGTAATGCAACTAGTGGATAATGAGGTTATTATCCGCCGATAATCCAGATTTGAGCTGCAATGGAGCGTTCCTCTGGAATGCGAAGTGCTTCGGTTATCCAAATCAGAGCGCATACCTCTCGATGCATCGTGCCATCTCGAAATTGTTTTTGATCGAGCCATCGTCCGGAATTGATCGTTGAGATCCTGGACGCTTAATTCTTTTACTACGACGTTTATTTTATTTTTATACTGCTTTCTTTATACTTAATGATTAAATGACAAAGAAATATGGTATTTCGTAAAAGTGTCTGCACACTCGTTTCGACAAATCTGACCGTTGTTTGAAATTAAACTCACTATAAGCATAGAGTATTCCTGAAAGCTATCACTGATTAATTACCTTTTCTCGTTAGAAAATAATATTCAATTACAGCGTTAATCTCCGAAGACGAAACTTTATCCGAAACTTTGAAGCACCGTTAGAAACTCGGAGCGACTCGAAATTTCCCGCGGTCATATTCTTACCTTGTAACAATGTCTCCCTCGAATATTAAAAGTTCAGAGGAGTCGATGTAAGTAGAAGAATAACAATCGTGAGGTAATTGCGTTAGGAGCGAGGTATTGTGGTGCATCGACAAAGCTACCGATAACGCTGAATATCTCGAAAACTTTCCAACGAGGTTTGCATTTTACAGAAACGATATTGTCCCTCCTCCGGCTCAGTGGATACGGAACGCGCTTGATCCGCTTTACTCGCGCTTGCATTTTCGCCAATAAAAAGAGCGGTGAATAATAACGCGGCCGGAAGATAATGAGAAATAATAGAAGCATCGGTCTGTCGGGCGCGCTCACGGACCTGGAAATCATTCGGTGCGGCGCTTTCACAAGGGAATCCTTGTAACCATGAATTTCGAGCGCTATTGATAGCCACGTGCCGAAAGGAGCTTTGCGGCCTGAAAAAAGAAGAAAAAAGGAAAGAGAGAAAGGGAGAGATGGGGATAACGGCTCGATTAATGGACAATGAAGACCCATTGGCTACGATATTCAGTTTATTATCGTGGCGATAAAACGTCCCGAATTATTCCTGTTATCCGCGATAAAAAGAATAGCCGCTGATTGGTCACGTCGTTATTTAACGCTCGGAATGAATCGCGGGATTAATTAAAATCGCGGAACACGCGGCGAAAGAAAAAAGCGTTTTTCATGCACGGACCACACGAGTAATTTTGGGGCGCTTTGTGAAATTGATGTGGAATTGCGTTTTTCGGGGAGGGGGAGAAAGTTTTTGAATATAGGTATTGAGAAGCGATAAATTATTTCGAAGCGCGTTATGGTTTGCGGCATTTATTTTTTGGACGCTTGCAGAAATATACGTGCAAACCTTTATTGCTTCTCGATTAATCGTATTTCTTTCACGGCATGAACATACCTTTGCTTCCAACATCTGCTTATTCCTCCTCCGAGATTACCATCAATCGGTTTCCTCTATATCTCGTTTGCCATATAAACATTACAATAAATTACACTTACGCCACTTCTCGAAACACCTCGTTACACCTCACAATAAAAACCAGACCCCGATATCGGTATTCCTCTCTAAAATCCGAACTACCCTTATACACGTCTATTCAACATCGCATCTTCCTATAACCCCTAGTCCTCAAAAAAAAAAAAAAAAAAAAAAAAAAAAAAAAAAAAAAAAAAAAAAAAAAAAAAAAACAAAACCTTAACTTATCCCTCACAGAATTCCTCCTACACCACTATCATCCACATCATTATCCCCTCATTCTCCATAAACCACCAACATCCTCGATCGATCCCCCATTCCAGGCGCTCAAGTTCCACCCGAGCAGCGATAAAAATTCCATCTTTCGGGTAATAAAATGTTTCCCGGGGACAGCCGGGACATTCGATAAAGGTCGATCGTCGATAACAGTCCCGCAAATTGGCGATCCAGAGGATCCGGAATCCGGATTCGGCCGATCGGCGTAGGTGGCCTCGGCCGGATCAGCCCCGCTCAATCCACTCGCGTTTGCGCGGCCTCCGGCTGGCGTGAAAAGCGCGGGAATAATGGCGCATCGAGGGGGGAAGGGCGGCGATCGGTAGCGGAGCGGACAAAGGGATCGCCTAACGACGCCCTCGGCGAGCTCGTTTTCTTCCCCCCTGAATGGCTCAAACTGTGTCGCCCGCCGCGGCCCAGACAATGAGCCCTCGCGTTAAAAGCCCCGTAAACGTGATGCAGATGTCAATGCAATTGCCGATACTCGGACGCCCGGCGTCGACGCGCCCATTGTCGGCCCCCGCTTCGACTCTTCTCGCCCTGGATGCCGATAAACTCGCGGAATCGACCGACTTTGCGAATCGTCCGCGCGCCGCTTCCTGCGATCCGTGGGAAACCGACGATGCGCTTCCGTCGGTGTCCAGCGAGCTCCGCGTCGCTCTCCCGGAGGACCTTATTGTTGAGTCGAGGAGGAGTGTAAGGAATACTTTGGTGGAGCGAATGTTGCGCGAAGAGGATGTTGGGTGTCTTGAAATTCGCCTGGGTGTACGGTTTAAGTCTTTCTAGCAGAGTGATGCTGTATGGCATCGTAAGTATAATCTTCTACCAATGGAGTATCTCTGAATTGTTTATCTTGAGAATTTTATTTTCTTACTAAAACAATACTTTGGACAGGGTTGAGGAGGTTTTAGGCACTAGAAAAGTGTTCGCTGAGAATATTAGGCGTGGAATCTTAGTGGCAATTGGAAATGGATATCCAGTGTTACGGATATTGAGGTATTTTGATGTTAAACTTGTTTTCTTACTCGATTTTAGGTAACGTTACCGCTGACTCTTACTTGCAGTAGTGTATATGTTAATATGATTATTGGAGGGAGATGAGTTGATTAATAAAGACTCGTATTAATAAAAAGTCGTATAGCGTTGGGCGAAATTTCACATTTTTACGTCCATGGGAGCTAATTGGATGGGACGAATTGAGTTTACCTCTTTCCTTTCAGCAAAACGTTGCGGTAAACCTTCGTTTATTTCATAAGAGTAAACTAGCACCGCGCACTCGAGTATGTATGAAAACATTCTTTTGGGTAGATACGTTTCATCGTGAATGCATCTCTGGTGGGCGATTGCGTGGAGTTCTCTGCGTTTCCTTCACTCACATAATTGGAATACATTATATTTCCCTTATACGCCGCTGCAAACACAGTTCCTGGTTTTAGCCAATTTCGAGCGAATGCGGGATCCCTGGATAAAAAGGGTATGCCCTGATTAAAGCGGCTTTGGAACGACATTTGACCTTACCGCTCGTCAGGCTCGCATCGCGCCCTTCGCAAAGGGCGGCATTAATGCGGCGCCAGGGGTAATGAACGTTAAGGGGCTGGTTAATTTGCCAATGTACAGTGAACGTCAATGCTCGGCACATACTAAGCTTGAAGGTAACGCGTTTCCAGGATCCTCCGTTACTGACGTTAGCCTTCTACACACCATGACTTGTCTGCTGGCTCCTATTTACACGCTTCACCTCGTGGAATATCATTATCTTCGCACAAATAAATGCACGATCTCAAGGCAAAGGACCACTCGATCATTTTTTGATCGCTTTATGTAACCTAGTCCCACTTTATCAGGTTTTTTTCTTTGTTCATAATATAAGACGAGTATAAAGTTAGAGTATGATTAAGTGGGGAATTATAAGAGAAATTGGGGATAAAGGGTATCGATTTAGCTATTCGACAAAAAAATCGACATTTATAATGGATAACATTTACAAAGATTTATAATAAAATGCAGGATATAAAGTAGAATCAAAGCTGCTACGTGTAGATCCTTAAACATAGATCAGATTTCACCCATTATCCAACGATAATTTAACTTTGCTGTACGTATATATAATATATTTAAACATATTTTATGTACGAACACTATACTATACTATACTATGCTATACAACAGTATAATTAAAAGTGGATTTTCCATTATGAAATTGTCGATATCTTTCGTATCTCGAATGGCTTATACTCGCGCTTATACTCCTGCGATACGCGCTCGAAGCTTAATATGCGTGCTGCAGCATAGTAGCTCGAAACGCGCTTAAGGCTTTACGAAGGTTTCAAACAGTCAGGGCAGTCAAAAGTTCATCCTGTCTAGTTTTTACGAGCACCTTCTCAGTACGTTATTCACGTAGCTCAGCCTTCTCCATTGATAGCTCTTTCGTGCATCGTACGATCCCGCTCGTCCCGTGGCGTATCACTACGTTACAACGTCCGACGTATAATACAGCCGTTTGATAATAATGCATCGCTCCGCAGTGAATTTAATGGGCCCCAGCGGGAATATCAATGCAATTGGAGACTCTGCACGATGATATACTTGCAGAGTTTCCATTGTCAGACACGTTAATTCCCCCGTAATGCACACAAGATGCATACACGGATAATAGCGGTTCGCGTTATGCACACACCGTCTGCTTTATAACCGCTGATGCACGCTCAAAACACCGGTTTTCCCCTCCAACGATTGCATCTGCGCTTACACTTTCTGGATTTTAGACGATATCCAAAGTCGGTTTTTTTACGTCTAACCCTTCCTCGATCCTGAAAAGCTGCGATTCTTGCGTGCCGCGTATAGATATTTTAAAAGGTATTACACACACTTATTTATTTAATATTATCAGAGCTTGGATAGCGGTTTTTTTTTAATAGTGTACGTCAGTAAATATATTTACTCGAGTAATTCTAGGAGAATCTTGAACATGATTTAACTGTGTTGAAGTTTGGACGCTTCGTAGGTGTATCCTTTTGTGCGGGACTCATTTTAGCTTCAACATATATTGTAAATCAGGTTGCCAAAGTTCATGCGGAAAGCAGCCTAGGGAATCCATTTTGGAAATTGCTTCTCATTCAAATACAACCTAGGGGGAATAACATGCGCAACGTGACACTGATGTAACGTCGGATATAAGTATGCGAGCGTTATACATTCCATGAATATTATGAATATTTATCGCTCCTTCCGTCGGTAGAAAATCAACCGTAGCTTATGTAGCAGTATTCGTGACTTTGTATCATAATTTAGAAAAGGATTTCCGAAATGACTGCGAACAAACGATATTCAATCCGCGTCTTTATTCAAGTTTTTTCCTTTTAATATCCTGTATTAAAGCGATGGACCTAGTTAAATCTTCATAATGTCACGATCTATTTTAAAGCGACGAAAAATTAAGATAGATTTGTTGGACGTAAGGATTCTTCTTAATCCGTACAATTTCATATCCACCACGTGTTCCTACCTAAAAACCATGCTGTGACATCATATTCCACTGGTATAATAATAATCCAAGATCGAGAACTTTTCATCTCCGTGGAAAACGAGGTAACTCCCTTAAGTTTGAGAGGAACCCAGTCTTAGGTCTAAGCCAGCACTAATCTCCATAAAGTCCCGCAGTTTAACGTGTCATAAACATAACGCGCTTTAATGGCGCTTTCCCCAGGTGCTGCGATATTGAACTCTTCTCTCGTGTAAAACGATACACGTTTCTCGATAACGACGTATCATTTTACAGCGCAAAACCGAGCCAAGCGGTGTAATTAGGTATGGCTGAGAATATTTGCCCGGCCAGGCGATAAAACATCCGGCGTGTAAATGTCGAAGGTATCCTTAATATTTGTCTATTGCCCGACGGAAGTCGGGCTTTTGTCGTTGCTCGTGTAGACAGCCTAACCTAACCAATTAGTTCGACTTCCTGGCGGCATCGAAGACGCACGAAGGAGCTATTCGGCCTTTCGACCCGATAACTCTGGCCCCGGCTGAATTTTCGATGTAAATCACAAAGGACAAACATACGATTATTTGCACGCCTTTCTCGCTCCTCTGCAAGTTACTGGTAAGGTCGAAAGAGCCCCGGGTTCGTTCCTCGTGAAGTTTCGGTTTACGAGCGGAAGAAACGTAAGTACATCCGTAAGTCGGTAACTGTGGTGCTTGTAAAGTTTGTACGGGGAAATTTGCAAAAGAAACATGAGTCGTTGGCGCTACGGTAAGAAAACGGTTGGCCAAGAAAGAGAAGGAAAACTGCTTTCTCTTCGGGACGCTGCTTGCCAAGATGCCTCTAAGTTATATAACCGGGAGATGCGTAACTAAGATGTTTATGGAGCGCATACCGAAGAATTTTTAAGGAGGACCAGTTCTAACCGCTCAAGTAGAAAGGCACTGGTAATCTGAAGTACGTAGATTCTTATTTTTTTTTCCTTAGATAATTACCGATCGAGCTGCAGATACGACTTGTGAGAAAAAGAAGAGTAATATACGTAAGACGTTTGCAGGAAAGTATTTATTAAATAAAAACCCGCAATATTGTCAAGCACGGATAATCCTAATTTCATGTATAACCGCAGCAATGTCTTATACATACATAAATCTATTCTCATTACTTCTCCTATAAACAAGCTCCCTAATAATTTCACTCTAATCTACCTCGGCAGCTTCGTTTATCAAAGTAACTAGCTACTCGACATTACGTAAATTACACCCAAACCTTATTTCCCCTTGACTTATTAATTATCCAAAAGCTTTCGAACAGGGCATCCAAACTAAAATACCGTGAAAAGTTCCAACGTTTCAAGAAATTGCGCAAGCAGTCACGTCGAAGCTTGAAAAACTTTTAACAGCCAAAGCGTAATACTTCCTTCAACTGGCGCGCAAAACGACAGAACGTAATGGGCTAGTGGAATCGTCGATAAACGGTTCGCGTGCGTAAGCGCGCCATTTTTATTGCAGTCACGGCCATTCGATTTTCTCCATAGCGGGAGAAAGTAATTAAGAAGGGGGCGGCGGTGCTCGTTTTCTTTTTCAAAGGCGGTTCCAGTAAGAGCGGTTGGCTGGAGGCGGAGGCGAGGGGATGGGCGTTACATGCAAATTCTGCGCACGGCCAGATCGCGGATACGAGGCTCCGCCAGGCGCCACGAGTCGATCGCCCTTCGGGATAATTCGCGTAAACAGCCGCGAATGCCAAAGCGGCAACCGCAGAGCCGCGGAATAATTACGCTCGAACGAAAAGCCGCGGTGCGTTTCGGACGGAATTTGCAATCGCAAATGGATCTCGTGACCCGTCGGCATTTTTGCTCGCTTCCGTGCACTACGCTAGTCACGAGCGTGCAGTAGGTACAGGCTATGGAAATTTTCCACCCTCTGTTTTTTACGCCTGTACGCAGACATTATTACTATGTACGATTTACGTTGTTATTGCACAAGATTATTTCCTCTTAGTCTCGATGCCTGAATATAAATATGTATATATTTTTGCTCGCTTCCGCGCACTACGTTAGTCACGTGAGTGTCGAAGGTACGAGCTATGAAAATTTTACACCCATCGTTGTTTACGCCTGTACGTAGACATTATTATTATATACGATTTACGTTGTTATTGTACAAGATTATTTCCTTTTAGTTGTGATACCTGAATATAAATATATATTTTTGCTCGCTTCCGTGCACTACGCTAGTCACGTGAGTGTCGAAGGTACGACCTATGAAAATTTTGCACCCATCGTTGTTTACGCCTGTACGTAGACATTATTATTATATACGATTTACGTTGTTATCGTACAAGGTTATATCTTTTGAATTTTGATACGTAAATATAAATCTGAATGCTCGCAAATGCATTGTCACAAGCGTGTCAGAGTGCGAGATATGGAGATTTTCCACCGTTCGCTTTTTTGTGCGCAGAGATAATTATTATACATAGTTTATGTCATTATTATACAAGGTTATTTCTCTTTAATTTCGATATGTGGATATAAATGTAAATTTTTACGAGCGTCGGGACGAGCCGCAATACGAGCTATGAAAATTCGCTATTATTTTTCGCGCCGACATTGTTGTTGTATATAATCTACATTATTATTATAAAAGGTTTTGATACATAATTATAAATATAAATATGCATTCTACCTTTCGAGTCGCTGTCACTGTTATACATCCTTCAAGCAGAGTGTCTTCGCTTTCTTGAAAGCAGGTCATTGCGAATTTACCAATAATCACACACGTCGCGACAACCGCTCCATTTTGCCTCGGTATATAGCAGCACTGGTTCGCGACTGAAAAATGTTAAAAGACGAGCATAGCTTGAATTTTCTGGTACGAGCGCGATGGGGGGTAGCGTCGTTGGAAGGAAAATCGCATTCGAAATGCAGCCGGGACCTACGAAATTCCTAACACGCTCCGCGCGTTTCAAAGATGCCCCCTTTTTTTTTCTCTCTTCTTTTTCCCCCAGGAAGATTGGTCGACCTCGAGATCTCGTCCCAATCGCGCATTCGTTTCCAGCTGAATTATTTAAAAAGCCTGGTCGAGGCTCGCGTATATCTCGCGATGCCGGCAATTCCCCAGGGCCTGAGTTTTTAATCCTGTAAATAGCCCGAGAAACGAGCCGATCGACGCCGCATTCCGTCGGCATATTCTTACGCGAATCTTCAGCCCCTGGCAGAAATGTGCCCCGTTAATCCTCTCTTCATCGAAATCATCCCTTCACGCGACCCCTCTATAACTCAGGGTTACTACTCGCGTGACATCCAGGGCTTTCGGCCCCAAGGTGTAGCAAATGCGAGACGTATTTCGTTGGTTAATTAAATTAACCTCCGGCATTCTTTGGATCTTTAATTAACGATACTTGTATTTTCTCCCATTTACCTTCATCGCGTTTCACCACTTCGATGATATAGTGCTTTGAAGCTGGATTAATCTAATGTTTCTTAATTTTTCTTGTATGAGTCATAATCATTTTTATGTGACCTTCCCTTTATTTATATTGTCTGAAAACAGCTGTTGCTTTGTTCGAAATTTACTAATTATTATAAATCGGTTTATGATTAATTGCTGGTAATTGTACTCCCGTTTTCCTTTTTTTTATAATGTAAGGCTACGTGAGCATAGAGGTAGAAATATACTCAGTGTTGGAATTTGAAAGAACGTTGCGTTGGAGAGGGTTAAAGCGCGTGAGGGCTGTTTCCATGCGAAGGATGTTTTTCGTCGACAGGTCTGGAGGAAGGTAACGACGCAGGAAAAGAAAAGATGGGAGTGTTTCATCCCCAGACTCGTGGGTAAACTTATACAGCCAATGGCACGGACACGCAAGACACTTCGAAGATGTTGAAAGTTATATACGTAGGTAGGATTGTAAGATAGTAGAGGTACACCTTAGAATAGATTCCCCTCAGCATCCTCTGATGCGCGTTCATTAGCAAACCAGACTCGCCATCGCCACAGGGGAAATACCTAAGAATGGATATAACTTCGGAAGCCACGCTTGGATAATTCTCTCCATCGTTTTCTTAAAAAGACCCAACTTCGAACCATTTCTCGATCATTGACTTTCATAGATTCCAAAGAGCCGTACCCAGAATCGTTCCACCGTACGAACGTAAAACTCGGGGAAGAACTTCAGGAAAACCATTGAACCATCTAACGAAAGGAACAGCAAAAGACTTCGCCGCGTAAGTAACGGCAAACCACATATTTTCCTCGATCGACAAACGTTTTTTACTCATCAGGAATGAGGAGTCTTTATATACAATGATCGCGATGTTCCGTCACCTTGCATGAATCTTATGAAGCTGAAACGTATTTTCTCAAATACACATTAAATCCATATTCAATAACCCTGACTTGTATTCAATTCCTACATCTGAGTGATAAACGTGTCTCAAAATCAAGTATATATAAACTATATATTCATCGATAGCTCTTGTCGAGATACAAGAGTGTAGTAAGCGATTCCTCCAAGAATAACGATGACGTGCCTTCATCGAAGCTCAAATATTCCTAGTCCAACCTCGTCAAGAAGTATATTACCCTTCAACTTATGCAATCTCGAAGTTTTTACTATCGGTCAACTCGTCTTCTCGAAACTCAGATTATTTCCAAGCGACGAGGTCTATCCCTGTCCTTCGGTTAAGATCTTAAAGGCGCGACAGGTACCCAAGGATTTCCAAACGTCGGCGTCCAGACAAAAAGCGTTTTCACGAGGTTCTCGAAAGAAAGCTCTGGCGGCCGAAGGGTTAATTACGTTCTAGATTTACGGCTCGTTTGAGGGCCACGAAGGTCTTTCCTCCCTAATGCGAGGTGTTGGCGAGCCATTAAATCGCTCCGGCCTCGTAATTTTTAAGCCGGTCACGAGCGAGCCGGCTTCCTCCTGCCGACGTGGAAAACGAGAGGCGGATGCTTTCTATCCGCCACCGGGCGAGCCCACCCGCCCTGCCTTTCCCCTAAGGACTTTCGAGAAAGTCTTTCTCCTCATTCCATCGGCGTATCGACCGCTCATTACGACATGGTGCCGCGATTCCTCGTCTTGGCGCGCTTACAGAGACCGTGGCGCGCTTCCATAAACTTCTTGCGCTCCTGGAACGGTTAACTCCCTGGATCTGGTTGGTTCGCGAGCCGAGTCTCGCGGAAATTCACGTGAAACGCCACGCGAAAGAAAGTTGGAGATCTTGTTCATTGCCCTGCGTTGATTCTAATTCTGATAGCGTCGATAAGCGACCGGTCTTGCTTCTTGCTTTTGGCTACATGTGATTGAGAATCTTACGCGGATGTTTGATGATTTATTTGATAATCTCGATCTCGAGTCTGCTCGATCGAAAGTGAATCGCTGAAGAAATTGATGATTTTTAATCATTTTAGAGATCTTGTGTTATCTTACGGTACTTCGTTCTATCGGATAATTACCATTGTGCGGTAAAGAACTCATGGCCACTCCCGTTTCCTTTTTTTTATCCTCGTGCTTCATGCAAATCGCATTCACTTCCTAATATCAGAGGTGAAAGAAAAGTTTCTTTACTTCGATAAGAGAAATTTAAACACCTTGGACACTTTAGAATTCTTGCATCCGATGGAGTTATTTGATAATTGTCTAGGTACCTGTTTCACGCAGACACTTGTATTCATCCTTTTCTCCCGACTGCGAGATTTCTCTCCCTTATCGGCACGGCATCGGTTAACTCGCAGAATCTCGTTAGGCGCGAACTACTTCTCCTACAAATTTACATGAAATATACCGTTGGGCGGGGTCGCAGATTTTAAGGATTAATCTCGTCTTAAGAGGACGTCAAACGTAGGAGAAGTTTCGCAAGACGAGTTTTTCGCTTTAACAAGCCCCGATCATTTTGTTCCTGCTTACCATCAAGATTAATAAACTTTCAGCTACTCGCTCTACCTTTAGACGGATCGTTACCGACTCTCCCCGTCTACCGTCTTCCCCTTAATATCATTCTGCCAAGACGAGCAACTTTCGCACAGCACGTAAGAGATATATCGCAGACAGCACAAGGCGCGGGGATTGATTAACTTTATATCCGCAATACTTGAGAACGTCCATCGTTTTGCCCCTTTTTTTTTAATAATAAAAGAATTACTATCACTCCTCTATTTCTTTTATTCACTTCCTCTCGTGCTTCTTATTCACTTCCTTATCTTTCTTTTCAATATAAGAAGACGTAAGAGTTGAAGTTAGGCTAAAATTCCTGTTACCTTGAATTCCAGAAGATACTTATATATAATACTTAATATTTTTATAATTCATTATGTTCTTTGTTATATTATGATAATGTATACAGCACCTTCTTTCCAATGGCACAGAGATAACTCGATTTCTGAATGCCCATGAAGATTCGAAGAAATGACCTGGGAGAAAGCTTGCACGCGCGCAGCGCCGATCTCCGAGGAAATGGATGATTATAGGTTTTTATCCGTACGCCTTGCGCCCGCGCGAATCTCGATTTTGCTGTGTACGTGCACTTTGGCAATTCACTCGCGTCTCGTCCACGCGTGCAGCCGCCCCTCGAGGGATTTTACCGGTCTATCCTTGGAATTAAAGGCCGGATGGGGCCAAAGGTAAATGCGGTAGTCCCGAATCCACGACTTCGACCGGTAAATAAGCCACGATACTCGCAATTGGTGTTGGTTAAAGGCACACTGCGGGGACCGGTGCCTTGCCAGTTGATTGCCATTTTCCGTTTTATCCGTTGTGACCACTGGTTATTTATCGTGTCGTTTCCCCTTTAACCTTTCCTGCCCTGTGGACTATCTGATTTCTAAGGAACTGTACCTGCTTTCGCAACGGTTTCACTCTCTCCTGGGACTTCGAATGCTCCTTTTATTTGACCGTGCTTTATTGGCGGTGGTATTTTGAGGAAATAACCACAATGCTTGGTTCTTTCTCGAATTCTTATGCGCTATCGCTTAATCGTCAGGGTGCTCAGAGCCGCACTTTTACACGACTATGTGGAGGTCTTATCTCAATCGCGTTGAATGAGAAAAAGTCATTATAGCTCCCAAAATAAATAATGTTCTTTCAAGGAAATTTGAGATAATTGGTAAATTACTTTATCGCATCATAATCTTGGCTTTTTCAAATACGATTATCAGTGTTTTTCGAATTTATTTTAAGACAGAGATATGAAAAACTCAGTGACGTACTTTTGCGTAATTCGCTCCCTAATAAAGAACACGGATAACATGTATTTTTATTTATTTATTTATAATTCGACGCCAATATGTTAATAGCTGAGGCGCGCAGCTAAGCGAAGGATCAAGGATATTTTCTAAAGGGTGCAGAAAAGAAAGTTCGAGATAAAACGGCGAGACTGGAGAGATAGAAATATGGCACTTTGTGCATCGACGTAGTCCAAGAATGGATCTTGTCGAAGAACAATTCCACCAACTTCCACGTACCGGTACTCTTTCTTCGTCGCTTCCAGCTATTCCTGGAATTTGCTGTTAGTTTCTCCTATCTATCGGAATTCGCTTCTTCCCGCTCTACCTGCGGAATTCGCTTCCTCCTGCCAATGGAATTCGTTGCGCCCGCCTCTCGGCCCACGGTTTGTCGTTATTCATACGACTTCCTCTTCCCGTTTACCCAAACGTGCTTCTTACTTAATGTAGTCTTGGCCATGCTTCGATCGGACTGTTCGACGTTCTTTTCGAAGAAAAAAAATCATGGATTAAGCGCTTTGCAAAGGATTTTTGCATTGCACGAAGGAAGAAAATGATTGTCTCCATGAACGAGTAGTATGTTAATGTTAGCTATGGTGTGCGAACTGGATTTTAGGGACTGTTGAACCTTCAAACAGGGGAAGCTGAATGAACTTTTCTCTATTCATATTTAATTAATATACAGAGAGCACTGTTTTGGTTTGATTTTTTTTTTATTGGATTTTCTGTTTGATTTTGTAGAATTTCATAATTTAAAGTGGATTTAAAAGGACCAAAGCTGCGATATACCCGTCGGATGGTAATTTATCCAGAGATGATGGATGGGATTTGAGTCACGGTACTTCGTATAGAAGTTCGTGCTTTTATTCACTACACCATCGTAAGTCAGAGAGAAATTTGGTCGAAAAATTATTCGATTAAGATTCTTACCTTCTTTCTTTAATATTAAGTTTTGAACACACGTGGACGTGGACGAATTGATAAAACAATGGGCCATTAAAGAATCAAGAAGATCTTCTTACATTGTTACATTGATCTTATACATTGTTTCAACAAACCAGAAGACGCGATGCAATCTCTTTTACAAGACGATGCGGAGCATTAACAAAAACACAAGGTAGCTGCGCGTGGCTCTCGTGGGCGTTGGAAGAAATTATCGGTGCGCCTCTAACGAGGAAGTCATACGTGAACTTTCGAAACTCGTGCATAACGTAGTCTCTCGTCTAACAACCTACTCGACCGTTTGACGTTCATTCTGTTGTGCTGCGCTATTGGCACTAACGTTTTAATTAAACATACACCGATTCAACGCGAGATGAATGAATGATCGAAAGCTTGAACGACAAAATAACAAGTCTTGTGTATTGTATATACTTTTATCCGAATCTCCTTTAATTGACTCTACTTTAATCCGAATCTCGGATGCAGATAGATTTATACCAAGGTTTATGGATGCAAAGAACTAAAGTTCTTCGGAAGGCGACTGGAAAGATCAGGACCAAAAAGAAGGATAATCCCAACTCTTGAGCAAGCAACCAGGCACTTCGAGCGTTCCCACCTGAATTTATCTTTCCAAAATTAAATCACTCGTTCACGATACCGAGCATTAAACCTGCAAAGTTGCCAAACAACTGCAAAAGTTTCGATTGGCCGCGCAAAGGTTAAGCTTTTAATCCATTCGCATCAACAAGCGGAATAATCCGGGGATAATGTTCGTCGCTCGTCACCATCCGCGAAATAATCCACGACGACCTTCATTAATCATTAAGCGCGGAATAATACACCCTGAATTTTAAAGTTAGTCGCGTATTTAGAGCCGTGCTGGAAGAGGATTCATTTCGCGGTAGCTATCTCGTTCATTAGCTCCAGGGTGGATCATTGTCAAAGAAGCGAAAGGAGTTCCTTTTTGGTCGGGGACAAAGGAGCTGACATAGGGATGATCGTCGTTAACATTAGAACCACCAGCCACTTTCTGGACATATTTAGAACACCACGCACATCTTTCAAAAAAAAGGAGGAGAGTAAAAGGAACTTTCAGTAAATCAAAACGATGATCTAAATACTGCATGAGAATCATGGAAAATCTCGAAAAATACATCGTTATAAAGCACTACGATTTTTTAAAGAAACCACTGACCAATCATTTTGACTGGTTTGGTGGTTCTAGTGTTAAACAGTCCAAGGGAACCTCAGGGCCTATGAGCACACGAGGGTTCATCGCAACACGGCTCACGTGCCAGCTCGTGGTTTCCTGCCGATTGGCGCGGCACCGACTTCGTTTCTGGAGTGCAATCAATGCCCTGGCCGGTGTGCATTGCGTGCGTTGCGTGCATAGGGCGTAATATCGAGCCTCGCCACGAAAATTGCGTAGCATTTTACTTTGTAATGGCCAGGAAGCCTCGCGAGCGGCCTTATCAAGATCGCCATTGCGGCGCTGGATCGTCGGGAAATTCGTGGAAAATAAGCCGGCCTGGAAGGGAGCGTGTGGCTCTGGAATGGAGAATGGGGAGCCAGCATACAAGGTGTAGCCCTCGAGCAGAGCAGAGTACAATATAATTCTCGTGTTTCCCCATCGAGCACACACGGCTCTGATATCTATTGTACAGTCCACGAGTCGGACGTACAGCCATCTGAATCGAACGTGCGGTCTTCCATTGAGACCAGTGGCCTATCGAAGCGATTGTCCTTCCCTGGAGTACAGCTGGAAGAAAGAAAAGCCTGGATGCGTCGAATCGAACGTGTAACCTTCGAACCGAATATCTGTCCATTTGAAACGTTAGCCTGCAAATCGAACGTAGGATTGAATATGTTAATGTACTACCTGGTATGGTGGTGGTGAGTACACAGTAGTTGTACCTGGTATAGTCAATGGAACTGGACGTCACTGTATTCGATGTTTTGTCCCTCGAATCAAAGGGATGATCGAATATCTAAGTGTAGTATCCTGGAATTGGATGTTCTTCTGTTTGAGATATTAGCTCCTAAATTGAAAGCTTTGATCGATATTTGAATGTAGAAGCCTGAAGGTAGACGCGTCTTTATGTTGAATTTTACCTCCCAAATCGAACGCGCGATCGAATAATAAATTGTACGACCCTGGAACTGGACGTTTCTCTATTGGGAATTTTATCTCGCAAATTGAACGCACGATCGAATATGAAAATGTATACACCTGGAACTGAACGTTTCTCCATTAATAATTTTAGCTCTCGAACTGAACTTACGATCGAATATGAAAATGTATAACCCTGGAACTGAAGGTTCCTCCATTAATAATTGTAGCTCTCAAATTAAACGCACTATTGAATATAAAAATGTACAAACCTGGAACTGAACGCTTTTCTATTGACAATTGTATCCCTCATATGAAACTCACAATCGAATATGAAAATGAATATACCTGGAACTGAAGTTTCCTTTATTAATAATTATCACTCTCAAATTGAACGCACAATTGAATATAAAAATATACAGCCATGGAGCTGAGCGTTTCTATATTAAAAATTTTATCTCCTATATGGAACTCACAATCGAATACGAAAACGTGCAACCCTGTAACCGTACGCGCCTCTATCGCAAATTGAAGCTCTCGAATCGAATGTGCAACAACTGGACACACACAAGCCCCGCCCAGCAACAGCGATCGAGTACCTCGATTCCACCCTGATTCGATCTTCCTGCGGGAAGTTCCCATAAACGCAGCTCGCGAGACCGAGGTTACGCGGCGCGACATGAATTTTCCACGAAGTTTAGCCCGTTTATGCAAATGGCCCGTCACAATGGCGCCCCGTAGCCCCGCAGCTTTGAGGCCACTCATTACCGGTCCGCGATGCGTGTACGTTTTCAGAATAAACCCGGTTATTGTAACGACGTTTGCAAAGCTAGAGCGGCCGCCTCCATCGCGTCAGGGCAACGCAGAGCGGTGCGTTATGTATATTTATGGGCGCAAGACACGTGCGCTATATTGAATCCTCAAGGATCAGGATGGCGTAACCGGCGCGCGAGAGACGAAATGGGAGATCCTCGGGGCGCGATACGCCTCGTATCTGAATTTGACTCTCGAACAGTCATACCGCGCCGCGACTAATGATTCTCCTGGTAATCTGATGCGAGGAGCACCAGCGGGGAGGACTTGATAAATGGTGCGAATCAAATTTACATTCGAACTTAATTACGAAGGGTACCGCGCTGATAAGCAACGGAAGGCGGTTAACGTTCGGGAAAGGCGGAATTTGCGTTCGCATTACACGTTACACGTCGTGCAGCGCGAGGTCCTTTGGGTGCGTACCGTGGAAATCCTTGGTGACGTACGAGTTTCTAATAACAGCTTTACGACTCCTTGGAATTTTTCCCGGGAGCTCATCGTTAATTTGCTTCCTGCCATTCCGCCTGCCGTAAATTCAGCCGAGCTGATAGGGCCGAACACTATGTTACCTTTTTACAACCCTGCGCGACATGCGAGGACGAGCGGGAGAGACTTACCTGAGGATACAATGTAGGGGAATAAATTGATCCCAGTTAGGTCCATCTCTTCCTGTCGCCTGCGATCGACTCCGCGAAATCGACCAAGGGTTATTCCCAAAGGCAATGGCGCTCGACTTTGAATATTTCAAAGAGTCATCCGAGGAAACTTGGATGAAGTTTTGCAGTGGCGTTTTTAGTGGCGGTGGTGAACTTTGACAATCGCGTTTTCCGTGTTAAATGCGAGGCATGGTTGGTAGTAAAATTTATCGAGTCGCGAAAGTTGGTTAAGCTTCAATTTCAACTTGTTTTACGACGCTCGCTTATTCGTCGAATAGAAGTGGAAAACTGCCGTCGATGCAAAGACTTGGCGTGGGTTAATTTTTCACAAGTGTATTAAGGTGCGGACGATGGTTTTTACTTGCGCAGTCGTTCAGCAATTTTTCTCATCGAGCACTGGGATCATTTAATCTGGAGCTTTATGAACTTATAGAACGTTATAAAACTTTTCATTCTTACAACTTCGATAAATCCGCCCAATTTGCTTTTAAAAATCGAATTTAAAACTAGTTCAAGAACGTTCCATTGTGAGAATAAAATTGATTATCCGAATGTTCTTATATGTTTCCCTGATAAATGAAAAGACCTACGTTGCTTTTGAGCGATGCCATATTATGCACGCAGCTTTCGAAAAAAATTAATTACGCGCAGATTATTGCTCTATTCATATTCGCCCTGTGGGGAACTAATTATTAAATGGTCCTGCTTCGAGTATGCACACGACACGGCAATATTTCAGTTCTCGTTTACGAATTTACCGGAAATGGCAGACTCGGCGGCCAAACGCAATTTTATGACTATATTAAAATTCATAATTTAGTTTCGGCTAACCGTGTCGTTGGTATAATTCCATAACGTGACTTGCTTTTCCATAACGCGTTCATTAGCGTATATTAATACTTATCGCAGATATATTAGACATCAGGATTGAAATTAGTTATTCTACATATCTGTACGTATATATTATTTAAAAGCGAAGCTTCATCAGCGAGATTAATGTTTCGATGGCGGAGAGGATAAGCGTAACTAACCAGGCTCCTGTTTTTCTGTTGCAGATTTCAAAATGGGTTGTTTTGGGAGCAAAGACAAGTTGAGCAAGGAGGACATGGACTTTCTCAAGTCTCACACGCGATACGATGAAGCCACCATAAAGGAATGGTACAAAGGATTTAAAGTGAGTTTGAGTAATACGAGGTTTACTTAAAATAATTAAAAATCTAAAACCACCTACGATTATAGATTATAATATCGGATTTTTTGATGTAACGAGGACTGTACAAAAAGTATTCATAAATTACCAGCATTTTTGTTAGAACGAGAGATGTTATAGTTACGGATATTAAACCAGCTATAACGTTATGAAAGCATAAATACTGGAGCAAAATAATCCAGAATCGAAGTAAGGATCAAAGGCGAAGGTTCACGGATGGACTTTGATTCTGCAAGACCCACGAGATAAGAAGAAATACCTCTCTTTCGATTCAACGCGTTAGCTACTTAAATCACTATTTCCTCGGCTCGCTAGAAAGAACCGCGGACATGAATATTGAACCGGATATAAAAGAGCCACGTTATACGTCCCGGTATTAAGCGGTGCCTCGCGGAATAAATATTTGAATATCGCCAGCCTTATAAATAAAAACTCTCTGTAAAAGATGTATATGTAAAATTAAGTATCTCCCCCTCGTAGCTCTGCACACTAATTATTTAAAGCAAGTTCGACTCGAGCGCTTCCTTTGCGCGAATCCAAACGAATCGGCCCTGTCGCATCGAATTTCGAATAATTTCAAGCTCGCGATAAGAGCAGCCCGCGGAGAGAGTTTCGAGGCGGGTATCGAAAGTTACGAGACTTTCGCGATGGAAAAAAGACTCGAGCAGTTAACTTCCGGCCGATGGATCCGCTTTTCGACTGGCTGGAAGGGGAATAAAAATAAACTCGATCCGGACTTGCCTGGCGGCGAATCGGTTTTGATTACGGCCCATAATAGGACGCGCAGCGGCGATTAATTAGGCTCCAATGACGGGGGAAGGGGGCGCTACAATTTCACCCGGAATATCCAGCCTGGCGGAAAAAAAAAGTTGCGCCGACCGAAACTTTCCCGGATAATTTAAATGGCTCAAGTGAAAGCCGCGGTGCCTGAACTAATTAAACTAAGCAAACCATCGTTACCTCGCCGTTTTCCAATTCCACCGTATTTCGCGCGAACTTCCTGGCCGTCGCTGCGGATCTTGAGTTTTCCAATTTCAATTGAAACGAATAAAGCCGCTCGGGGTGCCGTAAAGTGGTGCCAAAACGTCTCCTCGTGCGGCTCCCAAATGCGGGGCGAGAATGGATTTGCTTAGTAGGCGACTCGACGGGAGAGGGGCGTCCTGGAAAAGACTCGATTTTTTTAGACACGTAACAACTGGATCCGCTCGAACACCGATAGCATCGATATCTAAATGAGCGGCGAGTAATTTTGTCCGCTTGCAAAAAAAAAAACCAAGGTCACACAAGAAGGACGTATGCAAAATGTCTGAGCTTGTGTCTCGCCATTTGAATCGCTCGAGAGTACTGCCAAGTGAATAATTTAAGCCGCGTGTATCTATTTATTAGGTTGCCCGAAAAGTTTCCCTCGTTTTAGAAGGATATAATGGCTGCGAAACATTCTGTGTTTTGTATCATTTTATTGAATATATATATATACAGATAGAAGACCACCAAAGACACGGATTAAAAAATTCAACAAATTAGGTTTCATGCTTGCATAAACATTGCCAGATAAAGCAGCTGCGTGCAAAAGGGGGACACTTTTGGGACAGCTTAATATATACACAACTCAATCATCTTAAGATCGCACAATCGCGAAATATCGATTGTACGCGACACAGAAAAACCAGCGACTATATCGATATATCGCAAAATACCAGCAGAGCTTTTCCAGACGTTCCAGCTGTTGGAAAGGAGTATTCAATGCAATTACTGCACCATCGACTCTTTTTTCCCTAACCATGAACGGACGATTATTCGAGAACTAATTCTGATCCGCGGGGTGGTTTGATTTTTCTCCTAAATCAAATTTCCCGAGTAATCCCGAATTTTCGGTCGGCGGAAAATGTCGGGGAGCCAGGTTCGGCTAAACGAATCGAGGTTGGCCCGGTTCGCTATTCGCGAGTACAGCGGTGACGGGCCTTAATCGGGTTTCGATCGAGCCGAACGTCGGCGATTAGGCGCAGCGCGTACGCGGGGAGCAATTTAAAAATTGCACCGCCACCAACGTGGCCGAGGGCGGAAGGGGGTGAGATTAATTTTAGAAAACTTTACCACCGAATCTCGCGCTCCGTGCGCCAAGAGCCGCGGATATTTTTAATCGGTTCCTGGGAGTAACGACTTCTGTAATCCCCTGGATATCCCGCGAACATGCACCCTGATTCGTCGAATGTTGGATCCACTGGAAAATTCTGTTCGTTTTTGAGTCATACTTTCGATAGGTTTGTCAGTCTTTCTCGTGCAATGTAACTTGCATTGTTAAAAATGATCTCTGTTTTATTTCTCTTCGATCGACTTATCATACCGATTGCTAAGGTTACTTAGTTTTGCTTTATTATATTATATTTATTTATTTGGTTTGTTGAGACTTGCTGTTTAAGGTGAATTTGAAAAAGAAGAGCTAAATGAAAAAATTCTCCATGATTGATAAATCTGATTCAACCTTGGATCTCCCTTGTCGAAGTCTCTATCCGTCACACCACTATAGCTCTCCGATAACCTTGAGAGCGTAACGGCGATTTGTGAATTCCATCTTCAAAGATTCATTCATGTTCAAAGGCGAAGAACCCAAACAGTACGATTATAATCTTACAGAATCTTTCCTTAGATCCGATATAACCGAAAGAATATCGCGTATGAGTAAGGCAAATATTTGAAAGGTCTGCGCATACATGAAGACCCCCAGGATCGTGCTTAAACTTTTCTCCCCTCGTGTGTTGCAGCAAGACTGTCCAAATGGCAGGTTAACGCCTGCGAAATTCGTCGACATGTACAAAATGTTCTTCCCATCCGGCAATGCGGAAGAATTCTGCGACCACGTCTTCCGCACATTCGACATGGACAAGAACGGATACATCGACTTCAAGGTAAGAGCATCGAGGCGGCTAAAACTTCGTGAAACGTATCGAACGTCCACTTTTTGCCGGACGTGCCCGTGTTCCCTACGTGCAACATTTTCGTACACGTTCCGCGCGCAATGGCCGTTTCCTGCTCTCCTCGTACATGTATTATTCCACCTGATTAAGCTCGATCGTGCCGGGCGAAGTCGACTGTAGTTATCAGGTGCATTATACGAGAGAAATGCCCTCGAAGCTCATTCCTTCCTTCCCGCTGCTCAGGTATCCTTTCTTGAAACGTTTCTTGTATCGATATATCCTGGTCGAGGCTAAAAAGCAGATGGAAGTGGTATTAGGGGAAAGCACCTTCTGGAGAAGCATCGAGCGAGGCCAGTAGGAAAAGCGAATTTCTTTGAGTAGCCTCTTGCAGGGAGAAGTGAGCGTAGTTTTGCGAAATAAACGGACCATTGAGTCGGTGATGAGGAGAGGAAGGTTAGCAGTTCCGCAGTAGAGAGATGTTACGATATACCTTGCGTAATACTGTTCAGGTAGTGCTCATGAGTACAGCTGACACTGGGATTAATGGCGAAATTGGGAGAATCATCGTTTCTTTACGATGATTCCTTTGGTTCGTCTACAAGTGTTACGAAAACTACGATCGTACACGATTTATATTTGCACTTGGCGAATTTAATCGGTAGGAAGACGAGCTTCCGCTCTGCGATCGTTCTCGATTGCCAATTTGGAACGACACGTCTTACCAGTGTCATAACGGTAGGTTTTCTTTTTATAACAATTTGATATCCGCCGATAAAGTAAGCACGAACTTCCTCAGCAGGATCGCATTTATAGCTCACGTTAATGAAACGATTTGCGCCTGATAGGAAAATTGATGTTCGAGCCCCAAGCGGAATGGGAAGTTGATCCTGGCCATGGGGAAATAACCGTGAAACATGGGGAAGGAAGAATTATGGCAGAGGCACTACGCAGGAACGATTCATCGTGAAAGGGAACGATGAGAACGAAAAGCTGCGAGGAAGGCTTCGTAAAGTGTTGGAATATTTTACGTTAAACATAACGCGACCCTTATGCGCGCGTGTTAGCAGGATCATAAACCGCATTCGCTCGACAAACGCGGAAAGGACGTGGAAATGCAAGGCCATCGGTGCGCTCTTGTTCGACCCATTAGCTTGACCCAAATCCCATGGAAAACCTTCGAAAGGGGATAAAAAGTGTCTCGCTTCGAGGCCGATGATAAACAATAACGACCAACTATGGACTGTGGATTAATCGAGGAGCAAAGCTGCAGAAGTGTTCCGACTTTTAGTCGAGTCCAAACGTGGAGGCGACTCGGTCATTTCGTCGATTAGTTCGTTCCAGGAGAGGTTAATGCCTTTGTAGGACACGACGAGAGTGTTTTATTTGGAAGTTGAATCTATGAATAGAACATTGATCCGTGATAAGATAAGGGTCGTCAGACCTAATGCTCTATAATTATCCGCATCATTTATATGTTAGTACATTCGCGTATTACGTCCCGCCTCGGATATTCTATCGCAGATCTTTTAATTACTCCAAATCGGAAAAGGACTTTTCATACCTCATTTCTGTGGTCGATGCAACCGTGTTTCATGAATGATGTTTCACGATTAATCCTGTAAACATTTTTTAGACATTTTTTTTCTGAGAGGCATATCTGTATATTTATCCGCTTAACCGTATTTCACATATTAAAATAAAGTAGTAGTATATATTTGACTGAGTATATTATATATATTATTTAACTATATATTTTATATTCTCTCTTTCTCTCATCTCTCTCACTTCTCCTCCCACAATCCTAATGACAATATTATAGAGTAGGATGATTTATATTATATATTACGTAAAAAAAATCCTAAGCAGTAGAATTTTAATAATTTTTGCTTCTCTTCTATCTTTCCAGTGCATAGTGTTACAGAAATGGATCGAATAAACTAATGACACCTGTATTTTATGCATGATATTAACCTCTTAGTCTTAGCAAGCGTTACTTTACAATAATTCAATGCGCTCTTTCGACAGATCTATAATACTATTTTTAAATTGCGATGCCCTCTATTCGCGCGGTGCGAGCCGCAGGGTAATTGCAAAATAATGACATTGAAGGAAGACGTTACAAGCTACAGATCGCAGCGCATAACGCGCCTGCACCGCATGATTTGGAACGACAGTTCTGCGCCCGTGTAAAAGGTTAAATGCCACATACTCGATGCGATGAGACACGTCAAAACCATGCATTGCAAAGTACCCTGTTCGCTTCGGCTGACAGAAACATTTGTCATACGTTCCGCGGCGCGGTAGACCTGAAAGAAATATAAATCATCGGAATTGAAGCGCCGCCAATTTCGCACGATAAATGCAGAATCTCCTCTCTAATGCAAATGCTTGCAAACTACCTACAGACCCGTCCTGTCCGCCGTACTTTGTCCGTGGTGACAAAGACGCGGGGTAAACTACATTGATATTAAGTGCCGCCGAATGGATGCGCGGTTTAAATGCCAAATGGGAAATATAAAATATTCCGGGAAGTAAACGATAACGTTTTTATCGGCTAATATCAAGGATGATCGGAATCGTAATATAGCAAAACGAACACAGCGCTACCATCCCACGATATATATATATATACATATATATTTTTTCGCAATGAATGCAGATTTTTTCAATTTCGCTGGTAGAAAAAAAGAGCGCTGAATCGATATCGAGTACCATTTCAAATATGGAAAATCCCCGCGTAATTTGCTAAAAAAAAAACACACACGCACACTTTTATAGCATTCTACATATTTTTATGGAATGGAAAAAGCGCGTACTCGTATAGCCGTGCTCGTACGGTCGTTCTTGCTTGACACTAAATGGCAAAAAGTGGCACTAGATGGAAGATACGCGAGTCGAAGGTGTGCAATTAATGCGCATTGGCAAGTAGATTGTATCCGTCGATGTAATCTCGAGCGGTTTTTAGATCTCTGCCAGCGATACAGGAATGCAAACGGTCTCATAAGCGCACGTGGAGCGGGTTAATCATGGCGAGCCATGCAAGGTTCCGTGGCAATTGCACATTGTTTTTTATCATTCGTATTACCCGCGCTTTGGCTCTGGCCACTTCTCAGATTTCGATCCGCGTAACACAGTTTCTTCCACCGGACTGGCGATCTCGTACAGCGAAGGCGACGACGATTCGTGGCCGGCAACGCGATCGCGAACGAGGAATTGTTGGAAAGATACAAGTGAGCGATCATGGTTATAACAATGGCAAGTGTGGTGAAGAAGTGGTTATTAAAGCAGCGATTAAAGGAGAAAAATGGCAGTGGGACTGTAGAAAAGAACGGAAAGAGAATTGAGGGTTAAAGGAATGTAACACAAAGCCGTTTTGAGTTATAGAGGCATTATAATATCGGAGTTGTATTAAACGTGGGCTCCTCTCCTTCTCTTGCGTAAGTGGTTAATTGCACTGGACTCTGCGTATAATTTCTCGTCTTTCATTAGCCTGTCGATCATACTAAGTGTTACATTTCGTGCGATTATACATTTTTTTTTTCCAAATCATTACACAGCCATTCTGCAACGAGTTCCAATTAGCGCAATAAAATGCAATCCGTGCGAATTATGTAATGCTTCGAGGATTCTATAATGAATAGGAGTCGGAGTATCGATTACGATTTACTTTGCACTTCCATAAAATTGGATTTGCAAGCCACTTATTCCGTACCTATCGAGCTGAGAGTGCATCGATATTGTTTTTTACGAGCCTTCGCAAGGCTGCTCATATAACGCTCAAGGGTATCGAACAAAATTCTACCATTCCAGTGCAATAATCCCCAGAAATAGATATTCAAAACACCCCAATTCTGATCATCAATGCACTATTTACAATTAAATTGCATCGAAGCTCGTAAACATAAGAAAACAATTTCATCTCATATTCAGCACGTTACATTCGCAATTCATATTTTAATCAGCCTCAGCACTTCTCACTGCTACAATCCCACCATCGTAAGTTCTCAAAATACAGATATGAAGCAATAGTATTTCCTGTCCAAAGTTTATGGACAGCAGGAAGTACCGTGTCAAGTAAAAAGCTCCATCATCCTCAATGCGAGGAGCGATGAGGCACAAGCGGTTTCCATAATTCGACGGATATACGGCACGTTGGAAAATTTGCCGTGCCAGGTTCGAATCGATGGAATCGACGGTTAACCCGTCCTGTGCTACGGCGACAGTGGATACAGTCCTGCGGCGAGCGACAGCTCCGTCGTGCCCGAAAGGAGTCCGATGTATCGCCCGCGGGCAAATATTGGATTTGCCTTCCATAGTTAAAGCTGATAACGCGCCTCGGTAACTTCGTGCCGCGCTATGCATTTTCTCGCGCAATAAAAATCCCCCCCCTCCCCTCTGGCACGAGGAAGCTCGAGGCTGGAATATACCTCGGATGAGGATAATAGGAGAAGGAGGAAGAGAGAGAGAGAGAGAGGGAGAGAGGGAGAAAAGAACGATATCGGCTACGAAACGAAGTTAATGGTAAAAAGTTGCGTCGATTCGGGACACGAGGCTCCGAGGTGGAGAAGAATAATTCGAGGCGAAATTCGAGCCGCGAATCTTTCTGGTCGGAGCTTCGAGCTTCCCTTTGGGCAATCAGCGTGGAGCGCATCGGAGGTTTACACCATCCTGGAAGAATAAGGAACAATGCTGGCCCGTCGAGCATTGTCGTAGTCGGGCCAATCTGGTCGGTTAAACGTACAACCGCGTCGCCGCATTGAACCGGCGCATGTCCACGGCCGCGACGAGTGAGCCCGATAAATCCAGGGTTTTGTGCAACCTTCGCCTTTGTCGGCGCCGTGATTTAAGGCGGATCACTGGTCAAAGGTTAACGGCGAATCCACGCGGAAGGCCGCGTATTAAGGAGCTCGGAAAAGGCCCGCGGCAAAGTTTCTTCTCGAGGGAAATTTAGAATGTTGCACGGCTTCTTGAATTTTAGGCGATCCTTGGAGCTCTTTTCAGAAGTTTTCCTTATTATTGGAGTGTACTGGTGTCTTGGAAAAAGTTCTCAGTCGCTATTCCTTTCTGCAATCATATTTGAATTAATCGACTCTGTTTCGATTATTCCGGTGGTTGTTTTAAAATCAACGAAGCTGCGTAATCGGGATTGTACGCATTGTATATGGGCATATACGTAATTTCTTTTAAAATGGAATTGTTTTTTTTAAAGTACTGTACTTTTTCGACGATGTTTTATCGAGGCACGCAAACGTGAACCTTAAAGCGATCGCGATTATTCGTTTAAATATATTTGTTACCTAACACACGTGCACGGGCAACGAGCGTGCCTTTCTTAATGCAATTATACTTGGAAAATGAATCCTCGTATTTCTTCAAAATTTTAATCAACGCATAGGTTAAAAGCTCCACATCCTGGTAGTATTCGTCCTACGTTTCTCTGACTACATTCAGCGGTCGCAAAAAGTTCTCCTTTTCACTTTTCACCTACAAAACTTCATTAGCAGTCGCGCGGCAGTCTGCCACTCCTCCCTTACTTTGCGGAAGTCGGCAAAAAAAAAAAAAGTCACCAGCTGGAAACTTTCAATTTAGACCGACATAGCTGTCTGTCTGTATTTTCGTGGCAAAGTAATCTTCGAACGCTGCTGTAGCACTTGTCAAATTCTGCACGCCTAATGATTCCTCGCGCGAGAATATCCATAAAACGCTGATTAAATTTCTCGGTAACACAGTAGACGCAGTACGATGCGATCCACGTTCATCCTCGCTGTTAATTCGCGGTTATCGTTAAACCTCCAATTCGCAATTGAGATGCAAGTTTGTGGCGGTGCGTTTATTGCGATTAATATCGAAATGAGCGCGGTTATTCAAGCCTTCCACTTCCATGCGCTTCACCACTCGCACGAATCGATCTCCTCGCAGCTATGCGCCCACCCAAAATCGAGGAAAAACGTCGATGGTTATCGGAGGCCCCTGGCATGCGATATTGTAATTCCATCGTGCGCCGTTATCGCACAGTTTTTAATTAACGCTCAGCGCGAAATTGAAGAGGGCCGCCCGCCAAGTTGCCTCGCGTAAAGGTTTATAAATCAACGGACAATGGGAGTCGTGAGTCTTACATCACGGCTGGAAGATGCCCGGACGTTTAATCCCGGGCCTTTCTTAATTAGAACGGAATCGCGGGGAGGAATAAATTCGGAAATCGCCGGGCTCCTCCCACCTCTTGCTCTCTGCAGGTCGATTCCAAAAGGGGGTCGTCCCTCCTCCTCGTTTGGAAATTAAGAGTTTTTTTATGGCCACCTATTCGCTGGAAAGTTAATGGGCTACTACTAGCTCCTCGACCGACTGAAGGGCGAGGGAGAAAGGAAGGAGGAGGGGAAACGAGGAGATGCGTTTATGAGCAAAGTATATACGGTTTTTTCAAGGAGCAAATTAAGCTGGAGGGATTAATATAGTGCTGATACGGGAAAAACTAAAAATTATAGATGATGCATGAGGATCTATGATGTGTAAGGCTCCTCGAGATTCTACGTATTTTTAAAGCTCTGCATATATTTTGGCACGTCTACTCTCGGCCAAGGCTCGATTAGAATTTTCTCCTCTTCTGTTTTGCAGTCATCCACTTGGCCTGTACATTCGCGCAATTCATTTTTTATTAACAGACGATGTAAAAAATCGGTTTAACTGAGAGTTTAAATATTCAAATTTTGTACACGATCCATCACAAAATGATGATCATTCAATTTATATATGCTTGAAAATGTATTATCATCTGTACAATTGCCACAGTGCCAATCGACACGTCCGACCAAAATTTGCATAGACCAAGGGTCGGCAAAACGCGACTCGCGAACCGCATGCGGCTCTTTGGCCACTCGAATGTGGCTCTACCACGAATAATGACTCTGTTCCATGTAATATTTTAATGATACAAAATACTTTCTATCGATAAACAGGATTATTGTTAAACACGACAAGCATCTATTTTTTTTTTATTTAGTGCTTAAAGTCAAAAAGCCGATTACATAAAAAAATATAGGCCCGTTGCATAAAACTTACAGTCCCTGTATTATAAGTTTTTTATTTAAAATGTGTATAGGATATCCGAAGAAAAAACTTGTGATACACGAACCGCGAGTTTTATGAAACATGCCCCTGATATCCCTCTGTCACTTTGTTATATGACTCTCTTAAGAAGAAACGGCGCAAGAGCCTCCGCAGGAATCATCTTTTCAAACGTTATGAGTTTACAAACTCGACATTACGATGCGGGAAAGAGGCAATCCGGTACACAGAGCGCGTCCAATCCCCATCCGTCATATATCATTAGTTCCCAGTTTTCCCACAACAGATTTCTCGTAAAGTTGCCTCCTAAATAAAAAAAATTTTTTTTTAAATATTCCACTCCTGACATTTGGCTCTTCTGACCAACGACTTTATCGACCACCGGCATGGCCAATCAGCGTACCTTTAGCCTGGAAAATGGATCGAAGAACGGCCGTCAGACGTGCCGAAATCCAGAAGGTGCAAAGTAATCTCCGTGTTTATCGCCTCTCCCACTTCCGCAGCTCGAAATTGCAGCGGCTGACAAATAGGCCGCTGCCAAAACCCCATTGTGCGCCCTCGCGATCCCGCTTTGGCGCAAGCGGAACCAAGAAGCGGCTGCTACCCCGGCGTAAGCCGCATCGTCTCCCCCTTTATGAATACTCACCATCCGTGGCGCAGGTGCGGCGCTTGCCATTTTCCGAAGCGGAAAATATTTCGGTGGCCGCGAAGCTCCGCATTCACGTCGCCTACGACGTTAAAACGTAGGATGAATCGTAATGGGCGTACAAAGGTGCCCTCTCTCTCTCTCTCTCTCTCTCTCTCTGTTTCTCTCTTTCTCTGCCTCTCTCTCTCTCTCTCTCTATCCCCTTGTGGCGCCCTCTCAGCGTCTTCGTTCCCCGCATTGTGCGCGAGGGCCTTTCTCCTTTCTTACCCGAGCACCTCTTTCCGGCTGGCCTTTTAAAAATACACGGCGCAAAGTTACGTCCCCGGTTGCGCTCTTGCGAATCCGCGGCGCCGCTGAATTATTACCAGCTGTCGGATGTGCGTGGAGCGCTGCCAATGATGAGGCGGATAAATACGCGGGGACGACTAGGAATTTGGAATCGATGTGCGTGCAGCTCTTCGGATTGTCTTGGTCGTGTAATTTTATCAACGCACCGTGAGATTGTTTATACGAGTAGTTTTGCGAGTGGTCATAGTTGAGTTGTGAGATCCTTCTCGAGGCATTGTATGCATATAAACTATTTTGACAAAAGGTAGCTTAGAATTTGAGGTGCGAACTCTTGATAAAAATATGAATTGCGCGGTAAGGGATTTTGATTAAATTTTGAACCAGATTAGGTAAGAATAGAATATGAGTTAAAGGCAATATTTTCGAAGTATATTCGCCATTGGTTTATCTTATTGAAATCAAGTGTAGAGTATTACGTACATTTAGATTAATCCAATGGAGCTCGTTACTGATTTTTTCTGCGTTTCAAAAATGAACTAAGGATTTACGGAATAATCTTGATTGCATTCATGTTGGTAATCGCATTGTTCCTCGGCTAGAAATTTCCTCTTCGTGCTTCGCGAAGCACGTGTATGAAATTTTAACGCCCTGTCTTCCGTCTTATAACTTCGATCTCTTGGTGCGGTACAAAGTCCTGAAAACTATCTTGAGAAGTTAATTTTCAAAGACCGTCCCAGAGATTCGTCTAAAAGCCCACATTTACTCCTGGAAGCGTAAGTGACCCATTAACCCCATTAACGAGTGTTAATGACGTTTCAACAACGTTTTCCGCCTTCTTCACTCTCGACTAGACTCGATCTCTGGAAAGCGCGTGATCATGATTTTTCGAGAATTTTCTCAGGAGGTTTCGACCGCGAATAAATTCGAAGACACGAGGATGGAAGAAAGCCTCGAAGGTCTCGCATTACCCTGAAGAGTTTTAAATCGAACTGGTCGGACGTTTCGTCGAGAGCATCGTAATTTCTCGATTGTTTTCCTCCAACTGCTTCGTTGGTGAGGCCGCAGAATTCCTCCTGGAAAATGCGCGCCCTGTTTAACCTAAACTGCTCCCCGTTCGTTCCGACGACGTTTATAAATGAATGCCATATAGCACTATGGTCGAAGATACTTCCTCGGTTTTTCACCACTTTTACCAGCCGCTTTTTGCAATATCGAGGTTCTCCTCCATTATTCCTTGTTTTATGGCCGCCACATCCGAGCAGATACTCGATAGCTCCGTTCGAGAATAATGTCGTTAATAAGAAAAGTGAAATAACAGTCGACTAAAACTATACTGGCTTCTCTCTAGGTTATTTCCGATTTTACCCGAACGTGACATCGTTGTCTCTTCCTCCTTGGCTATTTATTCAAAGCGTTGGATCCGCAAATGCAAAGTCGTACATTCTTCGTTTGATCTTCGGTACATCTCGAGTTTCCAACAGGAATCTCACAAGTTCGCAGACGCCACCGCTTTCAGGAACTTTCCATGATTTGATACGTAGATAAATGATTAGACTAAACTATTCGCTCTCCTGGTAGCAGCTCTATTAACAGTAGAACTACCCGCCACGTTTTGAAGTCATTTTAGTACACCACATATGCACATAACGATTTATATTCTACAGGAAAAAAAAACAACAAAAAATCTGTGCAGTGTCACGAAGCCGTAAGATTTTTTTCCAAAAAACCACTCACACGTCCTTTCGATAAGTCCGGTAGTCAGATAATTCCAGCGTTAAAAAGTTCCTTCAATCTCCCGCTCTTTAACGCGCAGCCCGGATGTAAATCACGACCCCAGCTGGGTGACGCGAGGCGGATAAACCGTCCTCGAGCCCAAAGGGCTCGGGCACGAGGAATGATCCGCGGGGGCCGTTATGGGGTGAAATCATGCGACTGCTAATCAGCCGCCAATCTCCAGGACACATTCAAATGAGCGGCACCGTGCAGCGTCGCGACAAAGGTGTTTTCTCCCTTTTGTGGCGCCCACGGCCCCTCCTTGGCGCTTCCGGTAATATCAGAGTTCTTTCCGGCCATTCTACCGGGTTTTATAGAGACTGCAGCTAAGTACGAGGCTAGAGCCCCTGGCAGGAGCTGGCTGGAGGGGCCGGCACGTCGGTAGGGTCAATATGAGAAGTGGAGACACTTGAGAGGTCAGGAAGAGCAAAGAGCTGGCCCGCCCTCCACTCCGTTCTATAAAGCCCTCGTCGTTTGTCTACCTCGGGCGCCAGGTGACCCAGTTTTGTCGGCTATACTTCTAACGACGCTGCTCGAAATCTCGTATCAACCTGGAGTATAGGGACGTTCCTACGGGCTGGGCTGTCCAAAAAATCGCGCCCTTCCCGGACGAAGTCGCACACCTGGGGCCTCGGATGATATCCGTACATCGCGCGAGGGGGACCAACTTTTTGCACCGAGATCTGGAATCTCCGCGTCTCTCTCTCTCTCTCTCTCTCTCTCTCTCTCTCTCTCTCTCTCTCTCTCTCTCTCTCTCTCTCTCTCACACACACACACACACACGCACACACACACACACACACACACACACACACACACACACACACACACACACACACCGCTTTCGCCCCGCTTTAGCATCGCGCGATCCTCGTGGAAGTTCGTGTCCTGAATTTTGAGGAAATCTAAGCCCCCAGCTAAGGGACTGAAAACGATACCAATAAGCGTCTGAGTATTCGGTCGGCTCGCATCGTTGCGCGATTGTCTTTCAGTTGGACGTTGTTCGGCTTCTCTAGGCGAATTTACATTGAGTAGTGATGGTTGTTATTTGGAAAATGTAACCAAAGGGATAATACAATAGGTGTATTTGTATTAAGAGTAATATCACGGATTGTATCGAGAGTTATTTCTCTAAATTTTCACGACGGAGTCTCTGGCGATAGACGATGATGGTTTCTAATGTAACAGCAGAAAATCTAGCAAAATTACCATTTAACTCGGTAAGTGAAGATGATCGCTATGATCTACTCGAATCTCATTTATGTAAGTATATAAGAATATTTATAATATGTAACATCATTATTCCTTCCGCGGATCGATCGTATCATCTTTTACGTATTTCCCTCCAAAAGAATACAGCTTATAATTATCCCGAAAAATTTGACAGTGGCTTTGCGTATAAAAATATTTACAACGCTAAAGACACCTTTGTCTCTGGTACTTTAGCGAAATTATATTCAACAACCCAGAAACTTGACACGCGTAAATGGAGACCGTGCTCGAAACGGAGTTTTCCCCGATTCCCTCCGTACACAAGTCCATTCTTTGTGCGCCATTATTTTATTTCGCGAAGCCCGACAGAGGGTTTACTGCAAACGGAGGGAATATTTAGCGTGGCCCACGCCTTTCTGTCCCTCACGGAACGCCGGTTAGTTCCGGCTAAATCCGACATTACGTAAATCGCGAGAAGCACGAACCTCGCGAAATGGACTTCCATTGTCCAGGGTGGATAAGGGCGAAGTTCCATCGCGATGCCGAAAAATAAGTCGGCCATTGCACTGACACTGCTAAAGCCCCCTGTCCCTGTCTTTTGTTGCAGGAATTCTTATTGGCGATCGATGTCACGTCGAGTGGCACGCCGGAAGAAAAACTGAAATGGGCGTTCCGCATGTACGACGTTGATGGCAATGGCGTCATCGATATGCAAGAAATGACGAAGATCGTACAGGTATGCCATCCTGTCCTCGCTCCACCTCCCTCGTTGCATTCAAAGTTTGACGTATCGTGCGCCAGGCTATCGCATCATCGAAACACGCCAGCTAATAAACAGAACCGACGTGGAATACTAACCGCTGCAAGCGCCTTCGACACTCTCGATCTGCCAACTTGTCGATTACAAGCGAACCCTGATTTTTTTTCTCGCACAGTATTTAAGAACTTTGCATCTCGTTTCTTGACACTTTAAGAACCCGCGTGCAGATCAATCGGTGTTATTCTTACTTATTCTGGTAGTATTTATTCTAGTATTATTCTACCACTTATTCCCACGAAAGAAGCTCGAAGACAACGATCTAACATGCATCTTCCTCACGATGAATGAAATATACATCAATAAAGAAACCAGAAAGACTTCCATCCCCGACCAGCGCCGCGCCGTAAATTTTCTCGCGGTTTTAACACCGCGATAGCCGCCCTACGCTCCTCTCGTATTTAATAAGAATACATTACAAACGTATATACACGCGTTCCGCTATTCATAGTTTCGAGCGCACCCTTCACCCCGATTTATCATTACTCCAACGTCCGTAAAACCTCCTTTGGATGCTCGAAGAAAAGTCTTAGGGGCCGGGCCGCGAATGAAATTGAATCTCTCCCCCCCCCCCCCGCTCTCTCTCTCTGCTCTTTGCGCCCGCTTTTTTGCCATCCGGCAAGTTATACCCGCGGTAAACCGCCTTAATAAGTTCGCGCCTCGAAGTAATTATTTTCAATTCGGGAGAATGGGCCGGCCGGTAAATTGAAATACGGCCCTCGGCGGCGTGCAATTAGCGGCCGGTATGATAATGAGGCCTGCATCCGAAGGACCATAAATCCAGCCCCTGCACTCGCGTCCATTACGTATAAGCGGCGCCCCTTACGCTTTGGGTTTCCTTTCGCGACCCGCGTTCGGCCCCTAATGCGAAATCGCCTCGATTTCGAAATCTTGCCGCGAGAGGCATTCGGGGAACTTTCCAGCTCCGCGGGTTAACGAGAGGATAATCGATGTCGCGCGCCGGATACGAGGAGGAGCCCTCGCGCTTTCCTCCACCGCACAATGGCGTTCTTAAACCGTTGGAGAAACTCAGGTGGGTTATGCCGATCCCGGGAATCTCGATGTAAGGAGCTTGCTGCTGGAGCAAACGACATGGTTAGCGAGAGTCTTAAGCCTTTCGAGTGGAATGATGCTGTTTGGCATCGTCCTCGTAATGTGACTTTGCTGATTATCTCTCGGTTGTTTTTCC
This sequence comes from Ampulex compressa, assembly GCA_038496175.1. Classification (NCBI taxonomy): domain Eukaryota; kingdom Metazoa; phylum Arthropoda; class Insecta; order Hymenoptera; family Ampulicidae; genus Ampulex; species Ampulex compressa. The sequence goes on along the minus strand of JBCFXI010000031.1, from coordinate 127,044 downwards.
TCGAAATTTAATTCTCTTGTTAAAGGATAATGTATCTCCTGGAAAGGGGTAATTGTGTTTTTTTCTCCTCGGGGGAGGATGGAGTGGAATTTGATGGAGAGAGAAACGAGGATATGAAGGAAAATGTAGGAAGTGAAAACTCAGACATATATATAGATGAGTTTATATATATAGAAGACAGAAGTGAAGTAATGAAATGGAGGTGTAGTCGAGGAAGTTTCTGGGAGAGGAACTTTATTAATTATTAGTTTTGTATTCGTTTCGCGTAATGGCTTTTAATATCGGTGGAGGATCCTCCCGTCCAGCTTACGTGTCGCCTCGAGAGGTAGGAGCCAAAGGGGAAAAGCGCGCGAACTCGCTCGGGCGTTGCACGAAAAATTGCTCTTCCATCGGATCGCCCTTTGGAAAGATCCCCCTGGCGTCGAGCCTTATCGGTTCTTGCATATTTCATGTTGTTTCCGCGTCACGGCGCAACACTTGCGGCGTGTGTATAATGGGATAAAGATCGGATCGGCTAATGCCATGCTTATCCATGACCCCGTAAGAGTTGAGATGGAAAATGCAGACAAGGGAGCTCTGCCTCCGGGAAGCGCGAAGCGGCTGACCTCTTTAATCTTGGCGTTTACGTCAATCCACCTTGGCGGTCGTTAGAAATGCAAAAGAAAAGTAGATTAATCAGCGGGGGATCCGAGCTCGTTAATTCTTTCCGCGAAACGACGATGTGCCGGACGACTTAACCCTTTGCGCTCCAACAGCGAGCCTGACTCATCGCGTTCTTTATGTTAACTCGAACGGTGCCTCAGAGTCGCACGAAGGATCTTGCGTAATAGTGATGTTCCTCATTTTCTCTCTTAAAATACTGCAGACTTGTAATAGCTTATCGAAGCTTATCAAATATACTACCTTGGAATTCGAATTTAGATGCGGATGACGATTTAAAGTAGCTTCTTCGATCGTTTATGCGCAATGAGAAATGAGGTACGTAACGATCTCCTTGTACCGAATACTCGGTAAGGATAAAAGTTTGTCCGCGTTATCGCTTCAACTTCAAAAGTCGCGCGCGCTCTTTTCAGTTCGCTAATGTACAGGAGATAAGAAGAGTTGAATAACAGTCGACACATTACTGTACCTCATCGGAGGAGATGGTAACCGATACCTCTAACCTACACCACCCTCTACAATTACCCAGGCGCAAATATGGTGTCGACGTTACAACAAAGTTTCGCCAATATCTCCGGCTAATAGATATCAACAAATACTAATACATACAAATATCGTAATATCCATAAGACAACATATTAAATCAGTAAAAAAAAACTATTTCTATAATACTCCAATAATCAAGTAATTTGATACAGTCTAGCGAGCAATATTTTCCTCCTCCTCGCCATACCACACCAAATTGATCCTCAACAAATAAAAGCCTCAACAGCAAAAGAGAAGAGGACAATGATTTCCATTCGATATTCCAATGATATACTCCAACGGTTGAGTATCCTCAGACTTTTGTACAGTAGTGTACACGAGGTTGGCTATCTGGTGGCGCAGTCGGAACTTTGGCAATGAACTTCCCGGGCCTCGGCTTACAGGCGCAGAGGGCCGTCGGTGGGCGGCTGCACAATGAAAATTGCACCGCGGAATGCATCGCGCGCGAAGCCTCGATGCGCGGCCCGTTATCTCCCTCGTTCCACCCCCTCCTACCCCTCCGCAGAGCCCCTTTCACGGCCAGCGGCGCACAATGAAATGTTTGCGCGATAACGTTTTTCATAAATCCATTTCGCGCGATACGCTATTATCGGATCGAGTTACACCGCTAATGGAAAGAGGGCCCCGTTTTACAAGATACGAGCAGTGTGCTCGATCGATCGGATCGTCTCTCGCGAAAAAGCACCCCCCCCCCCACCCCTCTCGTTCGTTCTGTTGGAGTGCGAGCCACGAAAAATGCGACTGGAGGGGAGTCGTCCTTGTCCAAAGATTTATCCAGCAAGACGATGCACAGCCGCGGTCGAAAGTGGAACGAGACACGGAGATGGGCAGCTCCTTCTGTTTAATATTCCACGGTTTCTGCTCGATGGCCGCTCCCTCGTCGGCGGGGGATTCGTGAAGAATTCATAGTGGGACCTGCCGGAAACAAAAGCGGAGAGTAATGAAGGATATATTATTCTTGGGCCTAAGGACAGCCTAAGAATTCCTCCTCCCTCTCCTCGAGGACATTTTGAGAAGTGTTTCAAAGGAGGCGCGCTTGCAGGTTTAATCTCAGTTTAACCGTGGCTCGCATATGGGTGTCAAGGTGGAGATATGGATCTGTTGTGCTTTAAAGTCCTTGCGAGATCGTTGTGAGATTCGCGATCGCGCTTAACGCCGAATCTCGGTTGGTGGTGTCTGTGAAAAATTGGGGAGGTTCGATACTGGGTGTTTATTGAGATTTTTGAGGATTTCGTTACTGCGCGTGGATCGATATGTCGATTTATCGACGTATCTCCCTTGATGCTCTTTTTCCTCAAGAATGTATTTGGTACGCTTAAATATGTCTGGCAAATGGCTAGTGGGTTTAGTATTAAAGAATAACGATCTCGGAAATTCATTCCGCGGTAAGGAGCCGCGCTATGCCTGGCGGAATTACGGAGAATCCTGCCGTCTTTCGTGGATCCTCGTTTATACTCGCTGCAAATTTCTGTCCCAGTTTCGCTCCACCAGCGTCAAATTCCCTTCGACGTTACTTTCAGCTCGCACCTCTCGCTAATGATTACCACGATGTAATTCCTCCTTTCCTCAAATGTTGGTTAATAATCGTCTTCTATCTAGATCGTGTCAGATCTATTTATTCGGTCATATCGATGATACATAGTACGGACTTTTCGTCCCTAAGGTCGTCCCTAACGACTCTACTGTATATGATCGCTGTGATCGAGCAAGCAGATCTTACACGATCCAATTGCTCGATGGAAGGCCATTAAAAGCATCGACGATAATTACCGTCCCACGGAAGGGCGGCCGAAGGTACGAGGGAGAAATCATAACGTGCATTTTCCACGCACACATCCGCCTCGAAAGTTCTCTCGACGTCCATCCGTAGACGTCCAAAGTGTCGACCGAGTTTGTTCTAATTGGAGAGAACGGAATAAAACCGGAATTACCGAGACGAAAGCGCGGATCATTGACATATTTTCCAGGGGCGCTGCGCGACTCGCGGAAGGCCGGCCCTTTTTGTCATCGAGCGAACCCGCAAGAGTGAATGGGACGTAACTCCTCTCAAGGAATGAATTGTGGAAACGGTTGTCCATTGTTCCACCGACTTTTTCAATGGTATCGCCGTCAATTCCCAAGATACGAAGGGATCCCCGTGTATCGATGGAATATGGCGCGGTGTACACGGAGGCTGAGCCGCTGTTCTTTGTTGAATATTCATTAATCGTGTTTCGCTACCTTTTTTGCCCCCGACTCGACCCGAGATATGAGCCATCCATTCTTCCTGCCAGCTTTGCTGCCCCCGCCGCGCATTTGCATTGGACGTGGGCTCGGAAAACACGATTTAACCGAAGGATTCCAGTGTCGTTCTTAAGCGCACAACGAGCGGCAGCGTGTGCGCTCATTAGATAGGTTAATCGGAATATATCGTAGCCAATCGTCTCGCGCTTTATTGGATGAATTGGTAAAGGGCTTTTTCAACTCCTGGTTTTGTACGATAAGCGAGGAAGCTTTTAAATTCCCTCCGTACCTCTCGCGATTTGGATCGAGCATACGTCGAAACAAAGGGATAATATTAGAGATGTACAGTTTTATTTGGAATTCCGTTACGCCCAATGCATTATCTCTCGAGAACTTGTTTTTGTACGACGATAAATATCAGCGTGTCGCGCGTAATTCGCTTTGCTTATCGAGCTAATCGAACGAGGATAAAGGACACTGCAAACAGTGGGCACATTGATGTCGCGTCAAAAACCACATTCGCCGCGCTCTTCGGGGCGATTTTTTTTTTTTTTTTTTTCATATCCAGGCGAAGCGTGCTCGGGACAGGATCGATGGAATTCAACAATGAAAAATAGGTAACTCGCACATCTCCCTCGCTCGAACATTGATTAATCAGGTGTACGTTTTCCTCCCCATGTTATCCTGCTTTATAACGCTCCTTCGGGGCATGCTAGGTTGAAGTTACGTTTCCGCTCGAAAAAGTACGACGGGGAAGAGGGTCCGTATTAGTTTTCGTGATGTATCGTTCGCGCACCGTGTAATATGCGCAGGTATGACAAAACACTTTCCAAATTTTCCAATATCGGTTCACCATCGCCTCGGGGATGGAAAATGCGATGGCAGACATATGAAACATTCTTCGGCCACGGCCTCGCGGAAATTTTCAGCCGAGCAGAGTACGTAATAAAATTTCCAGCGAGCAAACGGTGGATAGATTTCATATATCTAGGAGGGGTGTTTATGAAAAAACGACATGTCCGATCTGTCTATTTATTCAATTAATTCATATAATATCTTGTAATGCATTAAAATACAATATAAGACTGAAATTCGTGGAAGTTAGCCAATATTTAACCGGTTAACTGCTTTCGACGTGTATACACGTCAATCCTAAATTTTCTTTCCAAGCGGTTGACCCTTATATTCATAGTGCAAAATAAAAAATTATCATCTACCACAAGAACTCATTTGCAGAAAAACTAATGTCTTATCGAATAAAAATGTGATCCTTCCTTACTTTGCTTTACATCTATCGTTTAATCATTCCGCGTCTCATTCCTGCCTTACGTTCCGCGATAAATTCCGCAGTTAATTAAGAGGTCGATGCACGTCGACAAAGGAAAACCTTGTCAATCGCGACACTCATTTTAGTCACGCTGTAGAAATCACACTTCTAAAATATACTTACGAAGATTCACGGTGGAAAGAAAGAAACATATAATCAGGGTAATACAATTAATTTAACTCGAGATACGAGCATTACGGTATACAATACTTTCACACCACCGATCAATTCGATGGTACGCCTAGCTTGCGCTTTCAGCGCGTCTGCTAGATGCACAGGCGCATCCGCTAGATTTACCAAACGGCAGCGATGCGCTCAGAACAGCACAGGTCAGCTTAACGAGAACGCACCCTCTTTCTGTTCCCAGGCGATATACGACATGCTCGGCGCATGCTCCAGCAACAGGCCCGCGGACAGCGCTGAGGAGAGGGCGAAAAACATATTCGCGAAAATGGACGAGAACAACGACGGACAGCTGACCCAGGACGAGTTCCTGAAGGGTTGCCTCCAGGACGAGGAGCTCTCAAAGATGCTAGCTCCTTAATCCCCATACCTCGTTTCCGGTATGTCCATCGATGTACCATCGTAAGAGTCACGCAAGTAATGGCAGAGAGACGGAACAACATCGACGACGACCAACGCAAAGAGAGAGAGAGAGACGCACACACGGCGAGCCTTTATGTACCAACGCGCACGATCGTCGACAAGGTTCGATCGGGGCCGATCCGAGTGGATCCAGGCGCTCGAGCCCGGGGGATCCTCGAGGATGATCGAGCGCAAAGAACATTTATCCCGCGCAACCTGCGGAAACTCGAGGGCCAGTTTGGAGTATCCTCGAGGAGCCCCGCGGCGTTGTAAAGTCCCGAGCCGGCCCGAGGGCTTCGTCCTTGCCTGCACAAGCTCGAATTTCGCCTTTGACGGCCGCACAGCGCCGGCACTGGAAGAGGAGCGCGCGATCCTTCTTAGGAGGGACGATTCTCGTGGGCGCAGGCCGAAGACGGGCCGCCATGTTGGTGGATCCTCGGTTTTCCAGCAGCGCACGACAGGAAGAGCAGCACTCTCGCGATCGACGCCCTCGAGGAAGCGAGCGAGGATGGAGGAGGAGGAGGGACTGTGTCGTAAGCTTTGCCGCGGCTTCGTCGCGCTGGAGGGCGACGCCTCGAATCCGGCCGTCGCCCTCTCGACGCACCTCGATTCGTCACGACGGCTATTAGGCGCGCACGGTAACACAACGAATCGCGACACGAAGTATTATATCGATTAGATTTTGAATAAGGGAGACAATTTTCTACCTGTGCGCGTCGGATCGAGGAGGAGGAGGCTCGTCGCTTCGAAGGGGCTGCTTTTCTCTTTCTCTCTTTCTTGTCTTTTTCCGCTTTCCATGTCGAGCCGTGGTCCCGTCAGCTCGAAGCTCGTCGATATGATTTCCACCGGTTCGGACTGAAACTGCGAGACTCTTCGAGGAGGTTTTTATTCGCTCGAACGGAGGAGACGCCGCGGAGAGGAAGAAACGTCGCTCGATTCGAGCGTGGAACGAATATCCCATTTCGAAGCGAGAGAATCCTTTTGACTTACGAATCGTGTTTCTTCGAGCGCCGAAATCGCGAATTTGGGACTTGCTAAGGATGCCGGAGAACGAGACTCGTCGCGAAGCGCCAAGGGAGTGGCTTCGATTTTGCCAGAACTTTTTGTCCCCTCGAGTCGAGCCTGGTTGGAACGGAGAGACACCTGATCGCGGTGTTCCAAGCGAGACCTTTAGATTTTTCCTCGAGCTTTTATCCGCCCGTGTCGCGTCGTTGCACGATCGACAACATCGCAGAGCAGAATCCTACCTCGAGGAAGTCGTTTTCCCACTCGAGTTTCCCATCCATCCTGCCGAAGGTACGGGAGAAAATACTTGATGTCTGATTTGTAAAAAAGAGAATGGTTCCCATTTCGATTCGAGTTCTCACAATCTCGACTCTTCGAAGATCGTTTTTCTTGCGAGTTTCAACCGCTCGAATTGCCTCCCTGTATGGATACGTTCTGCCAAAAGTGCGGGAAAAGGAAGGTTCGTCGCTTGGCTTAGAAGAGAAAAGTAATATTTTCTAGGCGATCTCCGCGAGAGTCTAGAATGATTGTCTATCTATTATATCTCCTGTAATTTGCATACCTGTACTTTCTTACAGCACATCGATCCCCTTGGCGCGATCCTCGCGATGTATTAATGGAGAGGAACAAGTCCGTTTTTCCATCATAGCTGTGATCATCGTAAAGCCGCGGTCTCTAATTGTAGAGCTATGCCAAAGAGAAGAGGGATCGCTGTCTATTAGTGCTAACGTTTTACCAATTCTCTGTCCTCGTTAGAGTGTATTTTCGCCCAAGCAAAAAGCCCTTTTTTCCCTGTAGGTACATCTGTCGAAATTGGAACGCAGAGACGATACTAATTTAACTCTAGTAAACCAACGACACCATCGGCTTCTACCACAACCAGTCTCATCAGACACTGGCTATCTCAAAACTTTCTTCAGTTCACGTTACGAATCCCACGACCAGTAGATCGAGTAAATCAAACTGTTCTCTGAGCAGTCACCTTAGCTTGGTGAACGTGATCCAACTAGAGCTCCAACCCCGCAAAATATCACGCAGTGCGATTTCGTCTTATAGAAAAAAAGTACTACGGTGTCCAAACGACCCGTTAACACGTTCACTCCTAACTACGAGGTATCTCGAAGCTTCTTTTTTCTTTTTCTTCAGAACATAACAAATACCACTGCAAAACCATATCCGCAGCCAATATCAAAATTAACACCAGAACTACCAAGCATTTTTAGGATATATTTAAAACATCATATATATCTTTAAAAAAATAAGACACAAAGAGAATATCAATAAATTAATACAATGATCAAAATAATGCATCAAAATCATCGAATCTCTGAGAAGATATATCGTTATAAAAAGCCACAATTTTTTTTTTTTTGTAAAGAAACCACTGACCAATTGTTTTGACTGTTTTGGTAGCTCCAGGCTTAAAGAAGTCTCCCTATTTTCTTTAAAGACACACTTTTGACACCCGCGGGAAGGCGAACGTGTTAACGATACCTTCTCCCGCAACGAGTCTCGTTAGGCACACGCTAAGTCAAAACTTCCTTCAGCCACGTCGCGAGTCCCAGGGCCACCGCGGATAACAAACCGAACAACCTCACAACCCTCTCGGAGGAGTCGCCTTCGGCTGGTGAGCTTCGCGTAACCCGAGGAAAGGGGGAAACCCGATCGCGCTACTTGGCATATTTTAAAGGGAAACGCGAGAAGGGCGATCGCGCCGCTCTTCGAACGTGTCCTCAGGATCAAACGCGAATAGGTCGTGCCAACGATCTTGAGAAAGGTGGGATCTCGATTCTCGAGGAGTGGATATTCAGCAGCTGCGAATGGACAACTCTCGCTCTCGATCGTCGACGAGGCTCCTCCGGCAAAGCGACCCCGCGAGAGAATCCCAGGGCGTGTTCCCCCGTGGGCTCTTTTCCCCAGCCGGGAAGCCGAGGCTAGAGGAGGAGAAAGGGCAACGCGCAGTCGAAGGGAAGGGAAACGCGCCACGCATATGTCGCATTAGGCTAGGTCACATATCATCGCCTCCTTCGAAGAACGCGAACGAAAGCGCGCGTAGCCTCGCTTCGCGGATTTTAACCTCTACACGCTTCAATCACAGGCGCAACCACGATTTAAGTCAATTTTAAACGGTGAAGAGCTCTATCCGTTAACACGATATTTCGATACACGCATATGAATATAATATATAGATATATAAATAACGTGTTGCAGATATATGAATATGTATATACATGTATACATACATATAAATACATATGTATATATATATGTGTGTGTATATATGTATTGTATGTGTAGTGAAATCTATACTCGTTCGCAAAATGTTTTGTATGACGGTGACGATCGTCGGAGGATGATATCGCGGACGGCTTGCGCGAGAATGAAGGCGACCCCTCGAACCACACGAGCCGGTCATTCATAACCGCGCTAAAACGCCGCTGAGATCTTTAAGTAAAGGATAAGCAATCGATCAAATCAAACTGTAAAGCTTAGCCGTCGTGGGAGCAAGGAGGAACAATAGTCTATTTACCGGTTTCCATGGCAACGTAATTCTTACATTTATGCCGCGGTGTCGCTAAGAGTGCCCGACTCGATGGCAATTTTCAGTGAGGAAGTTAGCTCGTCTTTTCTGGTTGAACGAGCCTCTCTCTCTCTCTCTCTCTCTCTCTCCCTATTTATCTTTCTACCTATCCGCGTATTTATCCCTCTGTTTCTCCCTCTCTCTTTCACACGCTCGCTCACTCGCTCTCGCCCTCAAGCATCACACAGGATCGGCGTACAAAACCTTTCGAAAAGAACGCATCAGGCACCGTCGTCGATTCCCTCGTAAGTTAACTTCCTTCGACTCCTCTGCATTACCAGTGGCCGACTACGATTTTCCAAGGTCACGCGCAAAGGCTTTCCGGCAGAGCCGGGGGATAACGCGGGGCGGAACAACGCGCGGCCCCTTCTCGAATAGAAAGTGCAGCATTGACAATCGAACTAACAAAGTTTCCTTTTTCGCACGAAGTCGACGAACGTAGGGGCGGGGAGAATTTTATAAAGCTTAAGAACGAACCTAAAGTGCATTATATATTAGGAGGGGCATCGTTCCGTCCTCGCTTGTCGTTCCGCGCGGTAAGCCCAGGAGAAAGAATGGAAGGGGAAGGGGAGGAAAAGGAGGCGGTATATAGCGCACGATCCGTTTCTCTGCTGGCACTTTAATCGCCGTTTTTCACCGTCAACGAAGCGCTCGAAGGGCAGTACACTTGGACCCTTTGCGCCCAGAGCTGCAGGTGCTTCTCGAGGAGATTCATCCTCGGCGCAGTTTCCGCATTCCTACCCTTGAGATTTTAAACGGTTGTCAAAGTTCGAGGAAGGTTTTAGCATGATTCGTCAGGGCCCCTTATTATCGGAGTCTCTCTCGGATTCGATGATCGTGCTTTTTAATGGGCGACGCGTTAGGAGAGCCTCTCTTCGAAGCTCCGACGCTTTCGAAGCGTCGGCCCCTTAAAGGCTGTCAGGGGATGGCGGAAATCCGGAAGCTGGATCGGCGCACGTCTATGGGCAGCCATAGCACGAAACTGTCGTAAAAGGAAATTAGCTTCCGTCGTATTTTCTACACGGCTTTTATGGGAAATCGGAGCTATTCTTCAGCTCGCGTCTCTCGTTCTATTGGGATCACCTAAGAGTATCGTTGTTCCCGCTTCGAGCTCCATCGTGAAAGTCGAAGAAAAGGTACACCTATTTTCAGCTTCGGAGTGGAGTTTCACGGAGACGACGATAATATTTACGGGCTCGCTCGAAACACCGTGTATATATCGTATGAATTTTCGAAGGGGAAACGATCGAGCCTCGGGAACTTTTCAGATCCGAGTTTTACGATTTATCCATAATCCCGGATGGACGTTCTCGCCGGCGCGTCTAGGTCGCAAATAAAGGGCTGAAACCAAGACGGCAGCGGTTGTCCAGCGCAAGAAGTCCGGTCGCTCTCGTAGATCGTCTTATCGTTTATCGCGTCTCTTATCGCGACTGTCTCGCGCGACAAATGTTCATAGATAGCGCCTACCCGCGGTTCTCGCGGCCACGATCGCGAGGTCAATTCAAGGTAGGCTTTCAAAAGCGGAAGAGAATTGGGGGCTGCAAGGAGAATCACGATGCGAAGAAGGAATCGAGCCAGCCACGCTATTCTTGCATTCTATGCGATTTTATATTTTTCTACGCCTTCCATTCGACCCTCGAGACGCTTTCCGATCTCTTCTCCTACGCCCTTCAGCCCGCGATCTCTCCAGTTTCTCGCACGATTCTTTCGCCACGAATGCACGAAGGAAGCTCACGCTCGGACAACGAGGATCGAATTCTCCGAGTTACTCGCACGCGTCGCTGTCCAGGCTCCGGCGCTCGTGCGAGCTTTGGCACCCTTCGATCGATTTACTGTCCGAAGGCGCGTCAGCTCTCTCATGATCCGTCTCGATCGCACCTTACGAGGGGTGCTTGGAAACTGGCTCTCGGCTTCAGGGAAATTTCCCAAGATGCTGGATACGTATTTACGCCAACACGTAGGACGGGAACGCAATCAAGGCTGCGGATACTGGGGAAGCTTTGAGAGAAATTTTGGTCTCGTATGCTCGCCGCTATAGCACAGTCGCTGTTGGAGGAACTGTTCCAATACCGAAATCCATTTCACTGCACGGTTCTTCGAATCTGATCTACGCTTTTCGCTGAATCAACTGGCTATCCGCAGGTGTGATCGCGTTTACGCTTGTTGCGCGTGCAGACCCGCAATACCCTGGGGGAATTTTATTGAAATCGGCGAGGATCAGTCCTGAAGCGCTTCTCGTTAAAATAGCCGTGAACCTCGTTGTGGACCGCCGCACAATTTTCCGCCACGGATACTCTACCTTCGTAGGGAATAAGATTACTCGCTCGAACCTTCCAGCTGCATTTAGCCCTTTCGCTATCGAGTGCGCTCGCCCACGTGAAACGATTTTCGCAACCCAATTTATTGGACCGTTGTATGGCGATCGATGAACACTGAAGCAGAGCACATGTCGTAAATCGAATATTTTACATTTTCGTTAACTTCAACCTGCTGATTGTACGATCGAGAAGGAAAATGTGAGATATTTATACACGGTTAATTAGTACCAACTAAAATTTAGTTCAATAGCATTCCACGATAGAGTTGTAAATTCTTACTGCAATCGTCAATTTAAATCAACATGGAAAGCGTTGAAATTTTATTAGAGGACTGAAAGACGATAATTCCAGACAGCCTGTTCGTGGATAAAAATAATTAAAATAGGTAAAAAAGAAAAACAAGTACATTTGCTGTATGAGATCATATACTCTTTTCATTTACTACAGGACTATTCGCGAATAAAGGTCAGAAGCGAAGTCAGTATCCTTCATAGCCACGATAAGTTCGACGATATAACGTAAGAACACCCGATACCAAGTCGGCGCTTTTCGTTCGGCATTCGACGCAGCGAAAGGGCTAACTCCCGTAACTGTTCGTGCAAGCCTGTGAATCCTGGAAACACTCCATAACCCGTGACTCAGCGCGGTATTACGAGGCGGATGCTTGCCTCAGCTCCGAGTCGAAATTCAGACAGGGAGAAAGGAAATAGAAATATTACTCTCGATATTGTTCCAGTCGTGCAGGACCCTACCAATTCCCTCGAAAGGACGCCCGTCAACTTTTTTTCGTTCGTCCGCCCGATCGGAAGGGCGCAACGGTTGGCGCTGCTCGCTCTATCTCGAAATTCTCTGTCGCAACAGCGGGGGAAACTTTCTGGCATGGACAGTATTACTGTCCAATTGCGTTCCTAAGTTTCGTACGGCGATTGATCTTACGATCTCCGCGCACAAAGGGGGACGACTTTATATCCGCGTTAATCGAGCGCGATGGAGTAGAATATTCCTTCTGATGCCACGCTTTTTACCTCGATTTCTATCTCCCTCTTTTTCACACTCTCGTTTCTTCCTTCTCTCTCTCTCTCTCTCTCTCTCTCTCTCTCTCTCTCTCTCTCTCTCTCTCTCTCCCTCTCTATCTATCTCTATCTCTCCCTCTGCACGCACACACATCGCACACAATGAAACGGCCAGAGTAATTCTACATCATCATCGTCTCGTTGACCGAAAGTATTTTATACGTACGTATATAAATATATACATACACATAGTTTAATTTATAGCCGTACTCGTTAAGCGTAATTTCGAATGATTTTGCGCGACGAGGAGCACCTTCGACCAAGGCGATCGACGATCGTACCTCCTCGAAGGCCTCGCCGCGATTAAGGTACAAGCCATCGATCGCATAAATTCCGGATGCTTCTAGAAACGCTTCTCGAGGAGCCGCCAGGGGCGACCCGGCGTCCGCGGTGTCTGTACACGGGTACCTCTTTGCACAAACAAGACCTCAACGAGCATTGTTCCTTTGACACAACTAGGTGCACCCAAGAGCGCATATTCCTTCAACGCCTCGAACTTTATGCCGAAAATCTAATAGGATCTCAGTGTGTTCTCAAATGCTCCTCGATGCACCCGAGCGGTGCGTTTTTATTCGAGGAGCAGCAAAGCGTGGAGAGCGCGGAGCGAAAGTGCGGAAGAAGTACGGCGCTATCGTTGGCCGCTTTGTGTCGGGTCGGCCACAATCGATGCGCGTTGTCGCGGCCGTATGATCGATTGTACGTTTCGCGTAGTTTAATTTAAGCACGCCACTGGGAAAATCCTTATCGGCGCAAAGCACCCGCACGAAAACGGGGCTCGCGATCGAATGTACGTCGCTGGACGTCGAGATGAAAGTAGAGCGGCCGAGCCGTCGACCGGAATAACGATCGCGCAAAGTTCCACCAGCGAGCTCTGTACACGGCCTGCCGGTGTAAGACGTGTAAACGATGGCTTTGCGTTCTTATACCTTGGATTCTCGATACGTTCTCTTCGGCTAGGGGTGTCCATTGGAGAAGCCACTGGAGTTTCTTGGCTGCACGTACGCGCGTTCGCGGTTTGGAAGCCAGTATCCATCGATGCTTCGAGGAATATTCGAGAAGCTTCACGAAGATCCAAAAGACCCTTTCGATTAACCTTTCGATAGGATGATTACTTTTCCCAATGGCCTATACCTTGGTCGAACGTGATACAGCTTTTCAGTTCCATCGCCAGTGGTTTTTTGTCCCGTTTATGGTTCGTTTACCCGTGATTTATATTGCGTCACGGAGTATAAAAAATGACAGGTTCTATTGCGGTAAAGGGTATACCGGGTCGTAACTGACTCACGCAGTACCATCCGCCATTTGACTCTTTATGCAATGGAATAATACTGGTGGAAGATATAGGCGTATCGAAGGGGTTAAATCAGCCTGAGCTTGACTGACAGTGGTACGATTCCGATACTGGCGCAGAGCCGACGGGGCGGATCGAGAATTTCCCATACGTTCGTAACTCACTTTTTTGAGGGTCGCACAACTTTCTTTTTCTACGAAGGAACTCGAATGGACCTAAGAGCCCCGCCGCCGAGAACGCTCGGGGGCCAAAAGTGAGCGATGAATCCGAAAACCTTTGTGAAGCTACTAAGATGTATACACATATACATACCTATACATATATACATACATATATATATATATATATATACACATGTACACCTAAGGAAAATACTTGTGGAGAATGTACTGCCGTTAATTACCCTCGATCTAAGCGCTTTGAATCATTCGTGTTGTACGTGCGTAATTTTCCGAACACTTAAACATATTTAGTTGATAGGGTACTTAGGACCAGATTGTTCATCGTACTTGGATGGCACAGTGTATTTGCAGATGCGTTAGATCAGTAGAGAGTACGTAGTCGGTGTGATTTAAAAAACGTCAAAAAAAAAAAACCGCAGATTCAATAATGGAAATCTCTTTTCGTGCTAAGATTGAGCCCGCGTCGTCGCGGCGACACTATTAAGAGCTTGCTTTCAAAATACTACCCGAGCCGTACTCTCGCGCACAGTCGACACGCCCCCCAGCGTGCATACGACTTCGTAGCATTGGACTCTTCATCCCCGCGAACCAACTCGTCGATCGACTTTTCCTTCGCGCGAGAATAAAATGGCGCGCTGCCCAAAAGGGACGTAATCTCGAGAAGCAACTCCGCTCGACCTTACGAACCCACGGGAAAAATCGACTCGAAGGAGGTTCCAGGGCGCGGAAGCGGTTTCTCGGCTGTGTGGCGACTGTCCGCGAGCAGCGCTTTCGAACTGCGAATTCAGTCTTAACGGACACGTCTATTTTATCGAATATTCTACGGGGAGGCGATCTCAATTACTGGATCGCGCCCATTCTAGTCTAATGGTAGCACTCTCTCGGAGGGGTAAAAAGATCCAACGATCATTAGGGAATTTACTCGACCTATTTAGCGGCCGTGAATCTTAATAGGACTTTTGGATAATTTTATCTTCCATCTAGATAATCGGTAAGCGATCAAGACCAATTGTAGCGAGCTATTCTTGTCACTTTAAGCATGTCCCGGTGGATCTATCGGACTTACACTCGCTTGTCCTAATTGCCCAGGTGCGCGATACCTCTGCTTCGACTCGTCACTCGAGGTCCGTCATCGCGTCGCGATGATTGCTGCGTAGGTTCAATCCAATCGGAAGGCAGGGTGACGACAACTCGGGACGCATCTTCTTATTCGACAAGGGTTCAGACCTATCGTATCGAAGGGAAGCTATCCTCCGCGATACGCTCGAGCTCTACCTTCTTTCTACCAAAGCACCAACGCTGGGATAACTTTCACAAACGAACAGACGATACACGTCCCCCAAGATCATTTATCATTCGAACGATATTTTGCGTCGATGAAGTCTCTCGGAGCGTCGAGGAAGGACGAAAAGGTGCTGCGGGAAATGGACGTAATTGCAGGTTGGAAATTCGTGGCCTCGTTAACTCGGCAGACTCGAATAATCAGCGCAGCTGGTGGGCAAACATTTCGTGCGGGCTTTCTCGCGAAAAGAAGGGGCGCCCACTCTGGCGTACGGTACGAATCGTATGGGTGGTTTAGGCGTGGCCATTTGTATGGCGGTTTGATAGCGTAATCGGCCTGGCCGTGCGGCGATTTGATAGCGTAATTGCGACAGAAATTGGACGAGCTAATCAAATTCAAGATATACACAATTGCATAATCAGACAGAGGCCAATGCATACAAATCAAAGCGGAATTGTTGAAGTAAGTTATTCGGGTTGAAATCGATGCTTGGCAGCGTTAGGGTAGCCGCGCTTTCGTGAGAAATGATTACCTGTCTTTCACTTCGTATTTTTCGTTGGCGACGATAGATCGCGATGCACGCGGAATAATATTCCTGTAATAGCTTACTTTGTCGGGCACTGTGCGTTGGGGGAAAAGGGGGAGGAGGGACGGGCAGCGACCGACTGAAACAATACGCACCTTTAAACTTTGCGATCGATATCAGTGCACGCGTATCATTTAACGCTGGAACTGCTGGCGCTGCTGGAACGACTGCGCGCTCATTTTTTATTCATAACGGGTAAATTTAGAGAAGTCCAGTTTCTATGATTTCCCCGTCGCCACGTTGCGATATCTAAACGATTATACGTACCTCAGTACTTTTCTTCTGCGTCTCGGGCGTTTCTAACGATGTACAAGACACATCTAGATGTGTCAGAATCGCGACTGGTACTTTCAGCGTTAATAGTTTACGTACGACGAACGAACAATGGGAAAGGTAGGAAAACGGCGCAGCCCTGTCGCGCCCTTTGAGCTAGGTTTTCGTCGCCATCGTGATTCATTCCATCGCGCTCTCTCTCTCTGGAAAGTAATTCAGCAACTACCGTGGCATTGGCCGGACGGCGAGATAACATTCGCCAAAGGCGCGCGCTTCAATTCTGAATGGGGAATCGGAAGAAAACTAGGCGCGATTCGGTACGATTGGCCGATAAATTTTCATTTACTGCGCGCGGGTTAATACACTCCGCTAATTGCTCGATAACCTAAATGCCGGCAACTCTGGGTTTGAGCTCTTAATTAATGTTTTCCTGGACAGAAGGAATCGGGGCTCGTCGAGGCGCGCAGCGTCCTTTGTGACGATCAGCCGTGGCATTAAATTTAAATAACGAGATAAGCAAATTCCCTTAATTGCTCGAAAAGGAATTCCTCGGGAAGGTCGCGCTCGACTTCTCAATTACGGATTGAGATAGCGCTCTGCCCGGCGGAGGTCAGGGGCGAATACCTTTTCCTCGTGGCACGCTCCATTACGCGTTCGGCTCGATTAACGATGCGCTTTAATCGCCTGTTAACTCGTAACGATACATAAACGACGATTTCCCGGCCCGAATGGCTCGTCCTTCCGCCAACATTGGCTACTTTTACCCGGTGTCCTTCTCATCGACCGGCGCTCGAACCGTGGAAAGCGCGAAAACACGATAATTACGTGCAAACATTCCTCGTGACGATCCGATACTCTCTGCTACGAGCTTGAACCGACGTTACTCTTCCTATCGTTCTACAATCCGAATGTACAAATGTGCAGATCCTACCGTTTGGGTGAATAAATTTCTATGAGGTTCGAAAGAACGTTCTATTTAGGAATAGTCCAAACTTCGTGCTCTTCGTTGTTTCGATACTGTTTATCGCTAACATTAAATACAATCATATTAATGTATCATACCCACGACTCGGTGGGGAAGTTTCTATGATCCTCCCGTTTTGCCGTATGCTTTCTCGTATTCGGATAATCCGAATTACCACCACCTTGTATCGATGACACTCTATTATCGTCCTACAGTCCCGAGGGACGAACGAATAAATGCTACTATTTAAATAAACGAATATCTATGATCCCACCTTCGAAAGGTCGCATTATTTGGGGACTCTTGTACACGCATTTCGTTACTTTAACGCTCTCCGTTATCGTACCGAGCACACGATATTTTTCTACTACTCCGCGATCATTCGCGGACAAATCTCTATAGCCCATCCCACTACACGGTACTTTACTCACGAATGATATAACCTTCTATAACCCAAACTGCTTTCGGCGCTTCAACTCGATCCGTCGTTGAACTTGCCAACGCGAAAGAGGAAAAGCGCGCGCGATCAACCACGTGGGACAGCTCTTCGACTTGCCACGATTCGCGAAGCGATTCGTTCGCAAGAATGAAGCACGCGGATGAAAGTTTATTTGGAAGTTATAGAGGGTTAACGTGCTCTCTCCGTTGTAACGACGCTTATTCCGCGGCATGTGTCGCTTTTCAATGCTCGGAGAAAGTTTTCAGGCGTCTGATCGAAAAGCAGACGAGGGCGAGCTAGTTTAAAGGGTGCAACTGTGGCCAAATAGCTGGCCAAAGGGCCACGAAGAGATCTCATCGATGGCATTGAACAGCGCGATGTGCCGCGTCTACGATCGTCCTCGCGCCTATTCTCATTGGAATCGGTTTATGTCAATCTGTACGTACCTCATGGCGCACATTATATGTACCTATCACATCGCTCCTTTACACCGCTACATGACCATTGGGCACCAATGATAATATACATAAGAATGAACGTCACGCTGCAGGCTAAGCATTAAATTACATGCAAATAATATGCGTACGCGCGCCGCAAGCATTGTGCGGCCAAAGAGCGGCGCGTCTCACTTTCATAGGCGTGTAAGGAATAACCGATTATACCCCCCAAGCAGCCGAAGTTCGCGGTGCGAACCGGACTTGGAGGTGGACACTTCGATCCGTCGATGCGTGTACATTGAGCTCGGATTACGACGTTTGATTGGAAACCCTTTGAGCACTCTCGCGACTTAAGAGAAGGAAAAAAACGACCTTGGGTTCTCTAAAGGGAGGTACGATAGAGAAGAGGCTTCAACGTTTACAGAATTGAGCGTCGCTTCACAAGATTAAATGTCACGTCGGAGCAGCCTTCCTTAAGCTCCCGAGATGCGCGAGTGTTTCCATTTAAACGTTTCTCGCTCTGTGCGATAAATCTCCGGCGATTGTGTTACGCGTTGTGTGCAACAGTGTGGTAAACATACGTGACGTATGCTCGAAAACACGAATCGCAAAGGGTTCATGGGATTTTGATCCGGGCGAGAGCATTTAATTCGGAGTAAGTCTCAGCTCGTGGCTCTATCCTGGGCCTCGTCGAGGCACCGTATCGCATGTACCGACGTTCAATGGCCGATTAGCATATTTGACATGTATGTACATACGTCTGTAAGCCAGAAATGGGCGAAATGGGGGTGTACATATGCCTGATCGGATACTGCTCGTGGCGCGCGTAAGTAGACTTACGAGATATAGTACGTACTTATTACATTACTGTGGTATTTATTAATATTCTGTTTAAGCAATCAAAATGAACTCATATTTTGTTCGTGGGTTATGCACGGCAAGAACACCGGAGAAACCCACATTATCATCATTACTAATATTATTATAATAAATCACAATATGCTCTAAATGTATTATTATTATTATTATTATTATTATTATTATTATCGTTGTATCATCATTATCGACGTTACCGCTGTACGATTACTCTTGTTACTGTTAATTTACGTGCCTCTTGTGGCGGTCCTCGCGGGCCGCCATTAAAATACCATTCTTCTGTTTCAGCTGTATGAATATGTATGCCTGTGTACGTATAAATGTTGCTTGCCAGAGAAAACTCCTTCACTCCGATACGCGCGATTTTCGCCAACAATGGCTCGCCTGCGTATGGCGAACGGGACGCATAAAAGGCGCCGGTTAAATGGAAATTTCCTGGTACTCTTTGGTAGAAACGTCTGATTGTTTTTCCGGGGCCGAGCGGGAAAGAGCCGGCAGATGGGGATAAAAGAGAGTAATAGTAATCAAGAGTGATCCGACGCTCGGCTAATTAATGCTTTGACTGCCACATTACCTACATTCACGTGACGCATTACTTGTATGGACAGGCACGTTCGTACTGTTAAAAAATAATCTTGAAAAAGGTGGTCCCTAATTCGGCATATATTTGTTTCTTTGATAATGAATATATATATATATAGAAAACGAGACGATCAAAAAGCAAAGTTTGCACGATACTTTGAGAATAATCATTCCAAATGTAATTGAGACGTTTGTTTATTCAAAAAAATAGATTTTTTACTTGTTTATATTATCCTCTTACCGCGACTGGAAGGATTGTATTTATTCCAATATCTAATTCTACCGTGCGTCCATCTGCTTATAAAAAGAACGCGTTATAAAAATGTTTAATTAATTTCGGGGCGTTCATTTAAAGGTTCAAAATCTTCCTCGATAGTCGTATTAATTCATATCCCCGTCGTTCTAACTTTTCCTCTAAACCCAAATAAAATCCGAAATGCCCGATGTTCGTCCAGACTTCCTATAGAGTAGACACCACTTCCTTTTGGCAATATTCCCCTTCTCGAAGCACAACACAGCAGGGCAGCCTCGGTTACGAGTATCCCTAGAAATCGCTTGACCCGAGGGTCTATCCAATGGAAAAGGAAACGCGTCCTCTCGAAATTACACCCCCTAAGCAAAGTCGGGCCGCCCGCGCGACATTCTGCCAATTCTAAAGACCGTGTCTTTCTTTTCCAGGCGTGTCTGGTGGAGCAAACCAGCCACGAGGCGTGCTGTGCTTAAACGGCACCGGTAGAGTAGTAGTCTAGTTAGTGCTTAATTATCTGCTAATCGATTTTCCTGGACTCGACGAAAGGGCGGGAATTACGAAGAAGAGGACCGTAAGTCAGCCATGGGGAAGCAGAACAGCAAATTAAAGCCAGAAGTCCTGGAGGACCTCAAACAGAATACGGAATTTTCAGGTAAGCTCTCAACTGCTGATGATAAACGATTTGAATAATCGATAAACCCTCCGCTGAAGGATAGCTTTGTATTATTGGATCCAGGATGCGAATTCTGGGCGGATAGTTTCCCCGAATATTCGGATGCAACACGCGTTTAAGACAATCGTGGATTTGGGTGGTCTCATCAATTCTCATATTTTATAATTCTATATTCTCCATCTGGTTGGTCGGAGTTAGAGTCTATCCATCGACAGGACGACGTTGTGCGTGAGATCGTGAATAAATCTGGCTACTAATTCGTAGCTCGGAAAAACAATTAAGGTTTATTAAATGTTAAGAATGTTAAAAAAAGCGGTGAACCAAGACATGAATAGAAAAAATAAATAAATTGAAAAAGGCGTTAAATTATTAACCATCTCACGCACAGTCGGCAGAAAAATTCTAATTCCAACAAACCAGATGGAGAATACAAAATGATTAAATGCGAGAATTAAAATACTCGATAAAACCACTAAAATCCACGATTGTCTCAAATCTATCACGAGCCAGAAGACTAGGATTGCCAATCTATACGTTACGGCACACATTCGCTTCATTCGGATGCACCGGTGTATTCAGAGCGATTCACATATCGCGATACACCGTTTCCACGATTTTTACGAAACCACAGACTCCCTCAGCGAAGCCAACCCCCCCCCCCCCCTGCATTGATCGATCCTATGTTAAAGACGCGGAGATTCAGGAGTGGTACAAAGGCTTTCTGAAGGACTGCCCGAGCGGTCATCTGAGCGTGGAGGAATTCAAGAAGATATACGGAAACTTTTTCCCTTACGGCGATGCGTCAAAGGTAAATTGGAACATCCTCCAATGTCTGTTTGCCCCGGAAATGCAGGCATTGTGCTTAACGAGCCCATTCCCGCCAGTGTCGGACGAGCTCGGGTTACGTAAGTCCCTCGGATCCTCATTACCCTTTCCTTGGATTTGCAGTTTGCCGAGCACGTATTTAGGACGTTCGACGCGAACGGCGACGGCACGATCGACTTTCGGGAATTCCTTTGCGCCCTCAGCGTGACGTCCCGCGGCAAATTGGAGCAGAAATTGAAGTGGGCCTTCAGCATGTACGACCTCGACGGCAACGGCTTCATCTCCCGACAGGAAATGCTGGAGATCGTAACGGTACGTAGCCCGGAATCGAAATTTATTCCTCCTAAATTGGCGAAGGATGGGATGGGAGGGGGGGCATCGCATAAATTTAAATATATCCCGCCTTGCATACGGTTGCACGTTAAACATTTGATTCGATTAAGGGCGAATACTTGATCGGGTATTATCGTAATCCGATTTGCCTCGAACGACGCAAAACTCTTCGAGTGGCTTGCAATGAGGTATCTCGCTTGAAATCCTCCCCTAACTCACGAACACCACCACCATGCACCTTGAACACAGAGTCTTCCCGCACCACCGCGGGATGTACATCGGGAGAACTGCACGTTAGATTAAATACTAACGAATCCTTTCTTACATATTTAATACTTCATTGTCATCGAAACTTGTCCCGCATACGAAGGATCTATGCTAGCGACGATGATAAGTAACGCAGTGCATCGAAGACGATCACGTTCAGGCTAGGCCCCCTCGGATCACGGTTAGTCCGCATAAACCTTCCCTGATTGCAGGCGATCTACAAGATGGTCGGCTCGGTTATGAAGATGCCCGAGGACGAGTCGACGCCGGAGAAGAGGACCGACAAGATATTCCGGCAGATGGACAAGAACAAAGACGGCAAGCTATCCCTCGACGAGTTTATAGAGGGCGCAAAAAGCGATCCCTCTATCGTGCGACTGTTGCAGTGCGATCCTAGTGCACAAGCTCAGTGAGGCCCTGGGCCACATTACACAAGTATTGCTATGTCATCTGCATACCTGTATCGGGGCCCGGCCCAATAGTGCCCGTGCGAGCGCGACGCGATCATAGACGCCGGATCCGCCTTGAGAATCGAAGCTGTCGAAACGAAAATCAATGTCCTCCAAGTCTCGTCCGCTGCGCGGCAAGCTCGTCTCCCCCAAGACCATCCGCTCCCTTTGGAAGAAAAGTGAAAGAAAAAGGAAATAAAAATCCCCACCGCTTTGATCCGCACCGCGCGCCATCGAGCAAAAGAGCGTCCCCCACTCCGTGCAATTGTTTTCCCCCGCGAAACCCCCTTGCGTCGGAGTCGGGAATCGTGTTTATTCGTTTCCTCGTCCACGTCTCCGTCGATGATACGTTACTCTCCCCGCGCGCCTGTTTTCGGAACACGCGAAGTACATTCTCGTTTGGGCAGGTTCTCAACGGAGGCTCCTATGATCGCAATACGCTGACCGAAAGGATAGACGCTAGCTTCGGGCCCCCTTCCTGTAAGTTGGACCGGTACCCGAGGTCCAGGGCCACCGGGCCCATGGCGCTTGCGCATACCGCAAGCTAGTCGACAAGACTAGTCCAGTCGCTCCGTCTCGTTAACGGATCGGTTTTTAAACGGAAAGCTTAATTACGTTTTCGGTCGTACTAATCCTCGTGTGCTGCGTACGACGTATGACCTGCAGAGCCAGCCGCATTCTGAGACGAGGCAGATGCCGCGTGCCTATTCGTGGTCAGAATCGAGGCTCTGGGTACCGACGTGTTGCCTCGATGCTGTCGATGAATTTCCACGCCCCCCGCCCCCCTCTCTCTCTCCAATCGCGGACGAGGGGGGGCGGGGCCAGCCGTTCGATTTGTCGCGACTATTAGCGAAATTCTAAAATACTGTGTGTTCTTGTCGACGTTCGTGCCTTCGCGGAGGCGCGAATCGACGGCTCGCGAGCATTCGAGGCACCGACACAGGGGGCGAGAGATCGGCTCCTCCATCGCCGGTACGTTCGCGTCG
Organism: Ampulex compressa; assembly: GCA_038496175.1. Taxonomy (NCBI): domain Eukaryota; kingdom Metazoa; phylum Arthropoda; class Insecta; order Hymenoptera; family Ampulicidae; genus Ampulex; species Ampulex compressa. The sequence continues at coordinate 104,031 of JBCFXI010000031.1, read as the reverse complement.
GGCTTCGCACGCGCGTGTGTAAATACCGAGTTCATACATCGACACACTCTCGAGCTGCCGTCTTAGCACAAGTCTCCGCCTTACGCAGCTCAAAGGTCTTACTTTTAAACGCGTTGTGACACCCCAACCCCCATCCCCACCTGCCCCTCCCGTCCACGAAAGCCCCGCAGAGACCCAATCTTCCTCCCAGAATCGCACCCCTCTGTTCCGATCAACGGTTCTCTGAGCGTCCCGTCGCTCACCATTGCCGACTGATCCATCGATCACGATAAAGACTCATCAAAGGACTCATTTGCGTGACGTCTTACCGCGTTAGCAACGAAACCTAGTGATTAGCCGCCTGCGGGAGGCGCAAAGGTCGCCCTGGAATCGAGGCGTAACGATCGAAAGGTCTGGCCACGAGCCCGTGAGTCAATCTTCGGGAGGATCTTCGCGGAAGGAATCTTTTCCGACTTTTGGGGGGAAGTCTTTGCACGAGGATGTTCTTTCTTTTTTTTCTCTCTTTTTTTTTGCTCGAACTCCAGTATACGCGAGATATACTTGGGAAGATTGCAGGGTCCTCGTACACGTTCCTCGTCCCCGGCGACCTTTGCCACGCGCAGTCGCAATAGTAGCATCGGGATAAGTTAATTCGTATAGCACGATGTCCACCCTTTTCCAGTCTCGCGAAGAGAAGAAGGAAAGAAAAGGTCTCCTGGCCGATCCGAGCGACTGGCCTCATCAACGTTAGGCGGTAGCCTCTGCGATGCGAGGCTTCGAGCCCCTTGCGGGTGGGCGATCGAGGAGAAAGAGAGACACGGGAGAGCGCGAGAAGGAGAGGAAAGAGGAGAGATTGGAGAGCAGCGAAAGGGAGAAAGAGACAGAGATGGGGCGAAAGCGAGAGAAAGAGAGAGAGAGAGAGAGAGAGAGAGAGTAGCGAGGAGGATATAATGGGGGAAACTTGATAGAAGAAGCGCACGCGCACGCGCACCGTTTTTAGAGATTTATTTTTGTGAGTGCGTGTGCCGTGTGTCCATGCCCGTGAGTGTATAGGTGTGCGTACATGTGTTCCTGTGTGCGTTTGCGCGTGTGTCGTTCAAAGAGGAAGGGGCGGACCGTGCGAATATCAACCGCCGTCGCCGTTCGATGAGGATTGGCAAATTTGCGATAATATGTGCAAGCACACATAAATATAACATACGAGTTATTAATTATTGTATAGCCGGCGAGAGTGCGGACGCGCCGCAGTTTTGCCTACGCAAAGTTTACACGCAGAGCAGCAGAGTAACGTGTAACACACATGGCGGTTCATTAGCTATCGGACGACGGTCGACCGTAAATTAATTATGAGCTAAAATGACGGGCGTAGGGTCGATCTACGTTTCTATACAGACGATATACATATACATATATTTTTCGATGTACGATGAGGGCGAAATTCCGAAGAAAAAAAAAAAAGAAGGTTCGTCGTTATTATCGGGGGATATGGAGTACATGCCTCGGTTTCTTCTCGTTTTTCGTCGATCCCCGTGACCCCTTTCCTCCCTCTCTGAAAGTTGCCACTTCTATTTCTCGTTCTCCTTCTATTCCGTTTCCTCGTAGCGCGCGATGAGTCTTCGATCCGCGATCGAACGCTTCGGGAGTGCTTTCTTATCTTTTCTCGCGTTACCCGCCCCTCCGCAGAGATGATCGAATGGAACGCATCGCGGTGCAGCAGACGTAACGAACGACAGGGCGCCGCGCCGGAAATCCTGATTTATGCGCCTGCTCGTTACGCTCACAGTATTGTGTTTTCCAAACGTGTTATGCAGATGCAACTATAGATATACATATACATATATACATATATAAATATATAAATATAAATCTTACTACGATATATCTCTATTAAACTTTCTAAGATGTACATCTATTCATCTTGTGCTCATTAATAATTAAGGATAAAGACTATATAGTATAATCTCTAATCCGCATAGTCCTTGTATAAACAAATAAATAACCTCATTAAAGTTAATATATAAAAATTCTAAACCGAATCTTCGATTCTTCTAATTAACTAAACGAAACATAGCGCCGTTCACAGAGATATTAGAGATGACCTTTCTAAGGGGGGCTTTGTATTCTGACGCATAAAAGTAGTCGCGTTCGTCGAGAGAAAGAGGTTGCGTGAGGGATTGAAGTATCGCTCGCGCATAATCCGTTGCGGGATGGAAAACGATGTATCAGCGACTCGACACTGTTGGTTTACTTTGAAACAAAACGCAGAAGCAATAAGGGGAGAGAAAATATCGCGATTAAATCCGTACGACTCGAGACTATGATATCGTGGAAGCTGCATCGTATGCGCGATCGTCGTTGAAACACTCGTCAATAGCCACTTCCTATCTTTTTCCTACCGTAAATAACGAAAAATGGGAAAATTTACGAAGCCTTGTCGACTCTACGAAACACGAGCGGTACGCACGAATCAGGTTTAAGGTGCGCAATGCAATTCGTAATGAAATAAGGAAAGTATTAACCGTCAACAGTGCAAAACGCCTTTGGTTCGTGACCGAATCACCGGATAATTTATTCAGTACTAATCATTACCCAACTCATTGTCCGTTCTTGATATTATTTCCGATTAAATCGTCAGGGAATCGTGCTAGACCTTATCACGTTGCCCCTCCTTCTTCGATCAATACACTAGAAATAAACCCTTATTTCCGTGGATTAACCTCTTTTTATTCGTGGCTTGACGTCAGCGAATAAATAATCTGATATAATTCACTCAACGTGGGACGAAACAATCCCCGAATATTTTCGGTTTACGCGAAACAAAACTCTTGGAATTTTCTATTCTATCCAAAGTGTAATATAAGCGCTTTGTCCTTTTCCAGCAGGAGTAGTACGAGATCGTTCTTTGTCGTCTTTCATTGCTATTGCGAAATACTGACAAAAATTCCCGCTGACGACGAGCCAGCCAATGATTATCTAGCATATGCGTGTCAATTAATTCCATTTTAATTAAGAGATCCAGCAAAGTTAAGCGAATTTAAGGATGTAGATATTTACGATAGCGAATCGCTGATTAAAGAAGATGTAGCAAGGATAAAGATTTTTATATTCAGCGTGGAGTTGAATATCGAATCAAAATTGCATTTACTCTGCTGCGTCGCACCCGTTATATCGTGACTTCAAAGTCTCACTGTTAAAACGCAAACCCGACTGATATTATTTTCTTGCATTCTATGCTTCCGCGATGATTGATGAGCAAAAAAGGGGGAAAGCCCTTGATAAGACAAAATTGATTTCAAAGCTTCTTCGATCGGTCGTGCAGAATTTTTCTCCGGCACATTTGCTCGTACACTTCGACAATTACAAGCGCAAGGATGATTTTTTTTTTCCTACAGAAGTCACAGCGACTCCGCCTTTTCTTCTGACGTTCCGTCGTTAGCAAGCCCTTTGCTTTTGAAAACGGTGCCTGCAAAGAATCGCCACAAAGTTTACGGACTAGACATTAAGCGAGCCAAAGTTCGTCGTGAAACTACGAATTCGATGACCGTAAAACGGAACACATTCAACATTGATCGATGATGGAAATCGGTACTTTCGTACATACAGTACCTTCTTTCCTCGCGAAGAAAGAACGTCGCTGAAGCGTATCGAGGGAACGACTTATTGGATAAAAATAGTATAGCCGAGGTAGAGCCTCGTATGAAACGCACATCTCACGTCTGTCCCCGTTTACCATGCGAAATACCGTCGTGTATACGAAAATTATGGTAGAATCTCTACATTGTCTAATAATAGGGTTGGAAAAAGACATTCGCGTACCCGATTTGTAATTTTTTCTACGATAATTACGAGGCGATTTCGTAATGGTCACGTTAAATGTTTGACGTCCGTATAATTTCTCGATATGGCTTTACTCTTTCGTGCTAACCCTCCCCCTCCCCCGTGATTCTTCGAAGCAACCAAGAAAGCTTGCGATTCTAAACTTTGCACTTGCTCAGACTGTCGCTCGATGATTTTCGCTTGCTAGAAACATCCTGCGTGCAAACGCACGAGACCAGAGTATATAACGACAACGGATTCGGGATTTATCGAGGGAAAATATTGGGAATAGATCGAGATCAAGAGAGGAGAGCGATACGATGATCGAAGGTTGGAGAGAAGAGAAAGAAGACGCGTAATTACTGACGACACCGGCGAGGCGGATTATCCCGTAACGTTTACTGCTCGTGTTTGTCGTGATATTTCTTCCTAAATTAGGATACATACGATTAGGACTTTAACGGACTATAAGCGCCCTTCTATCAGCGTATATGAATTAAACGCAGAATTTAACTCGAGGCTATTGTAACGCAGTAGCGTTGATCGCACGATAAACTATTTTCCTCCAAACTGATTCTAACGCAATCGAATTAACGCTCCTCATTGAGATCTATTTAATCCAATATGATTTTTTCGCCTAACGATCCTAGTATTCCTAACTACTTAGAGTTCTTTAGAGTATTATACGATGTCACGAACTAATGTTCTGTGTCGAGGGTTTATCAGAAAAGATTCTAGCGCTACTTGTAACGAGTATTTCTGATCCTACAATGACCTATGCCTTAAAGATTTTCTGCACCTTTTTGCCAAGTACTTCTAGTATCTATTTTGATGATGATCGCCGGAGTCGTATAGTATAGTAAAATCGTGCGAAGCCGCTCACCCTTGTGTTTCTCGCTCCCAAGGGGAAGCCTGTTGTTTCCTGCGCACGGGTAACAAAAGTCGAGAGATGACGATTAAGTCCATTGAATTAGACTTTTCCTATGTATCCTCGGTGTTTCCTTAAATCGTCCTACCGTTTCGTCGCGTGGTTTCATTTCCGTTACGAGAACCTTTTTTATTTTTATATTATTCTGGTCTGCGTATTCGATAGGAAAGTGGGGGGGGGCACAGGATTCGTTGAGCGAGAAAAGGGGTGGTGGCGTTGCGCTTGTAGAAAGAAGCTCGCCGATCAACGAAACTATACGACTCGATTGTTTAGCGAAGGAAAGTGTTTAACCGTGGAAAGATACTACGTAAATTTCGATCCTATACCGGTGTTTTTCTCGTAGCGGTACGTCCTGGGATATAGGTGTTCTCCGTGTAGAATCAGTAACTTTCCTTTCGTGTCGATCTACCTTCTGTCCTGCATTTTTTATGGTCTGAATACTTCTTGGTGTATTAACAGTGTCCGGATTGATCGTCTCAGATGCAAACGCCGTTTTCACTTTGCCGACTGTTTGAATTTTCGGGCCATCGATCGTTGACGAATCGAAAAGTTTCTGGCCCTCGGTTGCTCCGCCTCCGACTTCTCCCCCTCTCTATTACGGTAGCGTAATTTATTACTACTTTGTCATGTGTTTATCGGTGCTAAGTGTGTTCACGAAGTACAATGTGTCTCTCCCTTTGATATGAGTTCGTGTCATTCGACCGAGTAATTTGTCAAAACTTTCGCATAGCTACTCCTGAATTCGCCGCGTTGTTGCCCCCGTATAGTGAGATTCGAATTAGCAGTAGATAGGAGGTATCAAATACCTAGCGATGACTAAAGAAGAAGATAGTCTTTCATTCCTGTCCGGATAAGGAGGAACTTTAGAGCCGAGGAGACGGCATGTGGTTTATGCGAAAGTTGGATAACAGAGTTTTATATTCTAGTAATGTTACTCGTAGCTGAATCATTGATTTACTCAGGATATGGTTAATTTATTTTCGAAACGGAACATGTTGTAACGTGATATAAACGCTAACGTCGTACAAAACGAATGAATACGAAAATCAAAGCGCAACCCGTTTCTTTAAGTTTACGTATTGAGAATGGAACACCGGTAAGACATTCATGTTTGCGTACATGATGATCGTGAGGTATAAGATATTCATTTGCTTTGCGCCTTATACATATTTACTGTAAGTAATAGGTATTAATAGTTGTTTACTATAAATAAGAACGAATCACTTATGTATCAGTTAATTGCTACATTAAAGTGTTGATATTATACTCGTTCAAACTTCGTTTCAGTCGATGATCCTTATTTGTCCTAAGTCCTTTCATTAATTCTAAGGATGCGAATCCTTTGCTTTGGATACGCACGAGTGACAGCGAAAGAATGGGTAATTGAAGACAGTACACGAAAGATGTGTAAACTACAAAACTGTATTTTTTAATGGCGACGATAGACATTTAATTTAGCACTTAAATCTAGAAAAAAAACGTTCCGGAGTTTGATGTAACAGCGTCGTAAATGAAAGTATTATGCACTGGCTTATACTGATTTGTAATAAACTTTATAGCTTCCTGGGCGGCAAGACCGCCTAAAAATGCTGATACTGAATGCAGCTCCGATCCTCCAAACCGACAGAATTCGTGAACGTAATCGTCCTTGGCCAATGGACCACATCCCCATTCTCCCAACAATTTTGATATACATGCCTGAAAAAGTCCTTTGTCTTGAAAATTGTTTAACAACGTCCATGAACATTGCTTACCTTGAGTTTGACGATGTCAGGTTCAACTTGATCATCGAACTCGCCCGGATATGAATTGTATTCAGCTTGAAATTTCTCAACTCCTCTGAGGACCACGTAGTAAATCATCATGCTGTCCGGGTTTTCTAAACTTTGCACTATAGTAATCATTTTGTGTTAAACGCTAAATTAAAAAAGATTTAAGGAAGCCAGCATGAACAACATGCTTTACCTATGTTATTCGTATCAAAAACTTTCGGATCGTACTCGTCCGCGATGCACGTTCCTCTTTCCACGTGAATATCTGCTACGTGTCTGCAAAATAATTTAACGTCCCTCTCGGATATGGAATCAGATGGCTTTCCCAATTGGCGCAATAATTGCAAGGTACGTCGCCAAACCGACTCGACATCGGCTGCGGCTTGTTTATGATAACTGAAATCAAATTTTGTTCCTAATGTAGATTCTTAACAACAGCAACAGCGGCCCTATCCTTATTCGCAAAGTGCAAATTTTACATTTGTTGAAGCGTTATGTATTTTTCCGTATCGGCCGTCATATCTGGCAGTGCACCCTTCAGCGGTAACATACCGGAACCCTCGTTTTCGACAAAGTCCCGAATAGCTTTCGTAATGATCCAGAACGTACTGCTCTAAAAACATATTAAGCCAGCTTAGAATTTGACGCTCCACGAGTCGCATCGTAGAATATGTATCCCTCTTTATACTTTGGACGTCAGGTTAATGCAGCGATCGTCGTTCAAAATGTTCATCACACTTTCAGGAACTTCGGTACATCCAATACATGTATTTACAGCTTTAATGGCCTCCTCAAAGTTTTCCTCGCTATTTGACTTATCCTGAACGTCTCTTCTCATACCCTGTTTTATCGTGTCCTTTAGCTGTTGCTTTTCCTTATACGTCTTTGGAAGAGCACCCTTGTCCAAAATCCACTTTTCCAAATATTTATACAGTACAACCAAGTACGGTACGTGACAATGATCCTTGAAACTCATCTCATCGAGATTTATCGAATCAAGATGCTTTTTCAATGTATCAAACGGTTTATCCAGTCTGAGGTCCGGCGCTTCATTGTCTGGATGCGTTTCAACGACTGTATGCTCCTTCACCTGAATGCGCATGTAAGCAATGAAACCTATGCTTCTACATACTATTAATGGTATGTTCAACTCCCATAGTCTTCTCGATAATAGAATCAATGATCTGAAATTTATTTTAGAGCATGATCAATACCCATACTCTTAGAGATTGAATATTGACTTAACCGTATATGAAAAAACCCATGATCCTTACTTTTCTGCCAAGGAAGTTGCTACGACGACTGTAAAATTATTGAAAAAGTCTGGACTATTATATAAAATTTGATCCGGTTCTTCATCGATATAATCCCCTCTAACATCTGGATTTAACTCTAAGAGCATTTGAGTAGCTACTTGCGCCCTGGATTTTCCAACGCTATCTGCTTCTAGGAAAAAACTAATCAAATTGATTTGATATATAAATTAAGTTGCAAATATATGGACCGATAAGCTGTCTGATGTGCACATTTCTATCTGTTCTATTTACACACTTTGCCCCGATGTCTTCGTTAGTGACCTTCCTGCCATCGACAATGGTAAACGCTCCAATGCCTGGAAGTACCAAAGACTTCAAGATCTCAGTGCCAAGCCCTGTGGCGTTTATCATACATATATGTGCCGCTTCTAAAGATGCCTGGCCATGATCTCCCCATAACCTACATCAGGAAACATAGACACCTTTTTAATGCAAAGGATATTGGCTGACAACAAATGTAAGAAACTTCTAAAATAAAAAAAAGGTATGAAAACAAGAAAACGATGCGTACAAAGAATATTGTACGTTATAGTATGACATTCATTAAGACCTACGGATTCTAACCTCGTAGCCGTTTTATTCTAGAATTACATACCTTAGCTGTCTGTCGTACTTTCGGTTCCTTTCAGACTGTTCCGGAGATTTGGGCGCCGGTGATGCCATTTGGATGGATATGAACGAAATAACTTAATCACCAATTTACCCAAAGACAGTCTCTACAAAACACCTGTCCACGGAGATACATCTGCACTTACACTAATACTTATTAACCGTTTGCCTCGGAGTACGAACCACCTATGCATTTCGCGAAAAAGTTTGTTTAACAAATATTGTCGGTCACGTAGAATTTTAGTAGGCAAGTGCTGCTCCTGCTCCTTATATACAGCTGGTAAAACATACCACAAGCATGACACAAACGAGCACATAAAATAAACCACGTTGCCCCCTGCCCATTCTGGTGTCATGTGCAACATTATCGGTGCAAAATAGAATAAGATATCAGCGCTACAATCGATATGAAATAATGGAAGTAATCAAAGCTTCCGATTTCAATATTCTCGTAAATCCAAGAAGGAATAATATGTCTATCGTACAAAATGAGATGCTGTATATTAAACGGATTATTATCGAAGGTCAATATCCTCTTCACTGTCCACTTCTCTCGATAATACACTAAATACTGATATTGTAGGAAACCAATCCGGACGCATCATCCGACGCTATAAATACATCATTATTATGACATATCTCAGCAAAATAAGATCCAGAAAAAGCATAAAAAACAACATTCCCTCTGTGACCTCTGATTATTTTGATCCGTTTAATACCAAAATTTAGCGCTCCAAATCATAAAGGACATACCAAAACGGCGGATTTTTTTACACTATCGGTACTTCAGAACATGAGACGCTAAGTCTCGTAAGAAGTTAAATCTACTTTATATCCTGGTTCGTGCTTACCCTATTCTGCACCAATAATATTACATATGACACGAAAATGATAAGGAAGCCACGTCGTCTCCGGACGTATCTTGTTATCGAGTTTTACTCTTAATTATAACAGCACGACTAAATTATAATTGCTGAATTGCAAGTTTTATTTAAGTACACATAGTATCGAAAATCGTTCGAGTTTGCTTACGCGATAATCCGACAAGTATACGTTAAATTCATTCACTCTGATATTTTTCTAAATTACGAAAACATCCTTTGCTTCTTAATTAAATAGTGTGCAACTTAGCTTTGACAAATTTTTACTTTACATTATCACGACCATATCAAATACATTATAATTGTCAAATCTTGGATTGCAAGCAGGATGTAAAATTAGGAGTTCAGGGAATTCTCGGTTTTCAGACTTTTGCATAAAACGCTGCGAAACGTCGATATCTCTTTCCTGGGTACTTACAATCGGCAAGCCATTCATTTACGAAACTACGGAAGCACAATTTGCGCCGAAGTAGCGTCATATTGTTCGCAGCGCAGGACGAGGATGCCTCGTTCAAATGCCGTTTTGTTTATAACGTTCCATTTTGCCGGAAGCACAAAACAATACACAATGCCTATTTCTACCTACGACTTTTTCTTCTTTCCATGTTCTCTCCTAATAATAGAAACTCCGCTTTGACTGAGAAATAATGCGGGCCGCGTAACAAATACACGGTTTACACGACCTGCAAAATGCGCCTCTCGAACAAAGTTTTGTTAACTGTGTTATCAATTCTTCACAATTCTCCACGACTTCTAGGCAATGCACCAGTTATACGATTCGCGGTAGAGCGGATATGGTTATCTCTCAGATCTACGAATCGTTGCAACTTGAAAAAACTCTTGATAAAAACGCCCAATATTTTATCGCTATTTATGTGCACTCTTTTCTGTTCAGTATACGGGATTACGTAAATGTGAATACACGATGAGAATTTTCGCTATTTGTAATTAAGTGCGGCATCAAGCCTACTGAATTCGCAGATTCTAACCCTCATTTTTTAGAAACGATTTGTTCCCCCGTTTTACTGTGCATAGAACACATTCAGACGTTATTAAGCTTTGTAAGATATGACTTTGAAATCGTTTAGTTCTTTCCTCTTTTTTTTAATACAATTACGTTATAAAATCGTATAAAGTGTTACGAGATTTAACAAGATAACGTACAATGTAGCCACGTACACCAATCGCATTCTTACACGATCTGCGAAATGTACTTTACATGCCGCAATGCAACAAGCAAATGATTCGCTGTTGCTTAGACACTCATCCCACATTTGTCACTGTGATTACATTGACGTGAGTAGAAACTACGATTATGCATAGAGAGAAAGATAGACAGAGATATACACAGAAAGAGAAAGACAGAGAGAGCTACAAAATATAAACCGTTAAAAGAGGCATAGAATTTCTTTTTTCGATCGAGGTAAAATTCGAAGCAAGAAGAAGATCGTATTGGCCGTCGTTGCATCCCGCGCTTACACTCGGTACGAGTATGTATAGCCGACGGCGCCGGAAAATACCGAAAAAGCACGAAGGCGTCCTGCTCGTCGCTCGATACGCGCGCACGTGTCTGTCAGAGTGTTACTTCAGTGAGGGAGTGACTGCTGCGTTTGACAGTTCTCTTTTTCTAATCGCGGTGGATGTTTACCGCCATGCACAGCGGCATGTACGATATGTGAGTATATCCGCAACGGGGCAAGTCGGTGTAATCTATATCGCGGCCAAGACGCAAAACCGTGTCGCGTCATCGTACCAACGTCGATTTCTGCCTAACAACCGATAGCTGTTCGGTTTCGGGCCTTAGAATTTAGACGACCCTCAAATCCCCCGGCATTGCCAAGAGGCGGCTCGTTGACATCCTTGGAAAAACCTCCTATTCGGATTGGCGCCGATGTAAACACCGCGAGAGAGACCGTCCCGCGTCTTTTACGCTCCCTCCACCCTCTGCGAAAGAATTCTCCCCCCTGGCTGAAAGTATGTTGTCCGTCACGGGGCGGCGTGCTCGATTCATCGTTTTTTCAGGCCGACTGTGTTGTGTTACGTTGGTTAGGTCGCCGGCTTTACCGGCGGGCAATAACTCCTATGGGCCTCTAGGACATCGCGGTGCCGTGTTCCGCGTAGAATGTGCAGTGAACGTTGCGCCTCGTCGAACCGTGCACCCGGAATAGGGACAAGTCGGGGGCAGTCGGAATGGACTGGTGCCAACCGTGCCACGGGTAGGAAGCGGAGAGCTCCTTTGGCGCAACGTGCTAAAGGGTCGGGCCACTTCCACCCCGCGCAAATAATCGAAGAGCAATAAGGGCATAGTGCGAGTAATTATAAATGCCCGAGGAAGCCTTTTATCGTCTCTCAATCGACGCGCTTAGCCACGTGGATTTCTGCACTCCGTTGTCTGCGCTTTTCTTATATCAACATCATGCCTCTTTATTGTCCAACGAATTTTGATTCGCCGACCAAAAGCTGCATCTCCCTATATTGCTATCGTTATATAAAAGTGATGTTTAGTTTCTGCTGATAGGTCAAATATCAGAGTCGAATTATGAAAAATGTGCGCGATATGGTATCGGTGCATTATCAAGGCTCGTATAGCCGTGGGAACTAGCAAACTACTTCGATCGTAACGAAGCACTTCGTAAACCCCGATAGGGCTCTCGACCGCGTGACTGAATTAGTTAAAAGGTTTAACCGCGGCGCGATAAATACTTTGTTAACCTCAACGCGGAAGATTTGGAGGGATTTTAGGTATTCTAACTGAGTATGAAGCTTTTAGAATACTTGAAAATACATGCGATATGCCTTTTGAGCTAGAAAACTAAATCTTCGTGAACGTATACCAAACTTTTGGTTACTTTGCAACGTCTGCTTTATTGGAATGTGGATATTGACCTTCTATCCGCAAGGTTATCGGTTGTTCGTCGATCGTTCTGTTAGAAAAATGAATTCAAAGCTTCAAAAAGAGTATCGAGGTCGGATAAATCGATTGAACTTTCTCGAACGTACGAAAAACCGAGTAGGCACGGCCGGAAGCGCGCGATAAACTGTGTGCACGTGCACAGACCGCAGGTTTTTTCTCGTACGTCCTGCCGCTGAATGAAATCGCTTAAGCTACGATTTACCGACTGCTTTGTCATGAATGAAAAAGAAAAAGAGCTGAATGCCGTTCGAGATTTATCCTGACATTGAATTCACTTATCACGATCTGGTGATGTCTCGGACGGGAGCACGAGTTCATCGGAGCAACCGAAATGTAGCATTGCGTCGAGTTTTATCGTGAAAGCTAAAATCGCGCTAATGTATTTTCAATCTTCCCACGAAAGCTCTGCTTTATTCTCTATTATTAACGATTCTCCAAATTTCTTGGCCCCGCTTGGTGTCACGTCGAAAGCTTGCGGGTCAAAAACTAAAAGAATATTATTAACTACGTGCGTCAAGCATCGAAACGTCGATCGTTGCATATGCAGGAGAAGAGAATTCAAGATAAGACAAATGACACTCGAAGTTCAACGAGACCTTTGCACCGCCAATCACGATCATCCGATTGTAAAATACTCCTCGGTAGATTTCGATACACTTTTCACGACCAACGTGGAGAACTCAAGGCCCCTGTTATTCGATTGTATCGCATGGCGGGTATATCTGCGTGAATTTTATCAGGAAGGGATAACTCCAAGGTCCTCTATACTCTTACATAACCCCTTCCTATCTACATATTTTTGCGATTCGGTATGTACGTTCTTTGAAGTTTATCCGACAGTGAAGATGCGTAGCGATGTGATATCTGTATCTTTATTCCCCTCGTTTATCTCAGATATATACGCGGTTTATTTCTTAATCTGGTCTTCGGTAAAGTCGAAGGCATATCGCCGATGATATCGGTGGTACATGCACTATCGATTTGCCACATAGTGTCGTATATGCCATACGACATTTTTTTAATGTGGTAAATGGATTATTTTAAGGTTGGCACGTTCGTCAGCATGATATTATAAATAAATAGGTTACAAGTTAATATGATCGATATTCTTTGCTGGTATATGATTAGACGCGACACGTACTGTGTGAAACGCGGGTTCGGTTCAGGCCAGTAGTTCTTGCTTTAGATTTTTTAAAATAACGTGTACGCTTAACGTGATATTAATGTCTGATAAGAATAAAGGACAATAGGCAGGTGGATAAATCAGTGCTGGAAAGGTTAAAGGTAATTCTCATCCTCGTCGTAGAAGTGCACCTGGGTGTCGTATCTCGCCCGATATAGGATGAATTCTTGGGTTATAAATACTCAAGAATAGTACTATACTATGCTATATTACTTGAGACTATATTAACGTAAAAACTAAATAGAAACGCACGATGGAGAATCATGCGACTTTGATTAAAGCTCTTTTTTCTGCAAGTATGCATGCATCTCTTGTAAATGGGATATTTAACGGCAGGTCTGATTTTTGGGGTGCGTGATTAATGTTATACTCAATGTACTTTAGGTAATTATGCACGGGTAATAAGTGAATCGTGCATAGATTATTTAACGATAACTAAATGATCCTGGTATGGGTACATAATTTCTGCTGGGTTATCAGTAATACGTAATTCTCACGTGGCAGTGCCCGGTGACTGTCAAGGTCTGTATACCAAAATTACAGACGATTCAGTCTGACAATCACGTATGTTCACTACGGCTATCAAAGGAACGAACGACAATTTCTTTAGTCTGTTATCGCATCATCTTTATAGATGTAACGCCCAATGTAATCGCATTTGATATGCGGCATATGTAATACGTAAAATGAATATTTGGCTGATTCGAAGTTATTTATATTAGTATTGGAGAATAATATGTATGCGAAAATAAGTAACTGTGCGTGAACGTAAGATTTCGCGCATAACGGTTATTAGGACGATATCACTATATGCTATTTACGAAACCAGTACTGTGTAAGCATGCATGTTGCATGTAATCGCCATTACATTTCATGTGTTGAATTATTTAACATACTTTCATTACTGTATTGATACCAGTCGAATATAATGCTTATCAGATGTTTCGATATATTTTATATGATGTTAACTTAACCAAGGATGCTCGACTTTCACCACGAATTTTTCGCAACTCGCAAAGAGTTCGCAATATTGTTGGTATAAAAACTAGGTTTCTCGAGAAATGTGAATGTGTTATCTGAAAATTAATAGCTATCCGGTGCATATGTATTTCATACAAGAACAGAATTCCTTTTTCATTTTTTAGTGCACAATTGTGTTCAAAGAGAACAAGAAGCAAATAAGTATAACAAGCAAGTTTCATTATATTATATTTAACGGTTTTAAAAGTCAAATCGTTATGTAAGTGAACGGAAAGTATTATCAAAAATTACATACTCTGAATAATGATAATCGCATTTCTACACCTTTCGTCACGGGCGACAATGCGTAATAGCCAACAATAATGAACAACAATAATTACGTTGAATTATGCAAATTTATTTCTAATAATCTCGAGAATTATATTGAACAACAAAGGAGCGTGGGCTAATTAGAAACAATAGCGTGCATCTATGACATGCCTTATCTTTAATCGTTATTAGAGGCCAAAGAAACGTTCCAATAAAACGATGCAGGTCACGTATAATTCTTAAAAGATATTGCCTAATCGCAATCATTATTCTCGATTGTACGTGAGCCAAACTTGTACTTTGAGCACAACCTGACATAACACGCGTCTGATTACGGCTGGTTTTTGCCCGTCAATCAATTCTAAACTTTGTGCGTGACTCAGTTCCAAAGTATCATTGTAGTTATGGGTGAGTGCTGATTTGAAACTTTGTTCATAATCAGATTGGCAAAAACCTTTGGTAATTGAACCGCGTAGAGGATTAACTATAAAACAGCTTGAACATCCTTGGATCATTGTATATCGTAACGTGTTAGGGATACCTCGCGTTTCTGCAGGAAGATACAAAGCTTATAAGACAATACATCAATCATATATTATATCATAACTCTAGAAAATCTTAGACGATTACATTAATACACAGGATGCTCGCGATCTATGAAACTGTTTTGTTATTTAATTTCAGAATGATAAGCATTACTTGCACGAGTATTGGGTTTCTACTGCTCCTCAGTTTTTTAACTATCGTTGCCTCACGTGACCATGTAAGATACCGAATTAAATTCACTTTTTTCATGATAATGAGCGCGCTTGTGACGACTATATGGATACCATTCATGTTACGTCGGATCAAAGATTGGAGGAATGCGCTGTAAGTTGAACAGCTTTGCTTCAAGGTGAAAATTAGGCAAAGACGGAGAGAATTCCGAGATCCGCGAAATTTCATAATCTTATGATCACGCCGAAAATTTACCAGGTTCCCTGCTTGGGTTGTGAGAAAAGTAGCTCAGACTATAGGAATAACTTTTCACGTACGTGGGAAGGAAAATATTGTTAAGAATTCAGGGTGCGTTGTGCTGATAAATCACCAGAGTGCACTGGATCTATGTGGTAAGTATAACATCTTCCATTGTCCATCGATTGCACAATAGGCCCCTCGATCGCCAGCGGTATCTCACCGCGATTACCACAAAGTTGTACAACTTGAATCCATTTAAAGTTCAACTTGAGAATTCGCTGCTAATCCACGCGTACGCTTTAGCCTTAATCCGGCTCTTACCATCAAGATTTGCCTAATCTCGATCGAGAATAACGGCGGTTGCCCCAGTTCTAGGTGAGCTATGGCCGGTGTTAGAAAATTGTAAAGTAATTGCTAAGAAAGAAATTTTGTACCTCGGACCATTTGGTCTTGCGGCGTGGCTCTGGGGGACTATATTCATCAATAGACGCAAAGGCGAGGAGGCCCACGATACCCTGAATGCCACTGCGATAGCCATTCAGCAGCTGAAGGTGATTTTATTCGGCGTTACTTAACGCCCAAGATAACCGTGGATTAATCCTTATGCATCAAAATTTTACAGGCAAAACTTCTACTGTTTCCAGAAGGTCACCGGCATTCTGGCACTTCGTTGAAATCGTTCAAAAAGGGAGCATTTCACCTTGCGATAGCTTCGCAAACGCCAATACAGCCAGTCGTTGTCTCAAGATATTACTTCTTGCACTCCAAGTTGAGCAAATTCGACTCCGGTAAATTTTACTGAGGGGGAAAAGAAACGGCGTTGAAGATATATTCAGGGTGCGCTCGAAAGGCGCGTGGTATTAAAGACAGTTGTATTTGTAGGGTCGAGTTACGTCACGATATTACCACCGATCCCTACAGAGGGATTGACAAAGGCAGATCTTCCAGAGCTCATGGAGAAAGCGTACGACGCCATGAACAAGGCATTCGTTGAGACGACGCAGGAGAGCCTTGGCGAGCACATCAATGTTCTGAGAGGGGATTAATGATGTCGCATCGAAGTTCTCAGGAATTAAAATTACGTATCAATGACGCTGTGCAAAGAGTGTACCTGGAGAAAGACGACGTACAAATTTGTTTCCAGGATAACCGGGAATGATGGACACCTGCGACTCACGTCTCTGTGCGATCTTGTATCGCGTTATTCCCTCCGACTTTACGAGAAACGAAATATCAAGTTACACGGGTAATCGCGGCATGTAACGATTGTTGGCACCATCGTGCGTCTTTATATACATTTTATACCTAGCTGTGCACGTTAACGAATACTGTACCTGTGATTGGTACGGTATAGGGAGCTTTTACTTCGTTCAGTTTTCTAGGAAAATTAAATCGGTTTGGAGACTTCCGCATCTTACGAGTATAATGCAGAAAACTTTCCGAAGCACGTACAATTTTTGAACTTTTTTTCTACATTTTTTGTATATCGTCCGAAGCATCAAATTCACGTTACTTGCATTCTATGCACCGGTTCAAATAATGTTACTCGTGTGTATTGTATACGATAACTCGCGCCAAAGAGACATTTTCTCGATATTATTTGTCGATACAATTTGCGTAGGCTCGATTATTCACAAGACTAGTCGCCAACTGATAATCTTAATTTTGCATTATGTACATGTTATATTTCCAGAGTTAAGTTAGGAAAACAGTATCGAGACAATTATATTGAAAATTTATAGACAACGACGTTATCACATTGTTAGCTCGTACTGCTTCTTTTCCTGACAAACAACAAGGATGAATCATTCATAATTCAGCGACCTTGTACGATAATTTTCGAATACTTGTCAACATTTACTCTAACATTTGCATTTATGCTTTTTAACGTTCGCGTTCGTATTCGACCAAGTTACATATCCTCGAAAACTTACGCAGAAAGTAATTTCTGAAAGTTGTATGTCAACGAAAAAGCTTAGAATTCCACTTCGATGCATAGAGATATGATCCAAACGATTTCAGGATGGAGAGTTTTTCAAATTTGTACGATCTTTATTTTTTACATTTCGTTGTGCATCATAGGGAAAATTGGGATTCGTGAATATAAGATCCAGCGTAAGGAGTAGGTTAGTCATTAATATTCCTACATAGTTTATAAGAAACGAACGTACATATACGCAGGAGCGTATAAATATATTGTTATCGTTGTAATACATTATTTTAAGTTACCGTAGTGTAGTTCTTTACTTTTCACCCCCCCTCTACTTCACACTATTCAAGTTCTGTTAATAAAATGCAATATTCCATTTAATTACATCCGTCCGATGGTCTATGTACTGTTTTACAGTCATGGAATTATCGCCAACTTGTACACAGTTATCGTCACATCTTCGAGTATTTTTTACTCAAAGTTAAACAGCGGTAATCGCAACACTACCAGGAAAACCGAATAATATTTAGATAATTTGTGAACAGTGACTTTAAACCTTGTCTAATGTTCGAGAATCTGTAAGAGACTGCAAGGTCACAAAATTGGAATATTTAAAGGTTTCATAGTACGATATGTCATGAATATGTTTTAAGACTCCTGGACAGTCATCTCTACGTTGCGATCTGGGAAACGATGAATCACCTACGCGTCCATCTGATTCAGAGCAGTTCTCCTTCAACAACGCGTCATCGTTTAATATACGAACCACCGAACCCTCTTCCTTCTCTTCCTTCCGTAGATCATTTGCACGATCATCGATGACCTGAGGCTTCGTGCCAAGATGTTCCGAATCTCGTATCGGTATCATTTCCCCTAAAACGCTCATTCGCTCCTTCAAAACCTCCGCATCTTCGGAGGTGCGATTGCACATCGCACGACTAATTTTTGGCGAGTATTCGCATTCGTTTTGCGATTCCTTGTTATTCACTACATACGTCCTGGGTTTTCTTCGAACTGGGGCCCCGCTCGCATCCCCCAGATCCCAATTCTTCGCAAAGGGCGCGGATGATTTAAATTTCGATCGTCCACTTAAAGCAGGACGAAAGCAATTAGCGTTGCACGCCGTACCAATGTTTTTGATCGTTTGCCACTCATTCAAATCGTCTTCTTTTTTCGGCGCGAACCTTTGTCCAGACGTGGCGCTAATGCTATGCAGCTTGTTTGACCATGAGAAACGACCGTTGTACATTTTATCGCTTGTCGAATGCGCGTTGTTCGAGGAGCATTCGTATCCTATATGTTGGATCGATTTTTTATTAACGACGCGTCGCGTGGCATCGCCATGATAATGAACTGATCGCGAGAAGGGTCTACGTTGTGAAACGTATTTTCTCTCCGTAACAGGTATGGACGATTTGTGTTCCGCTAGATCTATCTTCGTATCATTATTTTCATAATCGGCAGCCGGATCGAAGATAGTCGATTCGTTACTCGTAGATGCCTTCCATTTATCACGACTCTGATCATTTATCCTTACGAGATAAGTCTGAAAAGGGTTATGCGGTAAGTGGATAATAACGGTAATGATAAAAAAAATCGATTCAACTACTGATGAGTGAAGATTATGCAGCGTCTCGTAACAAGAGGTGAGGAACCATGTTCTTTAAGCTAATTCAATTAGTATCGACATGTTAATAGGACGTTTATGGAATGAAAGAAATACCTGCTGGCTGTTCGACAACGGCACCATTTCGTTATTTGTTTTACCTCTGATCTTTCTGAAAAACTTCTTCAGTTTACGCATCACATCCGTTTTGCTGCTCATACGTTTATTATCGCAACTTGTGGATGCAAGCGTATACTCTTTGTGATTATTATTAGCGATATTTTTTAAAACATTAACTTCCGCTCTCAATTCATCTAAATCACGAGAAAGGACTTCGATCTGGTTTGTCAATTGTTTCAATTGATTTTTATCGAGGCGATGAATTTGAGTCGACATAATCGTTCTTTGCTAGAATATTATCAATACAGCATGCGGAATTTAGATAGCATATTCTTATACTTAACTAGTACGCATCCGAAAAATTACTCTTCACGCATACATAGTGCGTACTGTATGTGTACAAGCAAAACTTTGACACCTCAGGAATTTGGAGTTAACCAAAATGCAAGGTCACGATCGTAAGCTGACAGGACTGAAGAGTAATTTATTTGTTACAATTCAAATGTTCTCGAAGGGAAGTAGGATTTTGTAATTCATATTAAATATCATTTTATTTGATTGATCGTATGTCCTAGGTACATTCGTCGTCAGTCGGTGTGGCGCATCATAGCGGATTGGCTATTAGCGTAGAAAAGTTTGGTAATACAAAATTTCTCCTTCCTACCACGTATACCTGTACGCGTAATACTATATCCGTGTTTTATTCATATGTACAATTATCGTCTGCTGTCGTTTCGCTGCATTGAATTTAATTATCATTTTCGGGGTGAGTAAAGCCGCCCCTACCCCCGCTGAAAGCAGCTATATCACAATATCTAAAATTAAGATGCAAAAATAAATGTAAAAATACTTAAAAATCATCAACATTGCGCATGCATCGATAAGAAACAAGATTTCACCTGGAAAACGTATCTTTTTTTTTTTTCTGTCGCTTAGAAGAAAGAAATCGCTCCGCTCGCGAGACGTAACGTAGGTTTTCATCGCAAGTTCGTTGTTCGTTAATAGCATTAATCGATTTGTGTAAGATGGCATCGTTATTGTACTTTTAATAAGTTAATCATAGAAACGGGCAATTGCGCTAACACGACCGCAGCGACGAGTCGTGCGTTATTGCGATAGCGTTTATAGACGTTCTGGAATGCTGCTGTCGATCGAATTTCCCACGCTCCTCCCCGGCTTCCATCCCGGGGAGGGATATTTTTCTTTCTAGTACGTTCTAAAATCGAGGTAATCAGGTTGCATATGATCATCTCGTGCACAAAACTCATTTTTCGCAACTCGGCCACGGATCTTGCGGGCAAGAAGACGCTGTACGAGCTTCAAGGACTCATTTCCGCAGAGTAGAGCTTCCTTCAAATCGGACCACGCTTTACCTTATCGCGGATTTCAACCTGTTGAATGCCAAAACACGTACCATGCATTAAAACAACCCACGATTAATTTTTTTTGCACCGCTATAACCAGCATGAGGTACAACGAAATAATGTTCAAAACGCACGATTTTGGAAATTTCACGATAAGTTTAGTGGCGAGAATGTAATGAATATCGTAGAGATACCGGATATCCCTAGTAACTCGAAACGTACGTTGCACGCATCTTTTCAAGCGCTTATAGGAAGAGTTTGGCACGCAAGGGGTTGAAGCTCCAAGCTTCGATCGCCGTACCGTGGATCTTCTGGATCGTACGCCAACTACGATTCGTGGCAATAATACTGTCTGTCAGCTCCGTCGAATCGTCACGGAAAGGCAGGGAAATATGAGCGTACGAAAATGGCGTCTCTTGCCGCGAGATCTGGGCCATCGACCCGAGAGCTGATCGTCCGTCCGCGGATGTACCATGCGTGACGAGCTCTAATACTTAACTACGCGCAATCTAACGCTCGCTAGCCGTATAAATAAAGTAGAAGACGAGTAGGCAAAGAAAGTAGTAGAAATGACTGAGTGTGGATCCCTGGCTCTGCGAGCCTCTCGCGCCGTGCCACGGGACGGGCCCTGTCGGTTCCTTGTTTGGTCCCTCTTTCGCCTCCTATCTCGGAACACAATCCGGTTCCCCCGCTCTCCACGCTTCGCGCCCTCGATGTGGCGAGGGGAGGAGCTCGAGCAGCCGATCATCGA
The DNA here is from genome assembly GCA_038496175.1 of Ampulex compressa. Lineage (NCBI taxonomy): Eukaryota > Metazoa > Arthropoda > Insecta > Hymenoptera > Ampulicidae > Ampulex > Ampulex compressa. The sequence goes on along the minus strand of JBCFXI010000031.1, from coordinate 82,615 downwards.
AAGACTATGAGAACCGAGAGACGCCTGCCTCCTCGAGGAAGACCCCGTGTCGAGGTACGGATCGAGGGCGCTTCTTTTCTCATCCCAGGGCCCTTCTCGTCCCTCCTCACCAGGCCTCACTTCCGCATCCGCTCCTGCTTGGCAGAAATCCCCACGACCTGGCGGTGGTGGCGTCCCGAAGAGTATTCAGCCTCGGTGCGCGTGGAAATGTCCTCGATGGCACACTCTCCCCCTCTCGAGCTCTCCGCAGGTTCGATCGCGCTCCTCCCTTAGCTGGCGCTTCTTACGGTCGACGAGAGAGCCGCAAAAGGGACTCGACGAAGCGTTTGGAAGAGGAGGAGGCTGGAGGCAGAAGAAAGGTCCCGCCGCCTCGAGGATGATTCCGCTGCGGAGGCACGTCGAGGATCCGTCCTGGCCTGGAATCGAAGTTCCCCTCGCGGCCCTTTCACCGGCTCGTTGCTGAACGAATTCCTCCAAGCGCTCTCGGGCGTGGATGCGCACAGGTGTCGTGTGCATGGGCTGGACTAGCTCAGTTTAATCGGCCGGAGTACGGTCTGTCGGGAATTCGGGGAGGAATATTGGGTACGGGACGCCTACAACATAGACATGTATTAAGTGCCCGTCGATCCGCCGCTAGGCTCGGTAATACCGCGTTACGCTAACATTTACAGCGGAAAGTAAGGGCCTTACGAAGGCAGATGTGAATGCGATACGTTGACCGTTGAAGCGAGGAGAAAAGTCTGATAATCGTGCTTGCGTTGATAAGGCGCGAGAGCCTCGAGATAAGGCATTGCGGATTCGTACATGATGTGGATAACCTGCCTTTCGTTTTTCGTGAGACGATTGAAAGGATAATTTGTTGGATTCGGCAAAATATTTTCGAGTCCCTTTAATGACTTTAAAACTGGCCAGTGGCTGTGGCAAGGCGAGGCGATTTATTCCAGGCTTCAAGGGTTCGTTTGAACTACGTGCCCGATGTAAATGTATCGCTATGCAATAGTTATATTATGATGCTACAGATTTGCTGTCCCAAATATGTTCCGCAGAGTGGATATTTGTTTTCCTTTGAATGTTAGAGCAGATGGACACTGAGGTTAGTAGTTATGAGCATTATGCAGATGGGTGAATGAAAGAGAATATATGCATACATGGGCGTTCAATGAAACAGAAGGCGAGCGTAAATCGATCGACATAGAATGCTATAAATCTTAATGCAGCAATGAGACTCTAGATGACGATGAATTTTCCTGGATTCGCAAGCAAATGAAACGTGATACGGCACGATAAAACGGTAATGCACTGAAAAGGAAATGAGAAGTTTGCGCAACATGACCAAACATTAGCGAACTCATGCAGGGATGAAGATACGAAAAGGACGTTCAACAGCGCAGCGGCGAGAACCGTTCTTCTTTTTATTTTATATTCCATAACACATCGCAGGATACTTACTTTGATTTAGCCTATTTTTATTTCAAACCGATATCGCTCGAAAAACCTATCCGAAGGATTGCAATTGACATTCTTTGGCAAGCCGACGGCACGACATTTTTGTCGCCCTTGAAGGTCCTTTTTGGAACGTATTAAGTACACACACTTATTTATAGTCGTTAACGTTACATTACGAATCAAGTCCTGGGCGCGCAACGGTGGGGGAGGGGGTGGGGGGGGGTTAAAGAGTCGCGGATGCGAGGTGTGATTAAAAAAAAGACCGCAGAACGCGAAGACGCATCTCTGCGTGCGGGGCAATAAGGGTTCTGCGCATTCTCAATGATTAACATTAATTGCGGGACGTTATTGTACATAATCCATTCGTGGGATTGAAGCGATACTGGACGGATTAGAGGCATATATTAAATTCGTGCATCCGCAGCTTGGCACGGCAGGATATGGACGTAATTTGTTTTCTCGCAAAAAAAGAACAAAAAGTAAGAGAGTCCCCGGCGGAAATGCGTGTTCGTCCGTTCGAGAACGACAACCTTTTTTCATGATCTTATTCTTTTATGTATGTATATAAAAAAATATGTGTGTATATATATATATATATTTTTTTTTTGTATTCTATAACATGTTACTTCCTATATACACATTTATATTGCAATAAAACAGTGTATGCTTATCGCGCAGGAATCGCGATATGTAAGGTGCACCATTCAAAAATTTGGCCAAGTAACCCTCTGCCCTCGTGCTGAGATCCGACAATTTTGAAGGTGGGGGAGGACGTGCCCGTTCGGTCGTACAAAAATTCAACGAATGCTTATTGTTCGCCAGAAACGGTGTTTTCCGGGGAGAAAGTATTTATAAAAATCAGTATGATCGGTATAAAAACGAGTACAAAGTATAACGCCCTACAAACTAATGGGAAGCTCTCTCTCGTAAAATTTCGGGCATTGTACCGCGACTCCATTTCGATTCGCTCGATCCTCATTCTTTTCGGCATCTACGAGGGGGTCCTTTCTCACCGAGGGCCTTCCAAACGCCTTCGAGGGTTACTTTGCTCGCTTACAGCTCGCTCGACGTTGATACGAATGTCAAAAGGACGCCGATATTGTAATTAGCACGTTGGTCTCGTGCTGCGATTGGATAACTATTTGTATCTCTGCTTCTTTCACCTTTTGCAACATCGATTGCATGGCAATTTGCGTATAATCAGCCCCGTCGTGTACAATAAAGTCATACATAGTCAACATTTTGTGTCACCCAAGATAAGCATCGTAACTAGAACTTCACTATATAAGGCTTTAGATGGAAGCATGTATATAACCTGTTGCATACAAAGATGTATCACGATCGCTATGTTTCCCGGCACACTTTTTTTTTTCACAGTTCATTCCTGCGTATTATTTTTCTTTTCTCTTTCTCTCTCTTTCTCTCTTTAGCTCGTTAATGATTCGGGAACCGTGGTAAATTCCGAATTATCAGCATCCATTCGGATAAAACCCGGATGCGTTCAAATCTAAACGAGTCGGGTGATTTATTATCTAAGCGAATAGAAAAATTGTGGATCGCTAAATCATAATACTCGTATTATATTTCTCCATTTATCGCGAAACAAAATATTCAAACAAAACCGAATTGTCCTCCGTATCGACGGATGGACGACGAATAAATTTCACAAGTTAATCCACTATATTCTCTTGTGTTAATATCTTGCTGGCTTCTAGTAGTTATTTATTAATAACGATGGTACTAATAAACTGCAAAAGTTGCAGCTTTCAGATCTACTAACAGACGTATCCTACGGTGTCCAACGAAACATTCAACGATTTTATCACGGAAACGAAGCTTTGGACTCGATGATTAATTCCTACCAAGTCCTTTTATCGTGAAACAGATTCAAAGAACGGAATCGATCGAGCATAATTGACGGTACGAACGTAAAGAATCTTCGATGGAGAATCTTGAAAGGACTAGTACGACGCTTTGTAGAGCTTCAAGATCCGCTGAACAAGGGTCCTTCCCTTAACGTCATTCGTTGTAGTATTTGTAATTCAGATCATAATAAATGGCAGTGATTATGGCAAATCACTGCGCGAGAAGTTTCTCGGCTTTGTACATTTTAAATCTTCATAGTTAATAAAGTATAAAGGAACTCAAGCAACGCCGAGGCAAGAAAATTCGGGCAAGGATAGATGTAATCGTAACTCTCTTTCGAGTATAATGAAAAAAAATTAGTAAGATGGGCAATGACATACTTCTTATTTAATAGAGTCTACGTGATATGCCCAATCGAAGCGCCACGCCTCATGGGAGATTCGTAGACTTAACTTACTTCTACCGCTTCGATCGATTCAGTGAAGAACGACCGACGAATCTACGCTACCGTGTAATTAAAAAATAAAAAGTCTCTGAAGCTATTCAACACGGAATACGGTACGCCACTAAACGGAGATTCTTTTTTAACCCTTACTTTACGTATAATGTAGTGATTACATTATTAATATTCATAATCATTATAGTCCCTCTTGTAATTTCAACGTACGGCACGATATATCAATTCTGGCATTACGGTGCATTCAAATGATCGGTAGATATATGTATATACGTACACTGTACAATAACATTACAATAATACCACTTGTGGCTGCGCGCGATATTTTGTTTCGTGTCAACAAACTTCCCGTTGCCCTCGTCGGCCAACGACATGCCCGACTTTTAATCCTTAGTAATCGGGTTCGTCGTGGGATTCCTCTAACCAATAGACTAATATATCGGTGTCGATACCCAAAACTGTACTTAGCGAGTGCGACGTGCTTCCGTGTAATAGCGATGGACCTCGTGCGTCTCCTAATCATCTTTAATTTGATCCTATCGCTTCTCCCCATATCCTGCTCAGTCCCTATATCGATACGGACATTTAACGACGTACTCTGTTATAAAAGAACATCGACGGTTTCGTATCGAGCGAATACTTTAGAATAGGGATTGATTTACTCCGTTAAGGGCGCAACATCGAGAGCGAGATATTCGAACGCGATTGGATTATTAAATGCAGAGAGAAAAGGGAACTCGCTCAGATCCGGAGCAGATTTTCGTATCGCACGTAGCCACCGGAGGAAGCTACGGTTAATCGTGGTCCTTTTCCGTCCAATAAGTCGGTAGATTCTAACGATAGCAAATGAGATAGGGTATCGTAACACGAGGAACGCTAGCCCTTCGTCGTCGATGCTCTTCTACATTCATTGTCTACGCAGGGAGACCTTCGATGTTCTGCTGTAACGAAAAATAACGTTGTCCTTTTGTAATTGCACTTCGATTTTAGCTTCTGAGATCCGCCGCGCAGCACTGCGCGCAGCTACGAAGCGCGCGAAAATCGTTTCTAAACCTTGCTAATCGTCGTTCGAGATCGCGATGTTTATGTGCAAGCGATTAACTGTCGCGTAAACGATGGAAAATGCTATTGGCTATTTTTCCTCGATCGGCTTTTTCATGACTCGTGCACTAACCTATGTGTCGTCGTAACACGCTGCGTATACTTTACGTTATGAAGCGCAGGCGTAAAATTTTTTTTTCTTTTTTAGCAAACGTCTCGAATGGCGAATGTTCTTCGTTATGGAGGAGACGTACTACGCGACACGCGAAGCACGTCGCTCCGTAGCCTTGTGTATATTACTGATTACAAGATAATGATGATACATAATTTCTCTTATATACATAGATAATTAACTCTGAAGCGTGGTCAAGGAGCATAGGGGACAACGAGTGTTTTGAAATGTTAACGCAGCTTTTGGATACCTACCGAGAGATATATATCCATTATAAATCGCAACGAGTACGATCACTGCTATTGTTGTGTTGTTGTTGGTTAATGTTATTGCTATTGTTATTACTATTATTAATTGTTAATTATTACGTTTAACGGGTACGGTTAGTATCGATCTGGGGCTATTTAGAGAGAAGATACGCAATTCAGGATTTTCATGCAAAATCCTTGAAGCACTCTACGCTATATCACATCCTATGTCTGAGCATGTTTTTTCATTTATATTTCGTAGGGATTAGCTAATATGTATTTATATATGTATATGTATATGATATTTCATATTAGTGACTATAACAAATTTAAAGTGCGATAAACATCGTAGGAGGTAGAGAGAAACAGAGAGACTTTACACTGTGTAACTAACAGCTATGGGCTAAAGTATTTGGTATAACGCAGTTATCTGCTTTTTAGCCGTGAAAGAAGTGACCAGTATAACGTAGATGAACATTCGAGACGTGTCTTCCCAACAGCATGACATTTTTGTTTATATACTTAAATTCAACACGCGAAAACTATTCTACATTCCGACTTCAATGTATTTCAATTACATGTGACGTCGTCAGCATCAGATTTGCGCTATATTCGCTGTCTCTTAATGTAATGCTGTCTAATTTACACTACCTTCGATCACATTATAAGGTTCTGGTAGACTTTCCAGGATAGATTCACTGGAATCAAATATATCGTTCTAGAAGATACGCTGTTTCATCATAACTTCTTTTTGTACTTACATTTAGCATTAGACACGAACTAAATTAATTTTAACTGTATTTCGGTTTACATTAGGATTTAGAATTCTTATGTAAATTTTCCGAATTAGAATTTCATTGATAAAACTATCACTGTCTGACTAATAGTTTCATTTATGAGAGTATATTCGTCGCAGCATTATATATACCGTTTTTGCATTTACAACTTGTAAAAGCGCGTGAATTCATTTCTAGCAATTAACTCTCGTAACATTTACGAACGTTAATAACATGGAATATTGCAAACTTCGTGATTACGTGTTTAATGTCTTACAAATATACAGACAGCTTTTTACATAAATATCTTTAATACAAATACGCATACACATAGTAATTTGTTAATTACGCGTGTGTCTGTATATGTGTGTAAATGTGTTTGTAAATTTTTAAAGGCATCAATATTACTTTACTTATCGGATCATGCAAGAAATTTAGAAGAGAAAGAGAGAGAAAGTAGGAAAAAGGTAATGAGAAAGTGTGAGAAGGAGGTAGGGATGTGAAAAGACATAGAGCGTAAAAAAGAGAGACAGAGAGAGGGAGAGAGAAAGAGAATAGAGAAGTAGCAGTTATGCGCAAAACCTTGTTAAGATTCTATCCAAAACAGTGAAACGCCGAGTTAATTCATTCTCAACCCTGAACAGTCTACCATCTACTGCGCAACTTAGATACAGTACTGAGTGTACTCTTGGTTAAAGATAAGACTTTAAATTTGATATAGAAAACTATGACAGCAATTTTATTTACTTCATCCTGAATGCATCCATCAGCTCGTTCACAGCGGCATTAGCAGCAGCTTGCGTCGCAGCTTGCGTCACCCTTTGCTGAAGAGCACCCCCTCGACTAAACATACCACGGACACTCAGCTTTGACTACAGATTTCGCTTTGCAGTATATTAGAGTATTTTTATAGAGAGGTCGATATCACAATAAGTGTTATATTTTGAATGCCTTAAGACGTGTGTATAGTGTTTGAGCGCATATTAATTTTAGAGAATAGTACACGTATAATAGGATAGAGATCGTAAAACTTTTTGCAGCAATTAACATGGTTAATTGCTTTTTGAAATATCAGCATAGAATGAAATTCCATATTGGAATATAATTGTTTTGTTCTACTGAAGAAAAAAGAAAGTTTCAATGCAGGCACCGACATACTTGTCCCTAGGTAGTAATTGACAGGTTTGAAATTGGTGTCCCATTATCCATTCAGGCCATAAAAAAAGAATCGTACACAATTGAGAGATCCTTTCAATAAGTGCATTATGACAACACCTTGCGATATAATGGAACAGTTTTTAGTTATACAATGTATGTGGTGGAAGTAAATAGATGAACACACGATTAATAACGTTCAAAATATGATGCATTCATTGTATTAAAATGATCCTATTTAAAATGTCATGCTGTTAGTAAGTGGATAAGTACTTATCTACCTGTAATGAAAACTCAAATTATTTATTTTATAATACTTTTAGTATTATATACAGGTTTCATATACAATTCCATTGAACTAATTTACAATAGAACAAACAGGACATTGCCTAATAATTTTGTTTCTTAAAAACAAGTAATCCATTTTGAAACTTTAGAATTTTACTATTGTTGATTAAAAATATTTACCAATACTTATATTCTCAATCAGGGGTGTGCTAATATCTCTGTCAAGAATCTTACTTGAAAATGGAGGGAGAGGAAGAGCGGTGCGTATACGCACTATATTGGTCATCGTTAAAAAAATAACTAAACTGCATGGAAGAAATCTAGTTGGTACATGGTTTTTATGCGATGATTTGTACAGTAAGAAAAAGTGTTCCCCGCAAATTTTGGAAGCTCATTCAGAATCGTTAACTTAATACAATACGATAGTTTGATTCACTTATCGTTATATAAATTCGCACACCCCTAATTAACTTTGCCCTTGTAATCTGTAATACGTGTAGATAGACAATACAATGAACATCAGGAAATTGTATCCCGTGTAATATATACACTGACTAGATGCAACGGATACATATTGATTAGTAGCGAATAGGCGAGTTAGTGCGAAGACTTATTGTCGGCGCCTGCAATAGAAAGTGAAGTTAGCACCAAAGCCCCAATCACACAAAGCTATTGTTTAATGAATGTGCGCAGAGTCTAAAAGCTGCAAATCTGATTTTTGTGATCATTTCCGTATCGTGAAAAGAATAGTCTTCACCTCATTGCTGCACAAAAGGACGTCCCGACCAAGATCTGGACTTAATTATAGTGCGATGCTCAGTTTATAATTTGAATGATTCGACGTTATAGACGGCAGCTCATACGATATAATGCACCGTCATGTGCCTCCCGAATAATTATCGTAGTGTCTCGTACGACTTATCACTTGATACACCGTGTATATATTGGTACTTACGATGGTACAAGAGGTACAGGTAGGCCAGGCGTGGCTCGAGCTGGCAGCGGTGCGCCGGATCCAGGCCGATTAGGAATAGCTGGCGCTGGCCGTCCACCTGCTGGAACCGGTGGCGGAGCTCGAGAGCTAGAAAGAGGCGGTGGCTGTGTCACTCCACGTCTTGGCCCACCAGGAGATGGTGGTGATAACCTGTAACAAAGCGTTACGTTCGACATTACTAATTGCTCGCAGTCTCCAACGGCCTAATACTTTAATTCGGAAGAAAAACGCACTGGAACATATGTGCAAAACTTGTACGATTTAGTAACTCAGATGAGTATCCATGACATTTGTATATTATTATCACTGCACTGCGAATGATTCTTGCAACTAAGGTACAGTGTGCGCATGTGACGTGAATTGCATTATGTACCACTGAGAAACGGAATCAAAGTAAACTGAGGATAAACTGATTAAAGTACGCTTTATGTTCATGATTATTTGCTGCTGCTGAATGTAAGTAGAAGTGTAAAGCTCTTACCCAAGACTGTTTGAACGGTGTTCAAATGTATGAGGCAAAAGCAGGCAGTATAAGAGTGAAAGATAACAAATTAGTAAAATGCGGAGCGAACAATGAAAATATTAACATAATGGTTACCTTGGGTTTTCGCCGGATGCCAACCAATCATTTTTTACGGGAGGTGGAACCGGTGTTGAAACAGTTGCCATAGAAACATCGCCGATAATACGAAGTGCCTCTTTGCAAGCATGATACATGCGCAACATTTCTTCTCGCTTCTGTGCCTCCTCAGTAGATTCTTCCATCATAGATGCCTGTTGCAATGAAGAAATTTTTGAGAATATGTAAAAAGAAACATTTCTTTTTTTTTTTAATTCGTTTTCGACAGTGACTTAAGGTGGCCTCCGAACCACCAGACCTGCAGTATACATATTACATGACAAAATCAAATGTGATGGGCGAGATTCAAACCCGAGTCTCCTGTGTATAAATCCGAGGTTCTATCGACTTAACTACCGTAGCTTTAAGAGATATTTATAAAGTGTACTAGTTACTAAATAGTATCATATCCTAATTGCATTAAAAAACTTCGTGGGTGTTGTTCTCGATACATTTTACTTTCGGGGATAGGATTGAAAAAGGGATAGGAAGGATTTACTATTAAAGGATTAAAAAAATTCTTTAAAATATCTTTATCAACATCGATCCACTGGGGAAAGAAAGGAAATGTTATTGTGGAGCTCGTTATATATTACATCTAAAAATTAATAGAATCAATGCATATACGATAAGATAATATCTGAACAAAAAAGAATCATGTATATATGAGAGATGTAAAATATAATATAACTTATTTGTATATCAATTTACCTGATCACCACTCGCATAGAGATGTGCCAGTAGTTCTCCATTAATAAAATCCTTTGCATTATTAATAATTAAATGCATAATTGTCTTTGGAACAAGATCACGAGTCGTTTTAGTGACAATCTTCATATATGAATCTACTAAATTCCTGATAGTTTCTACTTGACGCTCCAGTTGGGGATCCATTGAAGATTGGCCTTCCGTACCACCCTAAAGAGATGACAATATTCTAACATCTTAATCCACAAAATATCATAAATGTTTATTATGTATGTGATATATTTCTACAAAAGAAAATACGTTTCATATACAAAAACTATGAGACATAAACGCAGAATTATGTTGGTATAAATACTGCTCGTATACCAAAGAAAAAGATACTTGTTTTGTGGTGTTATTGCATTGTTCACAAAAGTGTAGTGCTGCATTGAATGGAGGTGTTCCACATTCTTGCGTGTTGTGTATTTTATAAATCTACAATATTCAGATAACTGTACCAACCTCATATCCCTCCTTTAGTAGATTTGAATTTAAAGCAAAAAATATACAATTACAAATATGAATGGAATATACAATAACTAATTATTAGTTCTTGCACAGAATATCAAATGCACAAATTCAACTAAGCATAACTTGATTTAATACATATTGTTACAACAGATATGGATTAGTTCATACATGGATTATAGTTGCTAAAACAGAAACCAAAATTAAATATCTGTTATACGAGCCAATGTTAAAATGAGACTTAAGCTTATCTTGTTTACCAGATTAGCAATACACGTGAAGCTGGTTATGAATTCAAAATTATTATTGTAATATCAATAGTTTATGAAAATTGAGAATTATGTTTTATGAAACCATATCACAGCACCACACAGTTAATAATAAGTTACTATTAAACAGAATCTTTTCCTACGCTGAATTTGCTAACTCACCCGCTGCTTATCCTAAAATAAATTAACGATTTTCATAATTTAAATGAAATATCCAAATGTTGATGTAAGAAACTAATTGATTAATGTTTTTAGAACATTTTTTTTACACATACGCTATAACTCTTTCATCAATTTGCACAAAATTCTTACCTCTCCTTCACCATTTGCTTGCTCCGTTGATTTCTCAGGGTAGACACCAGCTCTGAGGAATGATGCTTTCCAAGAATCAACGTCATCTTGCGTTTCACAGCTCAGTTCAAGTTGTTTGTAATCCTTATAAACATTTCTGCCTTCTGGATTAAACAAAGCAAACAAATGACGTCGGGACATAAATCCTTGCTCTAAATCACGCAACTTTAAACCATCCAACGGCAACATGTATTTCTTTTCACGTTCCTTTAAAGATAGCAAAAAGTGCAAGTTAACGATAATCAGTCTTACGTACTTTCATTTCACAATAAGTTCGAAAAATGATCAATGATATTTACTTCCTCATCTTTGAACCAAGAAATGCTCTCTGATGTTAAAACAAACCAATAATCTCTTGAGCCACCCTTCATGATACCAAGATTATGTATGCACATATACCCTTTCCGTATTACTTGGTTGCCTAATGTGTGCCGCCCAGCTTTAACAGCGTTTTCTGATGATTGTTGCGCACTGTAACACAAAATGTAATGTATAATGAAACAGCAAATAAAAAAAAATATATATATATACTCAAGTGCAAAATGTATTATAGGAACTTGGCACAAGAACTGTTTATTGGCCAGCTGTAGTAAAAAAACTAGCAGGGTAAAATCCTAGCATCAGATTCCGATGAAATACATAATGTCCAGGCTAATCATGTTAATTTTGAATTTAATTCTCTACAAAGAGGAAGCTTTGAATTATATAATAATCACATTCTTGCAAAAATATGCTATGATATAAAAGCAGCAAGTAAATATGGACAGCACATCTTCACGCACATATTTTATATATATATAATGATAGGCTAAATTTTATAAATTCGGTGAACAAAAAAAAATTACCTTTAGACCACATGTTTTATATACATATAAATATATATATATATATGTATGTGTGTGTATATATATATATATATATATACATATATATGAAAACTACCACATACAGTCACAATCTTTTCATGCATATAATTATTCATACAGCTTTAGAAGTCAAGTTTGTAGGTATACTTTTGGATAGACATACAAAAAGTAACACAAAGGTATCATGAATATATATATGGCTATCATTTAATTAACACTTTTGTAATTTTTCATATCATAGTGCATAAAGGATTGCATAAGCGCATATTACACTCATGATGAATAAAGTGAAAGATGATGGAACTAAGACTTGATGTTGCTGTATGAAATATACAACTTATGACATTCATGAATGATTTAAGTTAATTGATGATCAGTATGTCTTATAATATATTAAATCGATCAATACAATTGTATTAAAACTAAACTATCTTTCAATATGTCAATATTTTAATATTAAAAAAAAATACAGCAGTATCTCTTGACGTAAGGAAGAGAAACATAATAAAGCAGCTAAAAAATAAAAATAAAAAAATAAAAAAAATTGTATACTACATGGTTTTCATAGAAATCCTGATTCCTTTAGTAACTGTCCTAGCGTCACAAAAAACTGTTTTTTTTACAAAGGTATGAATATCACTTAATACATGTATGATATACAATTATGAGTTGTAACACATTGTGTGCATATTTTAGTTTCACATTCAATATCATCGATCTATATTTGTCTAACATATGTTTATTAGCATATCTATTATTTTGAATACTATAAGCCTTATGATTAAAAAGAAAGCTCAACAGCAGTTTTTCATATTACAATGAGCACTAAGAATATTCATACGCTAATGAGTGCAAAATTAGAATGTTTAAAAATCTCAATCTGAATTCACTTTGAAAGACAATACAAATGTATGTAATCAGTATCTTTTGCAATATGTGATATCCCAGAATATGGGAGAACAAAATCGAGCTGGATATTACTATGCTGCAGTTTGCATATTGTATTAATAATGACTTAAACTTAAAGCTAGGAAACATTAAAGGAAGAATAAGCATAAGAAAGAAAGAGCGTGAAAATGGAAAGGGAAGAAAAATGTAGTGTAAATCTTTGTTCCAATGTATTTTAATATTCTTACCTTGCATTATGGCTACTGGCTGCCGCGCTGCCGATATAATTAAATAACTTTTTTAATTGTGAAGTATAAAGAAGTTGGTCATGAATAGAAATATATGCCAAGAGAAGTGTCATGTTACGTGATACAGGGCAATGCATACATATGCATATATATATATATACAAGTATACATATCATGAACATCTGCTCTAATCTGTTTGATAAATATAAATTAGATATAACGTTTCCAATTGTATGCTTTGCCCGTGATGATGTAAGAAATCATATTATGAAATTTGATGGCATATGCTTATCAGCAACATCATTGTTTTTGTGTAAAATAATTATGCGTTTTTTAAAATCTAAATTCTAAAAAAATAAATACCTAAAAAAAAAGGAAATAGCCATGATATTTCCCAGGGGCACTCATTAAAAAATAAGAAGTATAGATTCTTAACATATACGTGAGAAATAATTGACCTGAAATAAGAAGAATGTAACATGTGCTGATGCAATTCTTAAAATTACCCCATTTGCATATACATGTATATGTATATATATTGCGATTTAAGATGTTTGCTGTATATCTGTTATATTTTTAATCATAAATACAAATTTTGAATTTCATATAAAATTTCTACCCAAAACAATACAGATTCTATGTTATTATATTTACAAATACCCCTGAAAATGTGATAAATAATGTTATAATCTTAGTTGATAAGCTATCTGAATCATAGCTGGATTAAACTAAAGAAAATACAAAATTAAGTTTACTACTCACAACTAAAGAAGGGCAGCAGAAATAAATAAAAATAAAAGTATGAGAGTGAAACTAAATTTAGCAGTTTGTGTATAACGTGTCCAGCGTCATACAGATATGCAACAAATAGGTAGATAGCAATGGACCTAGTAATATGTGCCCCTATCAAATATTAGAAACGTATACTTTGATACTATGATGATCAAAAAAAATTTGCCTGAAAATATCTCATATTAAGCATTCTACAAAATGTGACTGTTGCGCAACATGCACTGGACATGAAAATGTATAGATAAATGTTTTATAACTTTGACAAGATTAAAAAAAAATTGTCAAGCAAACTAATAAAGACATTAATGTTATATGCACTTTGTGTCTTATATCACTGTATGTCATTTATATCGAAGCAAGTTTTCTTTTCTTTTTACTCATTAATATAATATTTTATTGCACTGTTTGTTTCTTTTTTTTTATAAGAAAATAAATTATTATGTTTGCTTGTCTACACCTTCAATTTGTGTTTATCATGCACTACAGTGAATAATAATGCTCTTACAATATCAACAGTGTGTAAGCATGACCTGAATGTTCATTTACTTCTCTCTTTTGAGAAATCCTAAAGGCAATGATATATGTATGGTACGTTGTAAACTGTTTAAATAAATTCTACTATACAGCGTGATACATGAGAATGTAAACACTGCGGATAATTTATAGAATAAACTGACATTGTTAAAATCAGAAATACCAGAAATCCATCAACGTAAATAAACTAGAAACTATAGCTGCAGCCATGAATATAACAAAAACAACATATAGCGCTAAATGTACGATTGTATGAAAGTTAAATTCTTGTATCATATATTGTACTTTTATAAATTGTGACAAGATCTGGAATAACATATACTTTATTGTAGAGGAGTAAAAGTTCACTTACTTAGCAAAACCAATGAAATCTTCATGATTCGTATTCATATACGCAAGTTCGCAATCAACCAAAAGTACCAGCTGCTCCTTGCATAACTGCTCACGTTGCCTAACATGTGTAGTTATAATACGTTCAGTTTCTTCCCTTAGTCTAGGATAGCGTGACATCTGGAAAACAAAACAAGACAAATTTTACTGGCCGTTTAATTTCAACAGGAATAGCTCTTGTAGGAGATACTTACCCTATCTGTACAAATACGCACAACATTACTAAGCTCTTGCACAACTAAATCCACACATTTCAGACTAGGCTCCTTGAGCCTATTTATTTGTTTTTTGACTATGGCTTCAAAGGCCATATCAGGAGTGAATAACCCTACTCTGATACCTGTAATTTTATACTGCATTAAGTATTTCCTCTTAAAGTATAGTAAAGTGATACATATAAGCAGACAAATATTATTTAAAATCTATAATCTGTGTACTGAATAAAATTTACCATGAATATTTCTAATCGCAAAAGCAATTTCTCTTCTAAGCTCTTTTTCATCAAATTCCATCTTAACTATTTCAAATGGGAAGCGTTCATGAAATAGTCTGTTTATTTTAGCACCTCCACTTAGCTCATTGGTATTGATTTGTGCGGAACCAGAACCTTCTATAGTTCTTTCGAAATCTGATTGAAGCTGTTGTATCATCCTTAAAAATAAATGTATTTTAATATGTGCACTCGAGGTTTCTGTATGCAAAATTGTATCAAATGGGTAGAGAGTCTTGATTTTATCTAACATGACACAGTGTTCCAATAAAGCATGTTATATGTTTCGCAGATCTTTGTTATTCTAAGAAAACTGCATACATTTCTCAAATATTCATGAATGTTTCTTTCTATCAATTAGTAACTTGCATATTAATGTGTTAGAATGAGTATAGTTAGTAACCACAGCTATTTTTGACGATTAAAGAGAATTGTTCTGTATCAACACTGTAAGACAGTTTATAATAATGAAACAAAGCACATCATCAATTAAACAAAAATACTACATTTCCAATCTGTATAATGTTAAAAGATGCATGCAGACTGCACACAGTGTATTAAAGGAAACCTGATGTAGGATGACAGGATACCTACATATATAATTGAATAGATCTGAAAAATAAGAAAAGAAAATGGTCTAAAGTTTCAGGACCCTCCACCCATCAAAAGAGCACAAAGTCAGGCGTATTGTACAATTAACCCTTTGTTCTCTACTTTTTATTGGTATTTCTGCATACAAGTAGAAAAAATAAAAACTAATAGATTCACCACTTTCCTGAAGGAATAAAAGTAATTACACTTTTATCGTGCTCATATTAAATAAGAATTATAACAGTTCATTTCATTGATTTTTATATAATACAAAGGGTTAATAAACATTTTTAAGTTACGAAACATTGAAGTATATGTCATTTTGTAAGTACATGTTTGTGAAACATTTTTGATTCTTGTTAAGCAAATTCTGGGAATCATAGACATCATATCTTTTAAACAAATAACATCTTATATGAACCCAGTTAATCATCAAGTGTACTTACTGTAGCATAGCTTTGGTCTTTATAGCAGGATCATCAGGCCTAAAGTGTTTATATTGTTCTACATCTTTCTCTAAGGCAAGTTGCTGTTTTTGCAAACGGTCTCTTAATGCTGGCAAGGTATCCCTTATATGATTCGTCAACTGTTGATTCAAAACCCTCTGCAAATACGGAGTGCCTAACCTGTCTGCTAAGTGCCGATAAGATGGATGACTGAAGAAAGAAATTACATTATATGTTAATTTTCAAAAACATCTATTACTTATAAAGTCAGGGATTTATAAATACTATACCTTAGAAAAAATTTTCGTTCAGCTGCTAAAGCATTTTTTATATCCTTTCTCCCTTCTATATCTTTTTGACTTCTATTCACGACACCTATATAGCCTCTCCTCAAAGGCAATAATTTATTCTCCAAGATATCTCTTGCATCAGTTCCATCGTCCATAAGATCCAATTTAGTTATAACACCAATTGTACGTACACCTGATATAAAATAACTCAAGTATACACATGGTACAATGCTTAATATTTCAATGTTGATATAAATATGGTACAATACATACCCTGAAGATCAACCTCTTTAGCAAGTTTAAGAGCATCACTGTTAGCCAAATCTGTATTTGCTGGTGTGACTGCCAATATAAGGCAGTTTTCCCGTTTTATAAATTGAAAAATCATCGCTTTAATTTGAGCTTCTATGTCAGCTGGTTGATCACCTATCGGTACTTTTGTAAGACCAGGTAAATCGATCAATGTTAGATTCAGAACTGTAATGAAAAATGATAATTGATTACTCCGTGATGTACTGTCTTTTAATTGGACACATGTGTTACAGAAAAAAGTATTTACCATTAGGTGAATATACTCTCAGATTTATGGGTATATTAGAAATACCCTTATTACTCCCTGTCACCCTATCTGTTTCAGCTTCAATTTCCTTACGTACTTCTTCAAAGTCAACAAATTTCTTTCCCTTGCAGTGCAAAAATTCTGCATACTCTATAGACAAACAATTTGTAGACAAATATAATAAAACCATAATAGAGCAATGTTACATATAATTATGTTGAAATGTCTAGTTTTAATATGTATTGCAACAAAGTTTGCACTGAAATGTAATTTCTATGTAAATGTGACTTTAGTTACAAATGACCGTACGTCCAACCTTCTGTTTATCATAAGTTCAGTGTCACAGGAAGAGTGATAATTTGATGACAGTTGAAGAGGTGGACTGTCTGGCTTATATGATTTGTGCTGATGAAGCCTTGGATTTGTAGAATGTATCAAGTGCATGGAATTATCTCAGTCCGATTAGTAGAAGAATTCAATGTAATACACAAAAACTCTTTTGCAATACAAAAAAATCAAGAAGACTATAGAGATAACATAATCAAACTGCCAAAGCAATGTATTATTAAGAGGGGAAACATGAATTATCACCAGAGGTGAATGAATAGATAAAGTAACATGTATTTCAATTGAACACATTACAACAATTTTCACACACCGCAATAAAAATGATGATCATGAAATCTGCGAATATAAAACATTACAATTACAATAAATGAGTTATGCAGAAACGAACAAAATTTCTCGTTGGAACGACTATCTTAGAAAGTAACAAAAAAGACTGCTTTTATTTAAACAAAAACTTTTCTGTGATTCTGGGTAGTGGTAGTTATTTTATGGGCTATTACGCCTAATATGACTCACCAGTTGCACTGTTAATCAATTGTAAGATAAGTGGTCTTCTAGTTACAATGCCCGATCCTCTAGGCAAAAAATCTCTGAAAAAGAAAAAAAAACAGACATTAAAAATTGTCTCGATCTCATTGTCTCAAGATTTGAACAAAGATATAATGCTGCATAGAAAATACTTAAAAAATGAATTAATAAAGGAAAATTACAGAATAATCTTGATTATAGCAGGATTTGTAGTTCGGTAATATGGTTTGGAATTCAAACTTTGTCTATTATTCTTAGAATCTATTTCTCACCGTGCTATTTTTTTTCATTACATAAGCTTATGATTACATGAATTTACATAGAACATTACACATTGGTAATTTCACTGTGCGGCATTAACTTTCCTGTGAACAACTTGTGTCACTTTATAGGTGCATCATTCATGAATAGGAAAATCTTATATTAAGAACTCACTATACAATACTGATTCACCATATACTACCTAAAGCGATTAAAGAACGTGCTTTTTTCGAGGCTTATACCAGGATAAATTGGAATTACAGGTTTGACATATGCAACCATGGCAGAAAGAAGAGATATTTCGGATGATTTTGCAAAATGATAAGGATCGATAGCTCTACGATATGAAGGAAGAATGGGCGTTTGACAGGTCGCTGCGTGGGCGGTTGCACGTCGCAGGCCGCGCTTCGTTCTTTTGTGTGACGATTTATGGAGTAAAGATATTCAAAGCAGGGCAACGTATTAAACGACTTTGCGTCTACAATGCATCATAACGTAATATGAATCTAGCGCTCTCCGCCACGCCTTGGTGCGAACGTATACCTGCGGCTCTACGAACGCCCTGAATCATTCTAAGTACGATGAAACCCTTCAGACATTAGGGATTAAAACTATACTCACTTGCCGACAAAGTTTTCGAGAACCGAGCTCTTTCCCGCACTCTGTCCGCCCACCACCGCAATTTGCGGCAGATCCAATTGCATGTGCACCCCGAGCTGCGTGAACGCATCCTGGAGCTTGTTCACGATCGGGATCAGTTGTTCCATACCAGTGTTCCCTGCCATTTTCCTAGGATCGCGTGGCTCACTTGGCCAAGTGCACGATCGTTCTCGATGTTACGGCTGCGTTCCGTCGGCGACACCGAACTGCCACCACTTCAACGCAGAACCGCCGAGGGGTGGCTGCCAGAAGTGATCCTATCCGTTTTCGTAAGGCACGCACTACCAAAATGGCCGATTTTGCGAAGGCACCTCGTTATACGCCGTATTTCACAGCATTTTTATCAGTATACTACACGCGCACGGGTTACTGAACGAGGATATCGAGCTCCGGACCTGCTGCGAGAAAGTCACACCACGATCCACCGCAGGCACTATGTTAGCATAAATGAGATTCGGCCTACAGACTCAGGCACGTAACGTTTCAATCGATAATCGAAGCGTGCGCACAAGCGCCTTCGCTGTGACCCACTTTTGGCCGCGAGATAAAATCCATATCGTCCTCCGTTGCTGACCTTTTTCCACGTCCCACGTTGATTCGCTATCCGAAGAAGCTGGAATGCCCAATTTTCAGCTTCGCGGCTCGTCGATATGATGTACCTCTTTCCTATCACTTTTTTCCGCTTCGGAGAAATGAAGTTTCCAATACAGCGAACGTACTGTTTTGAATATCACGCGGCAAGGATTTTTACTGGCGCGTAACTTTGATAATATGATGAGTGTGTCGGGCCTTGACCAATGGGAACGTCACATTCGAGATTTCGTATTTGCAAAAACGAGTATGCCGTTGGCGATTCGTCTTTGATTTTCATTAACCGATTCTTTGCATTCTATGAAATTGATGGGTAAGGCTAAATTTTCGTTTGTACCGTATAAGGCGGGAAGAATTTTTAGCTCTGCCCGATTAAGGTGATAAATCCATATTTTCCATTGACGTATGTATTTTATGCAAAGCGTTACTCAAGATAAGAGATAGCATAGATATATGCAATACCTCGTTACATCCCTTCGGAGATGATCGATTGATGGATGTAAATTTGTACACGGTGTACAATCCGTAAGTATCAGTCAAAACCAATCTAGACATGGATATTGAATAATCGATAATACATAGATAGATATATTTTATCTTTAGACAATTAAACTATGATAAAAAAGTTTGATATCCACATTTCTGCTATGCGTTTGCGTACTTGCATGACGCGTTGATTGTATATGACGTTTTGCATACGAAGCGCAATCGCAAAGTCCCTAGAATTTCTGAAGCACCATTGGCTTTTCGCAACGAATCAATATAAGCTGCAATCGTATGAATTAGGTTTAAGAATACCGTTTACTACCAAATCAGAACGAAAAATAACACGTGCTACGCTTTCTAAAATCTGGACAATGAACTATACCGAGCATTAATTCTTTAATTCTTGCTTGTCATTTAACGATATATGGAATTCTATGTATATGTTGTATAACTGACGATTGTGGTTATAAGGATACAATCACGTATAAATCCTTGGAAAAAATATATTAATTTATACTATAAGCAATACTTTGAATCGGCAACTTGGTTAACATTTTGAGATATCAGTTCACTATCTTGAATGCTGATAGTGATTCTATCACAAAAGAAATGTAGTACATAAAGACACTGATATGAAACTGGCCGTCTTTTCTAATTCGCTATTTGTGTAAAAACGCGTGATAACCCGGTTATTAGGTTCATTTGCATCGAATTTTTCTAAAACACGAGCTGAAAAGAGAGATGTATGAAATATCTGGAACACGATGTTGCATGGAGAGGTAAAATGAATTCAAGAAAAATTACGCTGATTTCTATTACACTGTACTAATAAAAAGTGTCGCCATTTAGAGTTCTCAATCATTTTGTATAAAAAATTTGAATATACCTGATAACTTTTTTAATTAATTTTTGGATCAAATACGGTTCCGATTGCTTTTTAAAATAAATAATATTTTTCCTTCCCACTTGGCGTGCATCCAAATTTAAAACAAGTTAGTGAAACTGGCTACGGTGTTATTCGAATTTACGAAAAAGTGAGGGTCCGCAGAAGTTAGTTAGGTGGTACCCCTGATCTGTCTCTCTGATTTTGGAGGTCTCTTGCGGAGAAATTAAGTAACCTCCGAGAGAAAGAAACAAATCGATACGACAAGAGCGTGTGGGACAGGGACTGGAGATATGAACGAACTAGGCTAGCAAATTTCAGTTTCAGACTTTCTGAAGTGAAAATGTAATGATTCCTAATGAATTTTGTTTTGAAGAAGCTTTATACGTGTCATAAGAAAAGCATGTTCTCCACTTTTAGAAATTGGCTGAAATTTTCTCAAAAATAAATGCAAAGTTTTGCGTAGAAAAAATTTTTTGCTTGTGTTATTTTTAAAAATTTGGGCAACATATATTTGTTCGCAAAATTTTTCTCGATACGAATATAACAATTATTATGCCTTTCAGTCGAAATTGTGGCCAAACATTACGAGGCGCGTTTCCCATAAATGCAGCGAAACTCGCGCCTCTATCGGAGAGGAATTAAAACATAGGCAGGACTGCATGTACACTTTTCGAGAGCCCGGGTGCAAGAATTCAAATTTTTTTTGCACAATTTTAAGAAAAACGCATGATCTCAAACAAAAATGAAAGTAGTGCCCTATACTTTACGTAAATGTGGAATAAACACAATAACGACACAAACATAATTTTTTTTTATTTATTTTTTTTTACATCATTATAATAACTCTCTCCTTTTTCCCTCTTTTTTCATCTCCTTTCCTGATTCTCTGTACCCCACACACACTATTGCGTGGGGCGTGATCACGAAGAGGCTGCGCTTCCCACGCTATCCCACGCTATCAATTTTTAAAACTAATACCCTCCTTTCCTATCTCCTCATATTGGCAGTAACTTCTATTAGTTTCCCTAATATTATATTCGCATGTTTCTATGAACAAATGCAACTAAATATGTCAATATGTATTACACCGATCATGATTATAAACTTCTGCGCAGTTTATAAATCGCGCGCATGTCAATCGTAGAGTTGATAAATCAGGTCCAGGAATGCTACCGCTTGGCACCTCCACGTTTGTATTCCAGCTTCTCCTTGTTCCCCTATGGGGATCGCTGAACAAATTAATGAGTCCGAGTGTATATTTCTATATGCAATAATGCCCCTACAACGTTTGTGGCTTCGACTTCGTGCGGCTAATTCTATCGAGCGAGAAGATTTTCTTTATTCGGCAACGTTGGAAGGCAACGTCGCAAATTAGAGCGAGACATATCGAGTGCGAATGAGACACGTTGGGAGTGAGAGAGGCGTGATTAGATCGAGTGAGATATATTAAAATGTCGGAAAGATGGGGGACTAGCGCGGGCATTCGCTGACCATGCTACGGCACTATTCGGTTAACGCGGGCTCGTTTCTCTGGAGCTTCTCGATTTCTCTACCTGAGGCCCCCAGAGTCAACTCGGGATTTGCTAGTGCTTCCTGCGGACCCTTAAGTACGTAAGTAGTGCGTGAGGGCGCGATCAGTATTTTCCTACATTTACGAGTCCAAAATGTCAGACATCGATAAATGGATAGAAATTGCAAAAGAATGCAAGTACCTACCCGAAAATGACCTTAAGGTAACTAATATATGCTGATATATATTTATTACAAAATTTGCTGCATATTTGTCGATCGTTGCTTTCAATAGTTTGCCTTTAACGTTGCTCAAGGGTTACTTGTACGCTATGCATTTCCTTCAATAATTAAGTTAATTTTATTATTTCCAATAGAAACTCTGTGACATGGTATGTGATTTATTGCTGGAGGAGTCAAATATCCAGCCTGTATCCACTCCGGTAACAGTATGCGGAGATATTCATGGTCAGGTAAGTTTAATATTTCCTGTCTAACCTCTAACTTCCGTACGATGTTCGCGACAAATCTTCACGGTTACGTCGAAGATCGAGGCAGCCGCCTCTACTATATCTCCTTTTGACGTTGTCCGTTTTCTTTCAGTTTTACGATCTGGAGGAATTGTTTCGGACAGGGGGTCATGTACCAGATACGAATTATATATTCATGGGAGATTTTGTAGATAGAGGGTATTATAGCTTAGAAACATTTACCCGCCTACTCACACTTAAAGCTAAATGGTCTGATAGAATAACATTACTCCGAGGAAATCACGAGTCTAGGCAAATCACCCATGTTTATGGATTCTATGGTTAGTATATATTATACTTTATTGACATGCTAAAATATGATGTCATTGAATGTTTCTTATGTATGTTTTATTGTAACGTCTGAAAAACGTATATTTATCTGTTGACAGATGAGTGTCAAACTAAGTATGGCAATGCAAATGCATGGAAGTATTGTTGCAAGGTGTTTGACTTGCTCACGGTTGCTGCCGTAAGTATACACTGTTATCTACTAAAAAAGATACAAATGTTTTATCACGTTAGGAAATATATTTGTTTAGTTAATTGATGAACAAGTACTATGTGTACATGGAGGACTATCGCCGGTTATTAGGACATTAGATCAAATTAGAACGATTGAAAGAAATCAAGAGATTCCACATAAAGGTACGTGCACTTTCGATATACAGAATTAACGAAATACTGAGGATATTCTAGTTTTAATTTGGTATTGTTGCAGGTGCTTTCTGCGACTTGGTTTGGTCAGATCCAGAGGATGTAGAAAATTGGACGATCAGTCCACGCGGTGCTGGTTGGTTGTTTGGAAGTAAAGTTACTTACACGTTCATGAAGATAAACGACCTGAAACTTATTTGTAGAGCTCATCAATTGGTGCACGAAGGTATGCATTATTGCACGCTCATTGAATGGCTCAATTATTCTTATTCTGGCCACTTATAAAAATATGTGTAAAATTTGTAACAAAGGATGTAATGGATTAACGTATTTATTTACTTTTTCAGGATACAGGTACATGTTTAATGAAAAACTTGTAACAGTTTGGTCTGCTCCAAATTATTGTTACCGTTGTGGCAACATAGCTAGTATTTTGCAATTCTCATCTGTGGAGCAGAGACAACCAGTGCTGTTCCAGGCAGTGCCTGACTCTGAAAGAGTAATTCCACCCATAATCACCACTCCATACTTTTTGTGATCTAACTTAGTGGTCCATTTGTTTGGATGCAGAAGAAAGGTGTCTGCGTCTAGACTTTACGGAAGTACATGACTGTCCCTTTGTTTATGGACACAGGCTGGTACTCTGACGGCGATGAATTTTTAAGGCGTACCAAAAAGTCATATTTTACTTAGTATTTTAATTGTTTCTAAAATTCTTCGATGCTTTTGTGAGAAAATGTATCACTAAAAGAGCAGGTTTATCATGTGATTACTTGTTCAGGGAATGTTCTTACACGTTTTTTAAAAACTTTACCAATTTTTGTATGTTGGAAGGCTAACTTTTATATATAGCACCTGCCATTGCATCAGCCTGATTTCTCTAGTTTAAAACTGTTTCGCATCGGAGTAAGTATGAACACTCTGTGGTTTAGACGCTTTTGCTGTCTACTGTGTACATTCTGTAGAGCATTCGCATCTCAGAGAAGCATTATTATGGACTTATCGTTCAAAGGGCTAAGAGCTTCTAAGTAATTTATGACAATGAACAGTAAAAGGTCCAGTTACGTACGGATGAAGATATAAAAAATATCATTGAAACATTCCGGTAAGGGAGAGCCTCTGAGTATAGTGAATGCTCAATTGATATTAAGATCGTTGTGCGTAGAATTCAGGTTTATTAAAGCGTGAGCATATATACTATTGTTAAGGTCTTCCTGAGTATGTAAATGATCTGTTTCTGGGTTAGATACTGTGTGTGCTGCGTGCAATTCTTTTAATTCTAGATGCGCAATCAGTGTTCTTAGCAGCATAAATTCGGCGCTTCTGCCGTGGTACAAATAGAATGTAGCAGTAGCCAAAGTTTTCCTGCCTAGGTAAGGAAATTCGGTAAGAATATTATATTATATATTGAATTCTTGTTATTATTTCTATGCACATCATAATTTTACATCTTGATCGAATAACTTTTGGCTCAATATCATCATGCAAAAAAAAACCTTAATATATCGCCATTCTTTTCGAAATAATCGGCCTTTTTTAGCCACGTTTCTCTTCTCTGTGTACAAAGCAATGGTTTGAAGACTATTATATTCTCAGAATCTTTGTACAGTTTCCACATCGTATGCCAAATCGCTGTTGTACTGAATAATCGTAATAGCTAGATTGTCATAAGTTTGTTAATGTAGGGAGCAACTTTTAAAAACCGAGACCTTTAGCAATGTGCCTCTAAATTAATAAGCGTTTGTGTAATATAATGATACGATATTGATATATAATTAATGGAACGCACCGGCCATTGCGTATCATAAGCCTGAATTCTGACCATCGATTTGCTAGCTCATGATATTCCTAACCGATCACAGACCCGACAAATACGGCATTGGCATTGGCACTGGCTGTCAAGTTAAAACTACTCTATTTTGAATTTTGTGATATAGATCGATCGGGGCCTGTAAAGATTACGTCGACGTTTATAACGATTCTCCATGTCGGATCGTTTAAAAATGTTTTGAAGACTCGTTATTTCAAGAAGTATAGTCAACTTTTGAACAGTGCCTTCAGAACTGTAACATGACGGTCTACTAGAAATAAATACTTTCTACCGACGGATAATCATAGACGAACTAAGACGGATCATACAAGTAACAGAGAGCTTAACACAGACGAGTATGAGGAATTTTCTTCACATTTTTACATTGCGAGGTGTATCATTGGTGTCCCTTGATAATCGTATTTCTCAAGCTTTTATTACATTGTAAGATACTTCGGAAGGAAATTCTATTAATTTACTTCGTCGTTTTTACATTTTACAATATCGTTATCACAAATGCGATTTGCTTACGCCGCGATTACCACAATATACGATCGTACAATTTTATATACTTAATTTATATAACTGATATCGCGCTAAATAGAATACGCACGAGCTGAGGCACGGAGAGTGTGTTACAAACTCGACTCATCGGATTTGCAGCCTCTAAATCGTAAAATCGAGGTGATGATGGGAATGCCTGCGTGATACGGATATCCTAGAAATCTTAAAGTATTAGCCTCTGTGTCCTCCGAGGTATTCGCAGCACTCACCTTTGAAATGCCTCTGTCTGTGATCGCTTTAATCTTATCGAAGTGTCCAAGCGCTTGCTACTCACATCGGCGATCTCGTGAGAATAACGGTAATGACATTAAATAATGAGACTAATAATTTAGCTTAACGCTCGGTGCAGGAGCTTGAACACTGCGCATAATCCTTAAAGATCTCACAGGTAGACAACATTTTAACGATCATCATGTACCTTGAAAGTATAGACTTTGTTATGTTAATGTAATGAAACGTCTGTAATAAAAATGCGCAAAAATTGCAATTGACATTATCAATAATACTCCCGACGTTATCATTGTGATACGCAAAAGTACAAATATCTCGAAAGCTATATGCTCTTGTAGGCGTGGGTGTGGTAAATAAACGTTACAACGACACTTATTCATCTTTAATCAGTTTATTTACTTGTAATAATATTATTTTCATCGTATATATAATAATTCTATTTACTCCTTACTATTTATATATAATAATATAATGTATTTATGTTCATTATGTATAATATATTATCTACATTTATAATCCCTATGAAAGGCATCTCCAAACAGACTTCAGATTTACTTTTTTTTTTAAAATATCTTATTTATTCATAAAAATACAGGGGGTTTACGCGCCAACTGTGAAGTCCACCCTGCTTTGCCTGGAACCGGTAGCCCGTACTGATTGCGCTCACCGCAGGGCTCATCCTCGAGAGACCGCCCAATAACCATTTTCGAATCTTGCGCGCCTTCGTCCGACGAAACGCGCGAACGCGACGCGCGATTAACAACTACCATAATGCATCATAATCACATGTATTGCCGATATCCTTCAACGCCGGATGCAAAAGCTCGCGCTTCCCGCTTCGACACCCCCCCCTCCCTCGAAATTCGGTAACAAAAGAAATGCAACAAAAATGCAACGGCCGGTAGTCGACAGTGGATACCTATGACATCGTGTCCTTTTAAAAACTAGAAAACCCTTAACAATACAACGCGTTCTTTTCTCCACCGACTAGACCATTTTCACTCGCAACGTAAGCATATTCGTTGGCCCGCGTAACGATTCTCCAATTTTCTCCATCATCGGACGACCACAAGGAGGATTTCTATACGTAATCGTACGAAGGCCACGCGGCACGGGCCCCGCGCAAAATCGGACTAGCAATTTAAAGCGACATCCTCGCGAGCAATTGGATCAGCGCGAATGATCCGAGGAGATGTCGCGGTTACAGGGACGAAAGAAAGAAGGGGAAAAGTGGCTCGCAAATTCTCGAGCACAATAGCGACGAGGGAGATCGTGGCTTACGAGAAACACGGTGGGCCCCTGCTCGGCTCGCGGTTTTGACGATCGACACGGAGGATCGAGGAGAGTCGAATTAGGCGGAGCTGTCCGAAGGGCGGCAAGGGATTCGGCGGCGGCAGTCAGTTCCGGGCAGAGCGGCGATTCACACGGCGCCCAAATCTCAGTTACAAAAGGAATAGTCGAAAGTAAACGAGATGATAAAAATGTACTTCCTAAACGTAGGTAGAAATTGGTAACTTTGACTCACTCATTGAAAAAGTATCTTTCTTGCTAATCCGGCACTCGTGCTTCCTTCTGCCCGTCGTTTTTGGGTTAACGTTTGCATTTCGCGTTTTCTTTCGATGTGATCGTAACAAGAGACGGGTGCGTCGGTGTTTCCAGTGCCGTGGAAGCGATGGTGCGCGGCGATCGGGAGTTCGAGCCTCGAGAGTCTCTTCCTAACCGGGCGCGTGTGGAGCGAAAAAGCCGTACGAGATTCGTCGGGGGATGCTGGCGGGTCGAGGGGCGCGAAGGGCGGCTGAAATGATCTTTGAGTACATCGTGACAGACTTTAAAGGGACCGTGAACCGTGGAGGGTGCCTCGATCTTTCGGATGCGTGCGCGGTGTACAAGTTTCAAACGTAGTACGCGATTAACGTTGTTTCGCGCTGTCCTTACGATAACCACGTGCTAGGAACGAATTCGCAGAGTGAACGGAGATTCCTAAATCCAACGTGTCGCGACATAAAGATCCGCTCGAGCACGATCGCTTGCTCGTGTGGCACCAGAAACACAACGCCGTCGCTTGGTACTACGTAAGAGCAGGTATAACACGGAATTATACAAAGACAGGACTAGTACTTTCAACATAGTTATTATTAAACCTTTCGTACAATATGTACAAAGTTAAACCCGCAAACGAGAGGCATGTGTTTATTTTTTTTCTTTTTTAAATTTCTTCTTTGCTCAGTAGACTCTCACTCGCACTTAAATATTAAAGGTTGGGCATAATAATACTCTTGGTAGTATAATGCCCTAAGTCTTGCTGATCCAACGCATTAGCTCTCCCGTAAGCAGCTGCTGTACTCCCAGACATCGGTGCACATTTTTTTTACACACACTGTACGTATGTGTGTATATATATATATACAGGTATATGTATACGCACATATATATACACATATACGCACGTATGCTTGTATGTATAATATAATATATAAGACAGTCCGATGCGGCGCTTTACCTATAGTTTTATTCCCCTTCCCCTTTTTTATTTGTTCTCTCGCGACCGACGGCACTGCCACTCGTATGTACATACTAGCAATAAATAGGACGAGACACGAGAAAAAAAAGTTCTTCGCGGGAAATACCTCCTTTCTTTTTTTTTCATACGAAATAACGACAACGAAGGAGAAAGAAGATCCTAAGGGTATAGTCGTAGGAGGAAGAGAGGAAAGAAACGAACACCCGACAGCGCGTTCTTTTTCGCGATACGTATTGCACTAGATACAAGATAATTCTAAGGCGAAATTGATCTGCCAAAGGTACGGAATCCTCGTACATCTACGATAAAAGGAAGATAAGAAGTCACTCGGTTAGAGCCGTGTTATCACGGAGTGTCCGCCAATGGTCAGGTTCGATTAATTTAGCGAGGTTTTTTTTTACACGCGCGACCTCATGGACCATCCAATTGAACACAGAGACGAGCGTACGTTGATGTCCGGGGAATACAGGAACCGTTACTCCCAGTTCCTTAACTTCAAATAATATACATGTTTACCGTATGAAGTATCTCATTGTTAGTTAAGTCTTATAGTATGGACAAGTATCCTTAGGCTAGTAGGCCCAAGGTCTGTGTATAGTTCATGTTCATTTTTCGAACGTGCGCTCACGATCGCGGGTGCAAGTCGGTGATCATACCCGGATGAAAAATGCAGCGCGTACTTTATTTCCATCTTAATTTTCGATACGAAATTATGAGACTCCACGGATATTCGAGACTGTCATTGGCTTCGAAGATCGCGATGAATTCGAGAAAAAAAAAATATATATATTCGACGGGGATGACAATTTGAAAAGGATCGAGACACGTGAGAAAAACTTTTTGACGAGAGGAGAGGAAAGCCCATCCACGCACTTGGGATCGTGAGCGTACCAGCGATTAGCGCGTTTTTTTTTTACGATAACTTCTATGGAGGCAAGATGAAATAATCACGTCGATGCGCGGGATAATCATTACATGCGTATACGAAGAGCGATATTTTCCAAGACACGAACGACGTTTCGACTGGCGTCAAACACCGGTTTTCTTTTTCTTTTTAATCTCCTCATAACGCATCTCGCTATCTTAAATAATTGAGCCGATCTGGAGTGCCTGGTATCTCCGCTTCGCGAAGAAACCGAATATCACACGTGCTGGTAAACTACGAATATGTAAATCCACCCACATCCTATTCCCTTTTGCATGAAATAAGAAGGAATCTTCGTACTTGTGTAAATTTATGAACTCTACCCTTTATCGAAATACTATCCATGTAAATCTTACGACGAGGCAGGTTTCTTTGCAAAGTGGAATATCAGACCTCTTGCTGTTAGTGTTTCACCTTCGTGGATATACGTCACCTTTTCTTTTTCTTTATAATACTATGAAATTATCGCAGTCATTTCAGCGAGGAATTATAGAAAGAAATGTTTTCTTTTACGGATTAGTGACGAATACCGATAACGCAATGAAACGAAACATACGTTTCGAACGATCCGCCCTTCGGTGTCGAGTTTTATCCATAACATTTGTAAGACATCGCTGGAAAGATGATGTCGATTTTCCGCGAATTATCCGGTCGATGCTGCCCGCCGAACATCGCGTGATTTTACATCCGTCGAAGAATTGATCAAGAAAAACGTCCCGGCTGGATGAAGGTTTGATGAATCGAGAATTTCGGAGTGTGGACTTTCTTTTTCGACGATTTAGAATAAAGAGAGGCATTACCGAGGAAAAAAGAAAACTTGTGACAGGAGTAACGAATCGTTCGATCGGCGAAGAGTCGTGGAAAGGGAAATCTTCGAACCGGTGAATGAAACGCGTTATGCGTTAGAAGTTGCGTCAGTGACGATAGTACAAATCAACGAAGATATACGTATATCTGTGTTGCGCGCTTGGACCATGACTCGTAGTGACAAATGACGACAACGACGATGACGACAACAACAACGATGACGACGACGAAGGGGACGATGAAGTTTCGAAGTCTATTCGCCGTACACAGTGCATAACAGTTCCATCCAAATATAAACGTTGGTTGGCTTTACAGACGAGACACCAAAAAATGGACGCGTAAACGATCGGCCTCTGCATAAAGTTTTTTGTTTTCTCCTCTTCCGTCTCCTCCTCACTCTGCGTGGTTTTTAAGCCCACCAACTTGGGTTTGTGAAGCAGTCCTCCCGATGTAATTCGATCGAAAGTATTCTAGCCGGCGGTCGTTGCAGCGATGCTTGTAGCAATTGGTAACTGGTAGTATCACACTTACGCTTGTACGTGGTAACAACAATCGTAAGGAGAGAATCACGTCGATACATCGATGAAGATTGGCGTTTATAACGTATGCGTTATTCGTATGCGAGGATGTATATATGCGTGTGTACATATATGGATACATATTTATATATATTCGTGTATTTTGTACAAATAGGTTCAAACGCAGTGGTCGATCGATAATCCGCGACGATATTCACTGATCGATCGTTGAGGTTGTGACATTGACGGTGGCTCGTCGTCGATCATCATCATCGGTCGATGGATCTTTCGGTCGTTTTGGTAGTTTGCTATTTAGTTGAGAGTGATGGAGAGTAGTAGGTGGTAGTAGGTGGCCTACGGTGAGCGTACGTAACGAGAGTCTTATTATCGATCGGATTATGCAATGTGAACACACAATGACGTAGTTGCGCGGTACTGCGTACAGAAATATATTATTATAGTCTTTTAGTTTCGATAAAAAAGTTCAGTTCCCTCCTCGATTGATTTTCCATCTCGAGGTGGCGCGTTTTCTCTCTCTCTCTCTCTCCCTCTCTTTCTCTCCCTCTCTCTCGCGCTCTCTTGCTCTCCTTCTTTAACTTGTGTACCCTTGCTCTTTTTTTTTCCTTTTTCTTATTCAAAGACATTCTTTTACCATCTTCCTTTTAGATCCGTATCCCTTTACCGCATTCTCTCAGATGGTCTCTCTCTCTCTCTCTCTCTCTTTCTCTCTCTCTCTCATACCCTTATCTCTTCTTATCGGCCGTTCGCTCGGTTTCCCATTCCTTTCTTCTCTTCCCTCCTTCGTTTATACAACGCAACGAACACACACATTTATATTATTTATATTATTTATATGTATATATATTTTTATATAGTTATTATACATACACAAACAAAGCCTTTCCCCTTTCTGCTCGAGTCCGCTCTCGGGCTTTTCCTTCTCTTTGTTTGTATTTACTCGTTTGTTCGGCTCTATTACGTTTTTGTGTGTATATATATATTTATATAGTATGTATATAGGTATTCAGCTTCGTTTATCATCAGTTTGTTTATTTACTATCTTTGAATTGCTGAGTTCAATAGGAAAGGAACGTAGAACATTTTACTCTCGAGTAGAAGAGCTGCCGCCGATTGTACCTGCAATTCAGGAAGAAAAACATACGCTATTTACATAAACAGAAGATCGTGAGAGCGCCGCGGGCCTAGCTTCCAAGAAAAGATTCATGCCTGCAAAATACTATCGATGGTAGATTAGTAGGAACAAGAGATGATTATCCTACTTGTCGCGCAATTTGATTTTCGTAGAGTCGGTACTCTGTGCAGGTGCAAATAAGGCTGTACCACGCTCTCCAGGTATACTTAGCGATCTGTCACGCGCCGATACGTATTTCGCCAATTTCCGTATAAATCATTATTATTTCTCGATTATCGCTTTCGAACTTACTTCGGGCAACCTGACGAGAAGATCGTGAAATCTACTCGGCTGTTGAGGCGCGCTGTGCTCGACAAAACTTCGCAGACAGCTCATGTACCGTTCTTGTATTTGTTCTAATTCCATTGTACCTCCACGTGCTAAGACATACGAAAAATCAGCGATGAATAATCATTGTCCACCGTTTTCATCTCTCGGTTTATACGGTTTATACGTTTAGCACCGTCGCTCAGCGGCGGCAAACACTGTACAGTGCCGATATTAATTGGATACAAGATTGAGAGTGTGCTCGTATCTAATAAAGCAGACTTACATTTTGCATCTCCAATTGCAGCATTATCAAAGAATAGGGTGTTTATATACGTGACCAAAGTTTGGAGGGTTCGAGAGTAAGGGATAATGGACGTAAGCGATATTTTTCATGTCGGTACAACCTTTGAAGATACTTACCTTGTGAGAGCATAGTGATTACTTTCAGACAGACGTATTCCTCCATCCGTAGCCTCACCCGCCTAAACATTAGCGTAACGTACGTGATTTTTTCCACCATGAGCCCCACGTCTTGCCGCAATTGGTCCATGGTTATCGGCCGGCCCATCATGCTGGTTAGGCACGTTTGCAACGTATACATGTTGTTCGAAACCTGTGCATTACGAAAGGCATTTAAGTCCACGC
Source organism: Ampulex compressa (assembly GCA_038496175.1). Taxonomy (NCBI): domain Eukaryota; kingdom Metazoa; phylum Arthropoda; class Insecta; order Hymenoptera; family Ampulicidae; genus Ampulex; species Ampulex compressa. The sequence continues at coordinate 49,688 of JBCFXI010000031.1, read as the reverse complement.
GGAAATCGCAGGTCTTCGGAACGCGCTGTTTTAAGCGTCGATGATCGTCCTTACTTTTTTGTCGATGACCTATACCAATCGCGTATATCTTAATTATCTGGTTAGAGATTCAAGTTATAATTCAGAGGAATAGGTTCCAATCGATGTACACGGTAGAAAAGTTTCGACTTTCGTTCGTCCATTGGACGTTCAAGGGGAATCGAGCGACTCGATGCAGTTCATTGGAGTTGGTAAATCGCGAAGTCAATAAAATTGGGAATGAATCATAGCCTTACGTTGGCTGTTTAAAGTGAAAGTTCGGCCTTTGTAAGGCGTGAAATGGTTTTCAATGGCGATGGCATTATAAACGGAAAGGGGTAATTACTTCTTGCATAAAATCTGCGCCCGTTCCGTCTGTACCGACATTGGTGAACTTGTGCTGACCATGCATCGCTTGATACGCGGACGTGGTCAGCACCAGGAGTTCATGCCACTTGTGGGTGAGCAACCTCGTGTGAACTTCTACCGGCAGCTCAAGGTAAAACGGTAACCTTTTGGTCCACTGCACCAACTTGTACACTATGCTGTCTCCTATCTGACACAGCTTCTCACTTAAGTCTGATTTATGGTCCAGCAGCTCGTCCAAGTTCTGCAAGGCAGACAAAATTTATTCGTGCGCCCGATGTTAGACAAATATAACCAGTAATATTGATTAACGTATCAACCACGGAAATAGACGTGGCGACGTAGCCCGTTCATTCTTCCAAGAGGTTTTTACACTTATATAACTTCCCTACCTTTATAACGAACGCTTACTCTCTCTCTAAATAAATCGCAGATAAGATTGAAATATTATTGAAATACAATTACGAGCTATGTTTATCGATATACAACGTTACCAATATAAACTGATCAGGAGTGAAGAACAGTAAAATACCTACCCTCAACGTGGCGATATCTTGGAACTCGTCGCAATCTATAAGGGTTTGAATCATGGCGAGGGTCGCGTCCAGAGGGAAGGCTCGATCCCTCGAACTACTCACAGCATTGTCTAGCCTTTGCCGTAAATGTACCACCTTGAACAGACAGACCGTGTTTGCAACAATCCACCATCGATTCTCCGCTCTGTTTGAAAACAGTTTAGCGTATCTCATCAAAATTAGATATTCACACTCGATTGCATAATCTCGACGTAAATCCTCCCAACGCGTGCGTTCCCCTTAAAATACATTCGTATTCTCTCCTCATTCTGGCCACTACGAATCGCAGAATGGTTTCTCCTACGTGAGGCGCGAACGGGCAGCGACGCCTTTCGATCCTCTGAATTTCTAGCGAAAACGGGGTCAAAGCCTCGTTGGTGTATCATCGCTGGTCGCATAATTTCGGCTAGACAATCCTCGGCGCTATCGCGAGTTCGGCGCTCGCGCTTCCTACGTAAACCCCTGCGCGGCCTTTCACTGACCTTTCGGACCTCGAGGTGGTACTTCCTCGAGGTCGGTATTCGTGGAGTGCACGAGAGGGAGAGCGGCCTCGACTCGGCGATACCTTCGGGGAAAGCGCGGCTGGCACCCTTAAGGTCTGTCCACACCGGCTAGACGGTGGTTCGGACAGCGAAAATCCTGGCCAAAATCCAAAGAATCCTAATGGAAGGTAGATTTCGAGCGAAGGAAAGAAGAAAATTAGGAGCAATTGGCAAGAGATCGGCGATCGAGGATAGATTTCGAGCGAAGGAAAGAAGAAAATCCGGCAAAAAAAAGAAAGATATTCGATTTTACATTCCTCGATCGATCAGCTTGAAAAATAAATTATATTATATAAATTAAATAAAAAAAAAGTTTCGATATATTTCGATGTTTAACATACACCACCGAGTCTATCATTTCCCCTCTTATCACCCCCACTTTAGGTTCATCGAAAGCAACTTAAGAACCCAGGATATACTAATATCTATAACCACATTGCTCCTTGATGTCCAAGAAAAATATTTTTCGAAGGATGATGAGCCAACGTTGTACACTCTTTCGAATGGCAGGTTAATACGCCCTCGTATTTTGGCCACGTTATCAGGATTTCGAACCACCGCGCGCCGTGGGACGCGTCGAAGGCGATCGAGGAGGTGGTGGAGGAGAGTCGAAGGTGTTGGCGGCCTGGCTAGGGGGCGGAGAGGGGAGGGTGAGGTCAGTGTCCCTTGTGCAGACTTTCACGAGTTGCGAAACCGCCGGAGAACTGCCCGTCCTTGGCACCGGCTGCCGCTGATTTTCTATTGTCCCTACTTCCAAGTCTTCGCCGTTGTTGCTGTCGTCGTCGTCGTCGTCGTCGTCGTCTCGTCGTGTCGGCCCCGCGTCGCGCATCACCTGGCCACCGAAGGCACCGCACCCGCAGCACGACGCCGCACGACGTCGCGACGACTCTTATCGCGATTGTGCGCCGGAACAATTTCGCAAATTGTTTCTGGGAGATGGTTACGCGAGACGATGCGATGGGAGGTGCGAGAGGACCGGTGACATCATTCGCGGTGTGTGCCTCGTTCCTTCTTCTTCCTCTCCTTGTTTACGATAGCCTTTAGTGCGGTTACGAATGGTGCGAAGGACGGAGAAAAGCTAATATTCGTATGAAACGCTACGAGCGGGATATGCTGACTTGATATCGTGAATAACGAGTATTTTTTTCTTCTTCTTTAATATTCATGGAAAAGTTTGATGCAACGAAAGATGTTAGTTTTTTTTACGACGATGTATTTTGCAAGTTCGTCGTTGCGTTTCTAATGGAATTTCACGTTAGGCGAGGACGTCGAATTTTAGCTTATTGCTTTTCATCCTCGTCGTTTGAGTAGTTTGTGAAAATGCGGATAATTTGGATACCCCGATGTTGTTCCACCCTGCGTTTAATATGCAACGATTGGGCCAGGGTTGGAAAGTGGCCTCCTTAATGTAGCTCCGTAGGCAATATTTGCCCGGTCTCAGAGTCATCGGTTTCACTTTTGGCAATGGCCTCTACCGGGCTGACCATTCCCGGTAATTTCGTCGTCGTTTGCATACCACATCTGACCGACAGACCTAGCAATGCGACTTTCGCGTCCCCGAGGATCGTCGTGTATTTAAAAAATGTGCGATTATTCCTTCCAGGATTTTGTAGCTAACCTCACATTCCTATTGTCCCCCTTTTTTTTCTTTTCTTCTTATTCGTAGAACTAACGATAAATGTGGGTGGCCATTGTGAGCGCGCGTGTACTCGGAACGACCACCCGCATTAGTTGAAGATCGTATATTTTCGAGCGACAAATCGTACGGTCACGAACTTTATGCATTAAGACACGCAGAAATTATGGTTAACGGATCGACTCTAGTACGAAACTTATGTTGGGCAGATTTTCGTTTGCACGTTCCACGCTGTCAACGATATCGGAAAATTGCGATATTGCGAAAGCTAAGGCGGCATAAAGCGTACATTGTAGAAGGATAGTTTAGAGGAGAGCGAAAAGGTACGCGAGAAAATGAGGACCAGTCTCGACTGTCGTGCAAACTACTCGCTCGTTCTGTCTATCGGCTTTCGTAATGTAGGAAACCTTGAGGCTTGCGCAAGCCAGAGGCGTAAGAAAGTGAAATTGCAGCGTTCATTCATTTCAGGATCGGTTTGTTTGATCAAAATTCGCCGAATTGATATTCATTTCTACGATATGATCGGCGAACTTTCAGGTTTCTCCTTAATCGCTCTTCAAAGTGTCTTGCCGCTCAGTTCCCGGCACAATTGCGAGAATGTTCACCGACCTCTATTGAAGTCGAGCAATTCGTCACGCGAGTTAGAAAATCCCACTAATTTCTGGATAAAGCTGATTGCACGAGATTGTCGCTCACTTAATAATTACTTTATCATTATCGTGTCGGTTGGAAACGTGTCAACATGTCTATGAAAAGCGTAATCACACGTTTTCCAATCCTATTAATACGATACTTTGTCTACCTTTATCGTTCTTTCCTAAGATAGCAAGAATAGCTCGGCTTGAATGCGAGTTTTACTCTACAAAAAATTACACGACTCTACAAATTTCTACGGCATATCTCCGATACTGCTGCGCTACTCTGTAAAGATTTTTCTTTAAATACCACGTCTCGCTACAGATCTCGCGATACAGAATCATCTTCAGATATCAAATCCTAGGATCGGCTCTTTTAAAATACGAAACAAACGAAAAGTAAGAGAGACAAGCAGAAATATCCGCCTAAACAAATCCGCTCGGCAATCGTAGCGAGGATAAACCAAAATGTTCGTCGCTTTAAACAGAAAAGTGTCGGCAGTGCAGTTCTCATTGAGCCGCAGTGACTCGATCCTTATTTCGCTAAGTATCGATAAAGGCGACGAGCTGTCTGGATAAGATTTCACGAGTTCATACGACACACGAAGCGGATCGCAGTCACGGTGCGCCCTGTCGTATCCCTGAAACACTCCATCGCAGGTCACTTTAATCGAGCTCCCGTACGGATAAAAGTTCCTTAGAGACGGGAAAGATTTCGACCGAGCATGCGTGCTGTGCTCGCGTGCAGCTGCTTCGAAAGTGAAAGTGAAGATGCCTTCGGGACGTTCTCATCAGCGCCGGATTCTCTCGCTAAAGATCAACTTTTGTCGACCTATACTCGATTTATAACAAGATCGTATCGAATAAATCACTTAAACCGCTGGCAGTCGGACTCCTTTACCCATGCGGACGTTGATCTATATGCACCGCCACCGCTCGAGAGTGTTTCAATAAAAGGCATAAGAATGTCTAGCGGAGAGAACTAGCCCGTTAGATAATCATCGGGAGCCGGTTGATACGAAAATGCTGCCAAGTCTGTGCGGGCACCTAGCGCCTTCTCGCCGGCTATTAAACTCGATTCAAATACGCGTTACGTCAGCCCTAATGCGTTTTGCGAGAAAGCGTCTCGTAAGAAGGAAAATAAATCCCATCCTCGTTGCCTCGTCGCGGGCAGAACTTCGTTTAAATTTCCAGAATAAGCCGCCCCCCCCTCGGACGCTTTTTTCCGGAAGTCGACTTCCGCGCCGTTTAACTTAGGCTCCATCGCGGCCACGGTGGATTCAAGAGCATCGAGAACGATGATTCTGGCGATAAGGCGATACTCTTTAAGGAAAGATCGAGCTTGCATCCTATGTAGTGTCATTGACCTCCTTCTTTTGGTAGGAACATCATTCCACAAGCGTGCACTGATCGATACGCGGTACACAAAGAAGAAGATATAGTGGCATGGACGATGAAGGGTTAAGATTGTACTTTGAACTTACAGCGTACGATCGCGATTACACATCCTAGATTTTCCCCGCAGATTTATTTACACACGGTTTAAGCAGTTTGTAATCTGCCTACCACGACCTGAGGTCTTCGTAAGGAAGTCAAGCAGCGAGCTTCACGGCAGCTCGACACACATCCTAAACCAGTGTGTTATAAAGAATAAAACTAGTTGTATCGCTGCTTCACCCGGAAAGAACAAATAATAACTTCCCCAATAGTAGCGCGTAAGAACAGGTCTAAAAGAATCTTCTAATCCGTGGCTTTCGAATTATCATAACCAAAGCAATCGACACCGTGTACAGGAAGAATAAACACAGATCTTCCTAGTAGTGGCTTGAAAAAGAAAAAGAGCTTATAGAGGTCCGATTAAAAACTCACTTCTGAGGGGTTGGTAAGCGCCGTTTTCAAAATCGTCCCATTGACGAGGTGCCCCGAGTGCGCAGGGTGGCTTGGGTGGCTGGGGGTAGGTTGAGAGTTGAGCGGATCGCCCGACGAGATTTTGTGATGATGAAGAAAGCTGCCAGCCAGCTGCGCGTGCTGCTGTTGGCTGTGATGCGCGGCTGCAGCCGCGGCCATGTGCTTATCCAACATCGTCGAGCCCATGGTGCCTTTGCTGCCACCGAGGGATCCCGACCCGTTCACACCGCCAACGTTACCACCGCCACCCATGCTCCCCATACTGCCGCTCACGCCGCTCGCCTTGTTGCTCTTCTTGTGTTTCTTGTACTTTACCTGCAAGGAAAAGGTGTTGAGACTCTTGGTTCCTTTGTTTCGTTACCTTAACACAAAACCTATGAAAGCGGTCAAAATGACCGGTCAGTCGTTTTTTTTTGTTTTTTTTTTTTTGGAGAAATCGTTGTACTTCCTAAGAGGGTATTTGTTTAAATTTTCGATAATATTACGACAAGGTGTGAATTATTCTGTCGACCTATCGACATCAAGGTCAAGGTCATGGTTCTTACCGTTTCAACCCTTGTGTAAGCAACCGCGTACTCACTTCGATGTTCGCCTTACGAGTTTTTCTATGTTCTTTTCGAATATCGCATAATCACTCTGATTTTTCGTACTTTGGATACTTTCGTGTCGATTTGTTTTTTGAAAATGAAATTATGCGTATGGCGTAAGGTTGTCGAGCGGATGAGCAAATTTCGCTTGCCTGCATAAGGATTAACGTGGATTTGGATCTAGGGAAATTACGATGGATGCGTTGCGCGGGAAATTGTCCAAAAGTGACGAGTGGAATTTTTACTCGGACCTTCCCATGGAAGTTCGAGCATTTATCCGTTATACCACTGTAGTTCTTAGCGATAGAATTTAATAGTTCCTGACAGAGATGCTGCGTGTATTCTCTATCTATTGGATCGATGAGCAATAGGCTAGTACGTAGGCATATGTCGTAAGATCGATGATGTTACAAATACGGAATTTAGGTGCTTGAAAAGTGGTGACGTATGCGCGAATCGAAGATTATTGCTATTGTTGTCGTAGTAAAAGTAGTTACGTACTGCAGTACTTTCAATTAATGATCCTATATTCCCTCTGTATGTCGGGGATAAAATACGCCCACTGTATCTCCTGCATGTCGTATGGCACGACTAAAAGGGATTTTGAATGAGAAAGTAACGGTCTCATACGTGTAAAACTACGTAATGTCGCGTGAAAAAAAAAATAGAAACATTTAGATGGACAATAGGCATTATTACAAATATTCAAGTTGCTTGTCAATTGAACTGGCTAATATTACACAAACGACGGAATATTATACTGAGCAGGTGCTGTACTAACCTTGTATAGGTTATACACGGCGCCAGAATTTCTTCCACCAGGCATTCGGTCTTCTCGGACCGCCTGTAGGACCATACCCTGTTCGATGCACTTTTTAAAGCGGCAATACTGACACCTGTTCCTTTGAGCCTTCGTGATTTCGCAGCCACCTTCCGCCACGCACGTATACACTCGCCTGTTTTGTACAGTCCTCTTGAAGAACCCTTTACACCTGCACGCAAATCGATTAAATTGTTTCTCAATCGCCCTATTCCAAAGACGAGAACACGCGCTGGAACAGCGCCAAATTTTGCAACAAACTATATCGCAAATGCACATAGTAGCTAAGACAGATTCATTGCAGAATATATCAAAACTGTTTGCTAAGTTTAAAATAACCGTACGACGAGAGTACGTTGAAGTCTTGCTTTCTGGTTATCCGAGATACGAGTATGTATCCAACGCAAGTACTCACGCAGCCTATATTTAAATCGACATTGGTTTCCGATACGCGTGACTTTAAATCTGGTCATAATACTTTCATCGAGAATACGCATTTTCATCGAACGCGCAAGGCCAAAGCCCAATTCTATATCGGATCGATGACTTGGCATTACGCGCTTTTTTACGTCATTGAGTTAATCCCCTTGGATTAAAAACTTTGTCGCCGGTTCTTCGAAAGTCTGCTCCGATACACCACCGAGGGATGCATTAAAGATTCAGGCACGTAAAATTATGAGCGCGATGGAGCACGCGTGGATGAACTCATTGCGAGTTTCCACGAGCAATCTAGCCTGTTCCATCGAGAGGATGGCGCCGCGAGGAGCGTAAACTCCCATACGGTTGACTAACGATACCCAGTGGTGAGTTTTTGAGTCAATCAGCCAGACCTTCGAACGCGTTCTTAGCTACCTTAGCCAGAGTTGCAATTTGCATCTTATATTTCGCCTTGAACTTTCGATCTAACGCTACAACGTTTATGCACCTTGTGCTATAATGCGTTTACCCTCGCTATTTCTAATACAAAGTGACGTAAACGAAATATAAAAGCGTACGAATGAAAGCTATCCAAAGGTGCTACACAACCCCTTACGCCCCAACACATCCAAGATTCTATCAAGATCGAGATTATCCTCGATTAAATCTTGAAACGACGCGTTTTCCAAACACGTCTAAAACCAACGATACGCGATCCATGCAAATACATCGCAAAGTGTTGAGTCAAAGCGAAAGCACCCAATGCCCATTGGTACACAAGAAAACGCGACGACCTAGATTTTCGATAGAAAATATCGACTCTACTCCTCTCATAACAAGCGCACAATTCCCGGAAGCAACGCGCTGTTTGCCCTCCGCTTTCTCGAGGATACGTAAGCGGGGAAACGCGGATCGGGAGTACGTATTGTAGGAGAGCCGTGCGTAAGGCGTAGAATCCCTCAGCGGATCCGAGAGGCACGCTTGTCGACACGGATAGTTTCGGGGTGACGCGCTAATCTCGAAGACCCTCGAAACACCGGTGCGTACTCCCTGTTCGCGGTGAGGACGCGGATGCGCCTCGAGGAGGATCAAAGGTCAGAGTTCGTGGGGCGCCTTGGCCACGTAGCAACGGGCGCGGTGGCAACGCGCAACGGATAGTTCTACGTAATTAAGTCTAATTAAACGGATCGAGGCTTAACACGTCGCCACGGAGTATCCTGGCTACCAGTTTTGCCCAGGCGGGGGCGATTTCATTAGCACATCTCGGACGCATCACGCTCGAGTGCCACCGAGGAAGCGCTTGCACCGCGAGGGAAGTGCATTTGGCAAGTACCTAGCCGCTTTCTCGTCGGTTTCGACGCGATCATGGCCTTCGTAAGCGGTTAGCGAGCCTTTTCTCCCGCGTCCATCCAATTAAAGAATACCTCGAATTCTTTCGCCCGAACGCAAGGTGACTTCTCGGTTCGAAAACTCCGGGCGCTGATCGAACCTCGACTAACGATATCAATCGAGAGTACCCGCGCGAATCAATGACAAATACAATTCTCCTCCTAGATTTCGTACAATCATCCACTATACAAAACCAACAACAAAAACTACACCACGTGTTCCAATAATCCTCTCCATATATATATAACTCTCAATCGAAAACCAAGGAAAAAAATCAGTAATAATCATCCAGTGTTACTATTAACAATTCAACGGATACGCATAATCTACATATCGAGATATCCATCCTTTTCCAATCTCATCTCACACTACCATACGATACTACTACATGGGTACATCTCCACTGGATCAACCGATAAGAGGTCACTCACCCCTCGCACGTGATGATACCGTAGTGCAATCCGGTGGCCTTGTCCTCGCAGATCATGCATATCATGGGCGTCTCGTCTTCCTCGTGCTCCTGAGGCGGCATCGGCGGCGCAGGAGGCGCCACTGACATCGACTGCGAGGCAGCCTCGGACTTGACGACCCCTCCGTTCCTTACCCAGGGCTGGCCTGAGCCCGAGGCGGTCAGATTCAGGGCCTGCATCTGCTGCGCCGCTGGCAGTTGCGTCAGGTCGCCGGCCCATAGCCTCTCCATGTTGAGGGGCGGCCCGGCCGAGTAGGAAACGGAGGGCGGCTTGCCCCTGGACTCCTGGCCAAGGTTCAGGAGCAGCTGGGCCGCCGATTCCTCCGACGAGGAACAGGAAGCCGCCGCGGCGGTGGCGGTCCACGAAGCCGCTGGCGGTGGTACGGGGTCCAAAGGCGGCGCTGACCATATCATGGTCCTCACGCCACCGATTTCGCCCATGATAACAGTGGGTGGCGGCCTTGGGGGCGCCGGCGCGGACCTCTGTGCCGGTGGTTTCATCGTTTCACCTGGAACAGGGGAATGGCGGGTTCGAAGGACGGGAGTTTTACGTCGGTCTGGCGGCCAAGTGATAGTGGAATGATCGCGGCTGGAATGGGGTTACACTTTACACAAGCAGGTCGCTTTGAAAGGTTTTGATATCTCTGCAGTGCGATTGGTTTCGGTACAAACTGAGTTTATACAACTTCATCGAGAAGAAGATTGTTCTGAGAGCGATCGTTACTTCTGAAATACCAAGGCAAGCTCCTCAATCCACGGTGACAAAAATATCGATAAAGGACATACAGAAGGACGCCTATCAAAAATATCGATAGATCACTCACAGGCAAACGCCTACCAGAAATATCGATGACGCACTTACAGACAGATGTTTATCAGAATTATCGACAAAGGACTTACAGGAAGATGCCTACCAGAAATATATCGATAAAGCACTCACAAACGGATGCTTATCAAAAACATCGATAAAGGACTTACAGGAAGACGCCTATCAAAAAATATCGATGCAGCACTTACAGGAAGATGCCGTCGTAGTCGCCCCCGTACTGCTGGGATTCCCACTACCGCCACCACTGCCGGTACTACTACTCGAGCTGGTACCGCTGCTGGTAGAAACAGCAGCAACGTTCTGCCCATAATTGACGGCGCTGCTGATGACGCCATTAAGTAGCCTCTGCGTGGCGAAGCCCTGCACACCGGTATTCTGAGACCAGAACTGATGGTGGCTTAGGAGATGTGGCGGCACCGAGGGTGCACGAGGCCTGGGTGGCGTCTGCGGCTGTTGCTGCTGTTGCTGCTGCTGCTGCTGCTGCTGCTGCTGCTGCTGTTGACCACCGTGCGCCGTGCTGGCGCTCGGACTCGCGCTCTGATTAGGGTTGTATTGGGAAGATGGGCTGCTACGGTGACTAGGTTGACTGGAGGTTTCCGAGCGAGCGCCACCGCCGCCTCCGCCGTCGAAAACCGAATTGTCGGACTCCTCCTTCGTCTGGGCGGACGACAGGTCGCCCTTGTCCGGGCTGTCGCTCCTCGAGGGCGGCTCCTGGGATATGGGCGTCGTGGAAACGGCCTGGATCGGCGAGTAGGGCGACGATCTGGCCGGTGCAGGTGTACCGGAACGCTGCTGCTGCTGATGCTGCTGATGTTGCTGCTGGTGATGGTGCTGCTGCTGCTGTTGCTGCTGTTGCTGTTGTTGTTGCTGCTGCTGTTGCTGCTGCTGCTGCTGCTGCTGCTCCTCGACTGACCTGAAGGCAACCATCGAAGCGGCATCCGGGAAGACCGAATCGGGCGATGCACGGTCCGGGCACGTCGTGTCGCGGACCTCCAAGGTGCTTCCACCGCAGGCCCCGCTACTGCGAAGAGGGTCCCGCGGAGTTCCCGGACTCGGGCTGCCTAGCAGATACTCGCTTTTGACTTTGACCACGGGGCAGCCCGGCGAGCTCGGCATGTTAGCCTCCGGCGACAGGGTCGAGGTGTCGGCCATGCTCTCCCCTGGAGCAGGAAAGTTTATGGGTGAAGGTGCGTCCGCCGGCTGGATCCCGAGCGGCGAGCCTGCTGATCCGAGGGATACCGGGGAGTCTGAGAAATAAGGCGTTGGTCTCTCGTTTATAATCGATGGACATTTGTGCGCGTTCACCTCGGAGTAGGCCGCGATTAGCGTCGCGGATGAGGCGCGCGGTATGATCTGCCGAATCGCTACGCGCTAATGGAACCTTTACCCTTGACGATTAGCTTGGAGGCGCCAGGTCGTGGCGATTAGTCGACCAAGGTACTATCTGGTTTTAGCTTGCTCGCGAGTTCCTCTGGATATGAGTCCAAGGAGAATTGGATTGGTGGATGGAATCGAAGGATGAGGATAGAGAGGATACGATTATTTTTATGATTTTTACGAACTTTGTTGTATGAAGTTAGGAATCGCTGCTTCTATGCACGATTTTCAAGTTCCCCTGCAGTTCATCGATGAATTATTTAGCGTGGGGTCAAGTGTCGCTTACCAAGGGATACGAGTATAGTGTTTGAAAAAATTACGAAAAACCCTGACTATCGATTTTAAATATTCGGTCATATACGAGGCACTCCGAATTTAATCGACGCGGGTGAGAGATTATTTGAATGCTCGAGAAGTGAACTTAAACCCAATGGCCGCAGAATCTACCCCATTTGCGACCGCGCGCAAAACTAGCGCGTGTCACTTAATCGTAACCGCGGCTAGATAAACGTATTTTTATCCGGTAAGAAAACGTTTGTCGCTCCACGCTTCTGGTAGCGATGTTCGTTATCTCGCGGCGTCAGAGAGATACGTCAGTCAAGCGCAGGCTGACTTCCACGAACGACGAGCCAAGCCCCCGTACGATGATCCGCGCATTTGCTCGGGATATTTTTTAGTATATTGTCATCCTTAACGAACGATCGCTTCGCGACACCTTCCATGTCGCCTTTGAAGCTCGATAAGAAAGTAACGAACGAATAAGCTAACGAGGACTCTTCACGAGACACGGAGCTACTGCATCGTTGCAAGTCCTACGAGATCTGGGTCGAAATTCTTCTTCGTTGATCGGCCAGCCCATTCGGTTCAACGATCGAGCAATTATCTTGAACTCCGCGTTAACGGGCTCGGTCCTAGGCGTTTCAGGCCTTATGAAAATGTTATTAATCATCGTCCATAGGCACGCCGGTGGTCTATCGCGGTGATTAATAGCGTTTATCGTAGCGTACCGGCGATCCGTTCTTTTCCAGACCGGCCGAGTTTCGAAACTTTAGCACCGTATTCTGCGGTTCGTCGCTGCGAAACGGCCGAATCGAGGAATGGCTTTCGGCAATCCTCGTGCAGCGATCGCGACGATTGGCAGACGGTTGCAACGATTGCACGCGGCGCCGCCCTCTTTCTTTTCTTATTCACTTTGAACACTAAGGTCATTCGGCCTAGGATCTACTGTTTAAGGTGGGTTCTGAATTATCAAATTATTACATGGAAAAACCAGAAGTGATAGACGGGATTTGAACACCGGTCTCCCACGTGGAAGTCCAAGCCTCTATCCACTACATCTTTGTAGCTCTGCAGAGCCTATTTGGAGGCTGAAGAAAATATTTGGTGTAGACAGTCGATTAGTGACACAGAGTCGAAATATCATCTTGTCTTGTATTTATCTCCTATCATCTACTTGTTTTGAATCGCAAACACGAATTCCGGGGGAGGATCTTAATATAACCATTCCGAATAGAATATCATCCGAGTATTGCTCCGGTGCAGTAGCTTCTGCCGGGCTTCTTCTCACAACGCACCCCGGGGTGCAAGATCCGCTTCGAGTCGCACGTGCGGATGTAGGAGTATCTGGCAGCCAGAGCGAGAGCAATTTACGCGACCGACACGAAAGTGTAATGGTCGCACGGAGTGTTCGCCTCGTGAAAAGGATGTGAGAATATGGCCGTTCGTGTAGGTCAAGGAAGGAATGCAGTTGACAAGGCCGGCCTGGGATTGTAGGTACCTAGGTACCAGTTTCCAAGCTATTAATAGCGCGATCGCCGTGGATATTGGCTCTCGCGGATTATTCAATTGTTACTCTCCTCTTGTTTATGCCTCTGGAACGCGCAACTGCATTAATTCGATCGGCGCTAATGCTTCTACCAGGAGACGCCACAGCGCCGGAACCCCTCGAAGTAAGTTTGCTCGGTGTTACGAGGCGAGCAAGACGCGTGTTTCGCAAACATACGTTCTCGAAGGAGCCGCTACGAAATTCAGTTATTAAATCGATCACTGATTAATGACTTCGATTCTCGATCGTGAGTCATCGGCGGTGCGCGAGCAGCAGGAGAATATTGCGGTGACGTGCTCGAAACGAGAATCGACTTATCGTTTACTCGAGCTATTATATCTCAACGGCGGTTAATAATAAGCTTCGTACGTCGAGTGGCGAATGAGTGGATAATCTCGCCTAAGATAATCGTGGGATTTTTGTACGAGGATCTTATACCTATCGATATCGTTGCTTTATATGTAATAAGAACGTTTACCAAAGAAGGACGGGTAACGATCCTTCGAGTGTAGCAGCTCGTAATGATAGTTGAACATCCTGTACGGATCGAGCGCCCACTGCGATCCATAGTAATGCCGAAAGTTCAAGTACTGTTGATACGACGCCATGGAAAAGTTGTTGTACGTTCGATGCAAGTATGAATACATTGGGATGCAGTTTATTGGCGTATCGTGGAATGTTCTCAGGTCCATGTTCGATGAATTCCAAATCTCCTCGAACCAACGGGATCAGTGGCTATGGGCACGTTGCTCTCCAATGAGAGATTTGTTTCAGCGATGTTGCGAACTATATTTCCTTTGCTCTTAGCGGGTGTTACTCGCTTATCGATACTTCGATAATCAGTATCTAACGATTTTTCTCGGATAGGAGTTTTGCGCGGAGTATTCGATGATACACTTCCCGCGTATCGCGGAATATCACAAGTTTTTCATTAGGCGCAGTTCTTTGTTCGGATTGTCCTCGATATCTCAGAAATGGTCGCGTCTTTTTATGCGTTAATGTATACTGTTTAAATGAGCATTACGCAGAACATTCTAGTTTTTTATTATTATTTTTTTTTTATTGACTATGCATTGCAATAGGCAGGTATCCTTAAGTGGTGAACGATAATTACGCATGTAGGGCCGTGGGTACAGAAGCGTAGACACGGATTGCAAGCAGCCCCTTGTTCATATAAACACCCATTTCTCCGCGAATGCATTTAAGAAGCATGGTAGCTGTGGAAAGTCGACGCACTCTGGGATGTTTGTGTATAAAAATTCAATCCAAGACTTGTACTATCTCATGATCGTTGACCATTCCAGAACTTTCAAAACCGGGTAAACATACATATAAGTGGCTTACGCTCGGTAAACCGAGATCGATGGTGGAGAAACTTGATCCCTATCTCGTGGGTACGCGTTCAGATTTTGTTTGCCAAAAACTCGACGCAAGTGTTTTGCATTTATCGGACAAAAGTTAAATCCCGATGCCAGTCTAATCGAAGCAAGTACGCAAGTACTGTTTGTACAAACTCAAAAGACAACGACGATAAGGAACGAAAAAATAAATCAGACAACACAACCAAATGGCACTTTTTTCCCACACGATTTAAGCGACACCATCTCGATTTACTCTTTAACCGGTACGTTCACGATTATTGTCGAAAAACGTGCGTTCGATATCCCTTTAAAATTTCAGTCTTCAACGACGGACGGTCGTCGATCGTTTCAACGATATTCAAAGCGAAGTGAAACTCGAGTACATCGTTAAATGCTCAACATCATTTATTTCATATCCAAGGAGCGATTTGTCGCGCAAAACCGAGACGAGCCAAAGATAATCGCGGATCGTGATAAAGCTGATCGGCCGAAAATCTCGCGAAATGTTCCCATCGATCGTCCATCGTGAACATCGGAGATGGGGAATAATCGGGCGGCACGATAAACTTTCTGCTCATAATGCATTTTTCCGCAGGCTGACGTCAAATTACGCCGGGTCGTTCGTGCCTGTACCGTCGTCACGAGGCAACTGCGTCGTAGGTATGTCGAAGCGTGACGTTGTTCACGTGCAGCCGCGGAAAAGGATCAATGATTCCCCGAGTGGTGGCTCGCGAAACTCGGGGCAACAGACGCCTTGCGGAAGCTCCCGTTTCTCCATGGATTCTTCTTCCATGACACATCGATGGAAAGCTCCCCTCGCGAGGAAGACGACGTTCTCAGCACGGGTCGAGTTACTATCCTGACCTTGGATCACCTGGACGCTGCTCTCCGTCGACGCACCGAAGGTGCATCCACCATGGAGTAGCCGGTGGGTCATATCCTCCGCGTGCACGTGGAGAATTTAAGGGTACAGTTTTCTATTCGCGACTTCGCGACTTCGTATCGAAGGCTCAAGCTCTGCTTTCATCGAGGTATCGCGACGTGGGATAGATGTGTTATCCATAACCGCGCAAGAGGCTATTTTCAGGTGGATCAGGTTCGCGATGCAAGAAGGTATCACGAGTCACGTGCGTAAGAAGGCTCTCCTCTATCCACGGTACCCCGAAAGCCGGGTAATTCTGGTCTTTACATCCTCTCTCGGTGTTCAGAGTCGGAGGGGTTAATCAGTTCTACGCATCCTCTCGCGTCCCTTCTGGCGACTGGTACTTCCGATCTGTCGAGGATCCAGGTTCACTGGCGTTAGGCCATCGATTCGGCTCTCCGCCAGGGGCGATCTCTGACCTTTAGCCGACGATAGGTCGGGGGTCATTGGTATCGCGGCTCTTTTCAACCGCGTTGGAAAAATCGATGCAGCCCGTTAGCGAGTCCTCGCGGCGTTGCTAACAGCCCCGTGTCACCGAGCTCTTCCGGGTCTTCTGCCTTGCCGCTCAGTGCGTAGAAAGTGCCGCTCGCGGCTCCGAACGTGCTCTCGCGGGTTCAGGCGGAGCCAAACTACTAGCACCGGTGCACGTCCGGGAGACCGCGTGGGTTGATATTCAACCCTGCACCGCCACCAGTAACCACCACCCCTCCTCGTGGACTTACCTCTCCCTTCTCGCCCTCCGCCCACGTCTCGACCGCCCCCCTGCCTGGCGGCCCACCCTAACCGGCGGCACGAATTGTCGCTGGAGACACAATAAGACGCTCCTGGTCTCGTCTAGTCGTTGCCGCGAAGGCCGAGGCGCGCCAGCCGGGATCGAGATTTCTCGTGGAGGCGATAAGGAAAGGTATGCAATTTCGTGGCGTGGCCATGCGAGGTATTGCTCGTAGGAACGCGTGACGAATAGGGGATGCGCGTGGATGAGGGCTGGAGTTCGGGGGGCAGGAATGCCGGTGGACAGGATTTTGTTCGACGGATGTGTTACGTGGTTTATCTCGATTTAAATGGAATTAAGGAGGTTTGGCGAGGGAGGAGAGGGTTGGTACGAGAGGTGCGTTCAAGGCTGGTACATCGAAGTAATTCGATCGAATCGGAAAGTCGGGTTTCGCGTTGCTTGAGAAAAACTCGACGCTGCTGATTTGCGAATGTCGAGGTGTATGATACGCTTACGTGAGGATTTGAGTGAGATAGGAAAGCGTTAATTATTCTGTAAGCTTCTCAGGGTTGTGGAACCGGCGGTGATTATCCGTCCGTGCCTTCGTACGTGTAGTTTTACGGTGCGTGCGCAAATATAATAATATACTGGATTATTTATGTTCTTTAAAGTCGAATGAATGAGGCATGATTGTCGTCAGAACGTCGAACGCATTGTATACGCGGATTAGGAAAGCGAATGCGGCGGGAGTATCGAATGTATTATTATGGGCGGCAACGATACATTACTCCTTCTTTGAGTACTTTCGAGATCCGCAGTGTGTATCCTTAATATGAAATGATCATTGGGTGTACTGTAATTTCCGAGACAGTGATATACGATCCCTCTCCAAGATATTATTACGCGTACCGTTGAAATCTCGATACATATTGTCTTCCCCCACTTATAGTAAGCAATCTCGTCATTATCGGTCACTCAAATTTCGCAATTATTGATTTTTATTCGTCAATCGACGATATTTTCTCGATAGTCGATACTGAATATTTCCGATCTGATTTGTAAAGACTTTAAATCGTATTGTTATAGATTTACGTTAGATGTTTAAAGGGAAGTGTTATCTATCGCCATTTATGAAGACGAAACGAAAAAGCTTATATTATACGTGAATGGATGAAGACATTAGTGTTATTTATCGTATCTTTAACAGCGAATTTTGTTGAATTGCTTAGTCACGTTTATTGGACGTATGTTTATGCTTCTTTTTTACGTATCACGTAATGATGAGTGAACACAAAACTAAAGTTGTACTTGCTACATTTTGGTAATATCACGCTGAATATCTTACCGTCGCTACTACATCGGGAGTCGACCTTTCTCCTTTTCAACTTGAGGTCTTGAAACAAGCTCATGTTGTCTAGCTCACACGGGCTGCTCGTAAGGGTCATAATTCCTGAAAACAAAATTTAATACGAACATTAATCATGTATTATATTCGATATTTTGGGAGAAAATTATATTTGGAAAGCTAAACATAGGAACTTAAAAGCTTTTATCCACACCCCCCTTATTAACCCGCTTATTAACGGTATTTCGAGTGGTCAGGTAAAGTGACTTGTAAACGCTTGAGTGATCTTATAAATACTTAGATATTCTTGTGATATATCTCGATAAACCTCATCGAAATTCAAGGCAAATTTTTGAAAAATAATTTAGTTTATACAGCTTATAAACTAAACACGAGATCCCAGGCGCAACCCTTAGGCATCGACTAATTCTCATACACATACTGCCAAATATCTATGCGCAAGTAGTTTCTCTAATGCAGCTTTATGCTGAACGCGGCCGTCCTATCAATAACCGCTCGTGCAACTTACAATAGTATAAGAATATCTTCCGAAGGTCTACGAAATCGCTCAGAGCTATACGCCACGCTAGTCTCTCCTTCAAAATGCAAAACTTCGATCTCAACGTGGGGCACGAATTTTCCACGAAAACTCCTGAGAACCATTCAAGGACCACAGACCCATTTAGAGATCCTCTTTACCCGCTAGCCACATCCACGCCATGACCAAAGCATCCTTACATTTCCCATCAAACTTGACTCTCTCGTCCAGCTCAACAGCGAGTAACACGATCCGTGCTTTAACATTAAAATATACCGTCAAAAGTGGCAATGCCTCTGGTCCACTAGGTTTCTCGTCGAACGAGAGGGCATGCCTCCGAGGAGAAAATTCCATCGAGCGAGGCTAATCACCGACAGCTTGGTCTCGCAGAGCGCTACAAGGTACCTTCGGTCCGGGCGCAACGTTAGACGCTTCTCGAACGGTGCCTGAAGTCATCTCGCGGGGCCGGGAATATCGGCTAACGCGAGGAGAATGGACTGAATGTGAAAGTACGTGTGTCGGACGCACGCGTTCGCGATTACGGCGAACGCATAGTTCGCCATTAACCCCTCTTTAACCAATAGCATACAATTGGATCGTTGCATGGCAGTATCGTTCGGCGGTGCAACGTGCAAATGCCCGATGGCCCCCACCGTCGTAACGTATCCGCGCTCGGTGTTTATGGGGTTCACGGTATCTGCGCGTTCGCCAGAGCGACGATGCACCGTAATGGAATAATTAGAGGCGGTGTCCAGGAGGGCGGGCCCCGCGGAGTCGTCGCGAGAGATCGACTTACGACGAGTTTTACGAGCGGTCCCTGCCGCTAGACGAGGCTAGCTCCGCGAGCTCAGGCGCATCGGGTCATTTTAATAACGGCCGTCCACTCATCCAGGGCGTCCTGATAATAATAAATCGCCCCTTATCGCGCGGGCCAGTCTCCTTGTAATTAGTGAGAGTCGGTCGGAAGCATCGGCGTGCACGGAGCTTTATGAGCGTCCCGGGGCAAAACGATCCGTGACACACTCAGCGTCGTTTTAATAGGCGCGACTGCCGATGATAATGCCGTACAATAACGGACGGACGCCGGAGCGCAACTTTGTTTGCATCCTCTACGAGTTGCTCTTATTTGCCTCCTCGGCGTATCTAAGATCCAGTGCCATTTTATTGCGCGATTAAGGAGTCTACGTCGTTAACCCGTTATCTTCGTGAAATGTGGGTCGATTTTATGCAAGTCCAGAAATACCACGCTCGGAGGGGTATTGGGTGAAGGGTGGTCGGACGCGAGTGTAACTGGGTATAAAGGGTCGAATAAAGTTTTCGTCGCGGTCACGCAATGTGCGTCATCCGCTTTATGGAGGAGAGAATCTACGGTAGATTTCCTAAACGATCCTCGGAGAGAGTACGCGTGGTGTCGAGTACGTCGACTTGCTCGAAGCGATGGCGAGATATAATTTGCGGAGATATTATTTAGTGCGAGCGACTGTAAAGCGATTTTAAATGCGACTAAACGCTTAGATCGGGCGCAAGGCCAGGACTCGATCCAGTCGCAACTTTGTAGAAGTTTAAATTTAAAGACGCGCCGTTTGATGCCAATCAATCGTGGACATTGGCTTAGTACCAAGCCGGGGCTCGTGCAGTAAAGTCTAACTTAATGCCGGGAAGTGGAGGGTTCGGTGAAAATTTATGTCGACCTCTCGTATTCGGTGTTGACGAACACGCGACAATTGCCCGTCTCTTGGTACGGTATTAAACTAATCCGCCCGACCATTTCTGCGTGATTTTTATTCTAGCTTTACGATAGAGGGCACGACACCCTGTGTAAAAACGATCAATAAAAAGTTGAGCGCACGTCACGCACAATGTAGCTCAAAAACCGAATCCAACCCCCGATACCGCTGTGCACGTTCTACATCCGGACCTCCACATCGCATAGTATAAATTATCAAATTTCCATTATACGTCAGCGGCCGTCAAATGGTATTCTGCATTTTTCGCATCGAGCTTTATTGCGAACAATCAAAATAAATTACTCTTCATTATCACAATAAAGACCGACAGGGTAGAACGTCCGTGGCCGGTCCATCCTCTTACAAATGCCAGATACAACAATTCCCTACTTGCGAATACGATTACGCGAGCTTAATATTCCCGGATGAATCCCCATACGAATCGGATCATTTCGTTATTCCCTCGTATTCGTTCCAGCCGCCACGTCGAGAATTCCACCGTGCCGCCGTGAGCATCGATTATCCGTATTCCGCGGCTCTAGAATAGAGCATCGGCATTGTGGACGGTGCCTAAGCCGGCTCCATAGCCACGTGGGCGAGTGTGCGCGCTAGTGATTGCGCGTAGCACCAGATGGCGCTGCTCGTTCACCGAGGAGCGCGCGCAGGCGCAGAAACTCACACGGAGTCACCGAGCGCATCCGTGGCCCAGCGCACGCTCTCACCACATACACACATCGCGACGCTTATACAGGCGGTATACGTGGTGCAGCGGGGTCCTTGCTCCCTGTCGTATGTGGGTCAGCAGTCTCACACACGCTGCTATTCTTGCGTAACCAATGCATGCATACGACCGAGAGCTGCCGGCGTGCACAGCCACGCACACTACCGGACGGAAAGTGCAGCCAATGCACTAACCTACGGTCTCTTCTTGAAGGGGCCGACGACGATCTCGTCCGTGCAATGCGCTCGCGTGCGCGCCTCAAAGCCACGCAAGCTCCTCTATCTCGGCCAAGCTTTTTCGAGTTTCGCGCTCCTACGCTCCCGGTGTTTGCTCTATTAGGCCCGGCGGAAGCTGACTTTTGCCATTCGTTCTTGGCCGTCCCTATTTCGCGGAGCCGCTCTTCCCTCCTCTCCCCTGTCGCCCTTCTTTTTCTCCCTTTTCACCCCCTTTTTTTTCGCTCTTCCGCGGGAGACGCGAGATTGCCCCTTTGTACCTCGGCCCACGGTTGTCTCTTGAACGACGAGCTGTGACGCTTTGCCGGCACGATGCTGGGATTTTTGAGCTCCGACGGGGGGAGGGAATGATTTTAAGACCCTCGCGGTTCTTTCTTTCGGCGCGAAAAAGGCGGACGTAGGCAAAAAGGAGAATTTCGACTCTCCCGACTGCGCGTACAATGTTTCGCGCGCGCGATAGTTAAATCATCCGCCATTTACATAACGAGCGGTGAAAGGATGGTAGATTCTAATTTACGTAAGAGGACAACAAAAACAGTGCTGGAACGGGTCCGGTTTTGGCCAAGATGCGGGTACTGCAGGCTTCTTGTAAGTGCCTATGTGTCTTTCCTTTCGAGAGATCGCGCACCTTTCTTACTAAATACGCTCTTGCTTGGTCTAGAGGCCAGTAATTTAGATAACTTCCACGAGCATAACGACGTTGATTAAAAGAATGACAGCATCGCTTTCCAAGGCAAGAATTACCTGCGAGCATTAATAGTCGATTAGCCACTTCCGAAAGTAGATCGAATTCAACGTTGGATAATCCGATCCCACGCAGCGCAAAATTCATCCTTGCGCATGTTTAACGTACGGCTATAATCCTCGAGATTCGCGAGCTGTGGGACTGGTGAAACGAATTTCAAGAAACAGCGGTTCTCCGTAATTCAGGTGGAAAGAAAAAAGATTCGCGCTTCCGGCAGGCCGATACCGTCATCGCGCGCTCCAGCCGCGGAGCAGGACGTCTGATTTTATATACCGCGTAGATTTTACCGCTATAGGGGCCACGGATGGTGAAAGTGACTCTCCCACGCCATGACATCCTAGGTCTATAACTCCCCACCCTCTCGTCCGATTCTATCTCTCCGTCCCTCCTAGTCGGATGCTCTTCCTTTCTCTCTCTCTGTCTCTCTCTCTCTCTCTCTCCCCCTCTCCCCTCTCTCTTTCTCTCTTTCCAGGCTAGTTCTCGTCAAACCGCGCCGCGCCGCGATTGGTTCTTTCGCCGCAAAGAAACAAATATATCCCGACAATGAGCGGTGCTCCTTCGCGGATGAAACAATGCCTATCTCTTGCCTGAAAAACTTTGCACCAGGAAGTCGTATTTTTTCGAAGGCGGAAGGAACGGCGACGAACGAGCGCCGAATTACTACGGCCCAACTCTCACAGCCGTAAAGCGTTTTGCCTCGCGATTCGGGGGAAAATGGGAAACGAGGCGCCGTCGTCTCGAACAATTCATCGTTTTCCTCGCAACAAATCCCCCCCCCCCCGTTTAGGAGCAGCCTCGTGCAATTGCATAGGCAATTTTCTATGGGCACTCGCCGCGTATCTTGTCCGTCAAGGAAGAGCCACGGGCGGCGCTTTTCCTTATCTGCCTCTGCTCGGCGTCGTTCCTTGAAAAGGTAAATTACCACTTATCTAAGCGAGTTCCCGCGGATGTGCGACAACCTCGATTTCAACGCACCCACCTCGAAATTCGCTTATCAATGGAAGGGGCCTGATGCATAGGTACCTCGCTTCGGACTGAAGCGCTTATTTTCTATATTTTCCTACCAATCAGGCACATTTCGTTCTACTTTCTTCGAGCGTCTTTCTACCACGTTTGTGCACGTACACTTTACGTGTAACGAGACGAGACGCACGAAGTCGCATAAAAGTCCTATTGTGGATTATATTATAAAACGAAATCTACAGCTTCGAGCATCAAATTCCATCGGTCAGGCTCGTCGTTTCCCTCAAACGGGTTAATGGTGAACAAAGGTAGCCTCGATGGAGATGGAGGAGAAACGTCGGGGCCGATCGACTTCAGATGCTGCCAGGTGTAATTCATAAACCTTAACACTTTCCGCTAGGAGATAAAAACGTCCCCAACAAACGCGTCCAACGAACTTTCCGTTTTGCGAGCAGATAAGCATGAGAAATTCTGCTTCCTCGAGCGTATCGCGTTATCTCGGTCTGGATTACACGCAGGAGCAAGGAGCGCGGTGCGCTGCTTCACGGTAAGAAAGTTCTCCGTACGCGTGGAAACGACAATTCGATCGAAAGAAGGATTCATCAATGCGGACGCCTTGTTCGCGAGCATGCAGGACCATCGAGTTATTTCCTCCTCGATTTTGCTCGACAGCCCCGAGACGCGGCCGAAGATATAAATATTCTCGGCTTCATTTTTCTTACGTGCTCCGTCGTTGCGTCTGAGGAATGAGAGGGAGAGAGACACATATGTACATACGTATAGAGAAAGAGAGAGGAGGAGAAAGAGAGAAAGAGACAGGAGCGCGGCGGCACGCCGCATCTCGGATGCTCGCGAGCCGAGCCGAGCCAGTGAGAACGGCCAGTGAGAGTCAGAGCTCGGTACGTTGAACCTCCGCAGTGAAAGTTTCTATTATACCACTGGCCTTACCTTACTTTTCCTACGGCAAGCTCTGCCGCGTTGTGTCATAAGCCAACGAGCCCCGGTGGAAAGATCGAAATTTGTTCCGTCGTCCCGTCACATCCGTTACTTTTAACGACTCTGACATATAAACCCCATGAGCGAGCCGCTTTCTTCGCGGCTTGTAAATACTACCGTGGCGAACCACCGGCTGTGAGCGTCTCGGTGCGAACACTCGCGTGAATGAAGCGCGCGGTTCGTGAACTCGACCGAGGCGATCGCTGCTAGCTGATTTTTTTTTTTTCGATTTTCTAGCGAAACGAATTCGCCGACTTTACCACTTCGTACATCATTGAAATCGATGAGGATCCCTGGGTTCGTTTCCTGGTTGGTAGGCAGACTCGATTCGCAGGCACGTTTCTTATATAGGAGGCGCGTTTTTCTACGGTTCTTTCTTAATCGAGGATGGGTCGAAAATCAGAGGTATTTCGGACGATAAACCTATCTGTGCCAAGGTACGATTCATTTCGTTACTCTTGGCAAGGTACTTGATCGTGTTAACAAAGTAATTCCGTTGGATCAGCGCATAGTTGTCGGAGAGATTGCGATACGCGACACGTTCCATAATCGCGTTGCGAAAGTGCAGGAAGCCCGCGGAAAAAGCCTGACTTGCATTTCTGGAAAAACCGTCGTAGATTCGATGGTGCGCCTCAAGCTCGCCGGTTACGACACGCGCGCCGCGGTGTTCCCCTTGGAGCCTTCGAACGGTTACAATCTGGAGCAAAAGTCCACGTCTGTTGTGGAATAACGAGGAACCCCGCGGTTCGAGGTTTCCATCGTTTGCGCAACGGACTGTGGCGGAATTGTGGCCGCGCGGATCACGTGCAATCTAGCGATGAATTCTGCTGCAAACGAGTCTGCTCATGGCTTCCGCTTTGCATGGCAGAAATGGAGATGAGGCATTACCAGAAAGCGGGGCCTCGCGATCAACTTACTCGTATCTATCCTACTACAAATGTTTGTTCTCACAGGACGGCCTGCTAAGAGCTCGGCTAACTTCGCGAATTTATTCTAATCCGAAGGCCGCGAGGATTAGAGGGCCACCTCGCGAAAGCGTGCTTTTTCGCGGAACTTCAGCCCCCGCGCTCGCGGCCCGATCGCCTGGTAATGCATCCCTCCACTTTGCCGCCGAACTACCTGGCATCGCATTCTGGACACAGCGAGGAACCGCACTTCGCATACTTCCGACTAATTTCACTGATTTTATTTGCAAAGCAGAGGTCAATCGGAGCGGAATAATTTCAGGCGCGCATCGCCTCGCCCACCACCGCCTTAGGCCGCAAATACCGATTTGCAATTAGCAAAGTGTGCAACTGTGAAATCGTTTGCAGTGTTATTGACCCCGGCGACAGGAACAGAACGACAGGTTGTCGCACTTTAAAAATCGATTCGTCCACCTCGTTTGGAATTTGCGTAGACCTTTGCCGCGAGCGTTGCTTTAAACGAGACTGTCCTACGCTCGTTCCTCGAGAATCTTTTTTATCCGCCATATCATTCTAGAGAGATTTAAATACACGATCTCGGATCGATGTCGTCCATCGACATATGCCTCCTCCTTCGTTACCAGCGTACATCTTCAGCTAAACCTCATATAACTTTCGATCACTCAACACGTCGGACTCAGAACACATGGCGATCCTACCTATATGCCGACCTTGCAGGACACTCATCTTCGCGCACATGATACGTCCCAGCTTTAGCAGAAGAGGGCTCTCGATGAAACCGTTAGCAAAATTCCAGGCAAGCTCTCGAGTCGAGGCACCGAATAGGTGCTCACGAGCTATCCATCCTTCGAAGTCCCATGCACGAAGTCACTGGTCACAAAAGCCGAACGTCGCGCACGTACCTCCCGACAGTCTTTGAACCGTCACTCACGCCAATTCTCGGGGACCCGTCTTTTGGGCCGAGAAGCACATTTCCAGTTCCGGACAAGGACATCACTTTCGACGCGGCTCGGAAAGGATCGGCTTAAATCTAGGTTCTGATGTCACTGCATAATCCAAGGTGGAGCGCGCGTACGGCCGGCCTCTCGCGTGGAAAAATCGGAAATATTTTCGGCGCGGAAGGAGGAGGCGCGGAGCTGCCGCGAGGAGGAAGTCGATCGAGGAAGCGTGACGGGGGCAGATGGACGGAAAGCCCGGAAGAGAACCTCACGAAGCGCTCCGCGCGGAGGAGCCGAAGTGAACGCCTCGCGGTGCCCAAAGTTTTTGGGGCAACCAGTTGCGCGGGCCACGCGATCCACCAAAGCCGTGGATCCACGGTGTTGGGTGGTGGTGGTACCAGTGACCTCGATACGAACCGAGGCCCTCCAATCCCAACGCCCAATGCCAAAAACTCGACACGCGTGTACGCGGGAACTTTCACTCTCTCAAAGTTCTTCGCGGTGCGAGTCGATCGATGGACGTTAGTACCGAGCTACTGGGCTTTTCCCGAGATTTCGATCGGTCCTGCAAGGGGAAAAGCCTCGAAGAAAATTTACACGAGGCCTGGAAGAGATCGTGTCCCCGAGAGAGGTTCCGCCAGCGATGAAGACCTCCGGTTCATCGTCCAAAATTCGTCTTTGGGGAACTTTCACTCCCACTGTCGGTGGGTATCTCAAGGATGTACAGGTAGACGGAAAGGTTGACGATCTCCGGCCAAACACATCGGTGAAAGGGGCAAGGTGACGCGGAGCGTAGGTTAAGTGGGCCACTGGGTCGAAGATGACGTCGTTAGAAATTAGAGCCCGAAAGTCACGCCTCGCGAGGCCAGCAAGATTGCATTAGAACCAGAAACGAACGCGGAAGGAACCTCCTCCAAGATCACGATCCTGCGCCGACTTTGACTCGGTCCGTCGTTACATAAAAAGGCGCGTGTAAAATGTGGAAAAAGTCGGGGACCATATATGGACGGAGGAGCCGAGTCGGAGGTCTCGACTCGGCGCTCTTCTTCTTCTCGTTTTCTTTTTATCGGGGATTTCACTCTCGATGGGCCGCTATTCTCACGCGACGATCGAGCGTGCGTGCGACTCCAGGGAGGATGGACTGCCGCCACATCCCGAGGTGAAATGAAAGAGCGCCGCGCGGGCCTGGATCGGCCGGTGTTTCACTTTTAACCGATAAGAAAGTAACGAAAGTCGCCGATGAAAGTCTCAACGGTGTCATCTGCGGTTGCGGGCCACGAGGAGGCCGGCCCATTTCGGCCAGGACCGTTTCTTTCGCCCGAGTATTTATTCGACGAAAGTAAAAGTAAGAGAGGACCTTGCGCGGACCTCGTCATCCTGCATAACATCCAAGCCACCTCCTGCACCTCCTTCTCGTCCTCTCTCTCTCTCCGTCTCTCTCCTCTCTCCTCTCTCCTCTCTCCTCTCTCCTCTCTCCTCTCTCCCCTCTCCCCACCCGTCGCCCTCCGCACCGCGCATACCGGTTTTTGGCGAAACGATATCATCTTACAGGAAGATCGAAACCGGTGAAAACGGTGTCCTTCGCGGAACAGGGTTATATTACGTCACTCCCGTCGTACCGCTGCAAACCGCCTTTACGCGCGCGATCCGCCCGCTGGTATATGCGCTGGACGCGATGCCAGAGGTGCAGCGCTAGGGTGCATCCTCTCGGCTCTTGCATAGTGTTTCAATGGCGATCTTCGCTTTTTGTTCGGTATCTAATAAAGTATCACCGCCTTCTGCATCGTGCTTGACTACGAAAATTAGCCGCCGCGTTTCTAGGACGCTATGATGATGTCATTGAATTTCATGCGCAACCGGGATTATACGTTTCATATATAACTGGATAAGTGTTAGGTAACTATATTAGCGTAATTATGACAGCGCTGATTATCGGATAGCAGAAGGATTGGTATGAATTGATGGTACACTCATGGGGACCCTATTGAATTTAGTGGGTTGGGAAAGAAAGGAGTGAATTGGTGCCGACTTTTATGAGGAAAAAGGACGATCATTGTTTCCGACTTCCTAACGAATATTACGTTTCTAATAGTCGTCGATTCAAGGATCTCATCGCGAACTTTTGTATTTAACGATGGTGATCGTGATTCATTGGATATAGCATACGTATAACTGATTATCGTACGGTATACGCTAATCACTCAGGGACCTTGTTTGAAACCTGTTTCGACACTGTCATTGCCAAATTTAAATGAAGAACCCTCGCGAATTTCAGTTCTGCGTGTATCACGCACTAAATTAATCCATGCGGCAAATTATTCTCACAGCGCAAGTATGATACGCTCGTGGCGATAAGTTTTCATAGAATCTTTCGTGATATATCGTGCAAGCGTAATAGCACGATTAAGACGCATTTGCGGATACCCGGAGACGGAGTTTTTCTCAGAATGCAACTCCTTGGGACGAAACGCGCCTCTATCCTTGTTGTCACGCGCTTCGTACACGCATCTCGCCGTACACAGTGAACTGTGACACATAAATATGTCGCTCCTTTACTCCATTGCACGTGACAATTTCTATATTCTATCTAATCCTCGTTTTAAACCTGCCTAGCGTGAATACCCTGGATTAAAATCCCATTAATCACCTCTGGATTTTACCATGTAATTCCCGTATCGCGACATCGATAATTGGAAACATCATCACTCACGGTATTACCGGAGTTATATAAATTATTATGCACATTGCGAAATAGTATAGTTTCTTTATCAATCCAACGCCATCGACCAATCGACAATACTTTTACGTTTATCCAATGCAACGACCACAGTGACATTAATAGAGAAATCCAGCCAACCATCGTCTCTTCCTATCAGATACCTCTATATTACCACGATTCGAAGCTCTTCTCTAAGAAAGGCTTCTTGCCTCGATCGTAAAAATCGGAAACGAGTCGAATCAGCTTTAGCTGTCGGCATCATAATAGTACAAAAAATTCGTAACAACCGTAAAAAAAAAATGATCCCCTTTAGGCCCTTTATGGGGGCGGACGAAGATTCGCAAGTCGGGTCAGGATCCAACAAGCGGAAACGAGCTCGACGAGAGGATTTTCTCGTGGTTTTTCTAGGCGGATTAGACGGATGGCGCTGTTACAGTCGCGATCGGTGCAATCGTACGCGGCGGTGTGGGCAGTGCTGCAGTCGTTCGTACCAGCACGTTGTGAGCGGTCGGCCATGGCATACTTACTAATGTCAATCACACCGGCAGGCATGCACTGTCCGCTGGTGTGAGTGTACACTCAAGCAGATGCCGGTCGATGGTGGTGCTGGTGCACACGTACAGGCGCGCGCGCGCGCGCGCCTCGATCGCCATCGAAACTCGTAGCCTTTTGGCCTTTAACCTCCGCAATTTCCACGAGCATCGATATCAGGTCGCAGCTGCGCGCGGCTGCAGCTCTGAACTTGGCGGGCTTTGGACCGCCGTCGAATAATCGAGGGTTGCTGGCGCTTCGGTGTTGCCCATCGGGGGCTAGTAAGCTCGTCGGCATCCGAGCTGTTTCAGGGTTCCTCCTTCTGGCGAGTTACGCTTAATAATGGCACTCAAACCTCGAGTCAGCGTCGTGGTGGAACACGATGTATTTCGCGCACTATGTAGGCGCATGCGCGAGACAAGTTTTGTCTTGTTCAGGCACGCGGTACAGCAGTGAGATGCTTTTCATTGGCATCTTGGGATTAGGGTGGAAAAGGGTAAACAATGGAGGTACTGAAGTACGGAGTGATAAGAATCGGAGAGTGCGGAGTAGGTAGAAGAGTATATAGTATAAGTTACGTACAGTACGCGAGTATACCCTGATTTATTGA
Source organism: Ampulex compressa (assembly GCA_038496175.1). Classification (NCBI taxonomy): domain Eukaryota; kingdom Metazoa; phylum Arthropoda; class Insecta; order Hymenoptera; family Ampulicidae; genus Ampulex; species Ampulex compressa. Next base: position 20,308 of record JBCFXI010000031.1, on the reverse strand, counting down.
TAAAAAATGTCGATTATCGTGCCGCATAAGTTCTTCATTGATGATTAAACCGTTGTAAAATAATTGAAGGCGTCCGCGAGCGTATCTCTCTCGTGCCAGGATCGAGGATACTTTTACTGTTTTGCGATATTTCTTTGGGGCGCGTAGAGAAAACGCGGCTTCTGGATGTAATTTCTAAAATCCTTGATCGAGCTAAGTGGTCTACGAATTGTTTTACGGCCCTCGCGGCAGAAGTAACTCGAGATACTTTTTCTTATCGGAGAAACTAGAAGCACGATCGTCGCCACGGTGATAACGTATCTCATTGCAGTGGGCATAGCGCATTGTGCATGATCGTGTATGCCACTTACATATTTTTTGTTGATTCAGTGATACGAGAGTGCGAGATTAGCAGCGCGAGAATACGAGAGGAGTGTTCTATTAAGGATATAGCGGCTTCGAGCGCGTTCAAAGTCGATCCCCCGATTTGCGATGTCGGAAATCGTAATTCTGATCGCACGATCGCGCGGAACAGGATCGAATGTTTATCGTGGCCGGTGTTGATAATAATCAATATATCGGTAACTCCTCGCGCCGAAGGCTACTGCCGACTTTTGTTTCTCGCCAAAGTACGCTCTTTCCAGGAGCGCGGCCCATTGTCGGCGGTTTGGTCACGTTTTCCACTGACACCCGGCAGGATAATTGCCAGAAGTTGGCAGAAGTGCGTGTCAACAAGGCGGTCAGCCTCGAAAAACATTCCTCGATAGCGCGTAGGCCCACCGGTCGTCATTTTCTACGACGAAGGCTGTGAGCCAATTAAGTTTTCCGCATTGTGCTCCCAATGGCATTTTATTTTTAAACGCGGTCCGATATAAACAGTGCCGATGTGTCGATCCTATTTCAGAAATTACCGAACCTCCCGCGAGTATGAATTATCGACGTTGCTCGACTTGTTTGCGCCGGGATTTTTTTTTTTACCAGGGGAATAAGGACGAGTCTCGATCGGTCGCTTAAACCGATCATCGATATCTCGGTGTATATCTATCCGCGGCAGAGCAATCACCTTGGAAGCGCACGATGCTTCTGGGGGACGGGCTATTTTAAAATCAGGTGGAAATAATTTCATGCGATACACCGTCTCGGATCCCCGACGGTCTCTGTAATAATGAATTTTCTATATTAGCGGCTTTAAATTCGCGGCCCGAAGGATGCCGTCGTCGATGTGTCTCCTCTCATTCAGAAGCTTTAAACGAGGCTCGTTCGAGTCCCCCTCTCATTAATCTTCGATCTGGAGTCCGTGATCTTGGTCGATGTTCCTTCGATCGGCGAAGATCCGACGCTTTTACTGCCGCGCACGCTCGCGACTAATATCACGAGATACCGGAATAATCGTTTCTCGCGGGCTGCAAGACTCTCTGAAGCTTTAAGGCCACGCAACGTCCATGAGAATCGACCTCAAAGGAGTGTCGACACCGCGCGTCATCGTGATCGTTCGCCATATTATGCGCGATAAACGATCGTACGCCACTGAGAATAATCTTGCGATTTCATTAACAGGATTGCCTCTCCTTCTTCGTTTCCCCCAGCCGCCTTCGATTATCCTCCTCGCGCGACATAAGCACGCATCGCCAAATTTGACTAAAGCGATCGTAAAGCCGCGCACGGTGCATCAAGGCGGAACGCGGACAAGTCGCTTGCAATTCTCGATTAGTTCGAGCGGAGTGCTTCTGGTTGTACAAGGGTAAGCTGCGCGCGAAAGAAACGATGCGATTCGCGAAGAAAAACGAGCGGGACTTGTACGCGGATAATTCAACGTTAGAACGACTTTTGGAATGTTAATCGATCGCGAGGATATTTAATCGCTTGGTTGCGCCAGGCCACTATCTGGAATTAGATTGTCGTTCAGGTTTCTCGTGAATCATTAGATCTTTTCGATCCACTGACGCATTTCTCGCCTCTGGTCACGAACGAGTAGTGTCATGCACCTTTCGAGCGTGTTTCTTCTACGACGAATGGCGGTGAGTATTCGCATTCGGATACCGGTACTCGCTGGCTGCACGTGTCAGGGTCAAATGACATCATTCCAACGCAAGGATCTTCGTGATCGTTCGCCGGTGTTCGCGCGTCGTAACTCATCCTGCCGATCGCTCATGGTCCTACTGCATAGAGGAAGAACCGCAAGGATCTTTCGAGCGAGCGAGCCACCTTGTACTCAGAGATTTTAACTATTCGCTCGCTAGATTCGCAGATCGAAGCTCGCTCTCTCAGGCGCAAGGCTCGCCGCGTTAAGAGCCGCGGCTAAAAATGGACGTGAAGCTCGAATTTTCGCGCTACGCCTTAAGATCGAGTTATTCAGATTTTCCGTAGCATCGCGCTGCTTCTATCGCTCTTTCGAAAGGTTTATCCTCGATCGATTTATCGAGGGTAAATACCGCCGTTTATTTGCTCAGCGAAACGTCATTCGCGATTCGCTTCGACGCGTATTTGCGTTAGTGCAGGGCGATTAGAAGATAACGGCAGGGGGGTTTAAGAGTTCGCGACCGAAATCTTCGAAGGCGACTCGTACGACGAATCTCCACGTTCCATCGAATTTCGATTCTTACGCGAGGCCAAATACGGTTGGGGCTCGATCTCAAGAAAGCGCGAAATTTCTTCGATTCTAGTAACATCTGGCTACGCTAGTGGACGACGACATTGCCACACGTTGGAGAGCGTTAGAAGAGCATCGAGGATGCGAGAGACACGGCAGCTCCTCTGTGGTTGTATGCGCGTAATGCCGCGATTACTGGCGGGTATATTTAGTTTGAGATTGGCATAGGTCGCGAGGAGCTTGCTAGCTGTTATCTGTTTTCTACGCACGTGGCCTCTATACGCCGAGATCTAGACGGCTATAATCGCGGACGCATTATTTTGCCGCCAAGCGGAAAAGCCTCGGTTTTGGGGATAAGGTTTCAACGCTGAAACCAGATTTTGCGAAATCGATCGATACACAAGGACGGAGTGGATCTGATTAAGCTGACATCCGAAATGTATGGTCGCGTCACAAGGCTCTGATCATCTGCGTTTGGTTCTTACGACAATCATTAGATTATTTTAATAGTATTCTTCGTATACATTCAAAAGACGTAGAAGTTTTTAGATATTCAGATATACTCGTAATACTATCAGTCGATATTACACTTGAGTTTTATACTAGACTCACACTGGTGGTCGTTTAATTAACAGGAAAGATACACGAAGCAAGTTAATTCATTCGCGTGAGGTCTTTGAAAATTCCTTGCCAACGATTACGAGTTATATATTTCATTAATATTTTACATCAAACGAAAATTCCCTACAAATATTCACAGAAGAACCGTGCAATTCACTTTTTATTTTTCAACTCCAATTAGACATTCCTATCTACAGTCATCGCAGTATAGCAGTTATGGATGTACGAAGAGCCAGTTTGAGAGGCAAAGAAAATTCGTGCGCATCGCCAATATCATGGTTCATTTCAATGCTTATTTCCAGTGGGCTACTTGCTTTCCGGATCTTCGATTCTCGGTAAAGAGCGCGCCTCTTAGAAACGAGGATCGTTCTCTCGGAGGGTATCGTTTGGGATCCCTCGAAATCCCCGGTTAATAATTGTCCCAGCTAGACCTGAATCGAAGTACTGGCTGCACAATGACAACGAAGCACAGCTGGTGAGCGCATAAGTAACGCCGTGCATTTGTGCGCGCGTTTGCACTCGACCTATCTCAACCTCCGTCATCGAGAGAGGGCGAGAGCCGAGCACGGAGGTTAGACCAGGTTAGGGACGTCACCGACCATTGCGCTCATCCGCCAGAATAACTCCTGCCGGGGTTGCACAATTCCAATTCCCGTGACGTGCCCGATGCACCATGCTCGTCTCGTTTTTAGCTTAATTGCAGCAGCTGATGCCGCGAGTCCGTCGATGGACTTGCGGAAATCGATGATTGCGTCGATATATAAGGCTGTACCGTGAGTAGTACTTTCTTTCTACAAGGAAATAATAGATGCGGAACATTTTTTTTCTATATTATTCAATCGATATATCGATACAGCTAGAGGAAGATCGAAGATAGAGACTGCAACGTTTGGCAGATTTGCTTTCACGTTTGTATAAACGTTGCTACACAAAGCAGCTGCGTGTAGACAGCGAAAGACACTTTTGGGATAATCTGATACGCTTCCTGGGCCGCGGATGCTTTATTGAACGTTACGTCACTGCGATCGATATCTTTTTGAGGTCCATCATTTATTCGTGTTGGAGGTCAGTTCTCGAGAAAAGGCAGAATTACGCGCGACGTGGAAAGTCAAGCGTAATGGAGATCGTATGTAAAGAGTGTTTGACATCTTTCCGGAGTAATGGCCGAAGTAGACGGTTTAGTCATCTGGAGTTTTTCGAATATAGATATTTAAGATTACTCCAACCAGCGTTCTTTGCTGGCATCTATTATTGTCGGTTTAATCGAAACTTTTCACACGAGCAGTTATCGCGACGTGTCCTACGGAATACTCCGTGACCCATAAATGTTACATTAGGAAGATTCCTCGAGACACACCGTGCTGTCTAAACGATATGATCATTTTCAGCAATTTTTAGCTAGCGTAAATATAACGAATTGCGATCTTCTACAATACCATAGTAATTCCTCTCGGATCACGACAATTTTTCGCTAATCACGATACCCATCATAGTACATTATCCGAATACGTATTCCGCCAAAAGTGATACTCCACGACAAAACATCCGTGGTCATCGTGACCATTCGTTAAAATGACTTCCGGGAAATATCAGCCGCCGAAAAGAAATCATAAACATGGTTACTTGGACCAACATTCTGCAGTACCGCGTCAATTATCCTGGGTATCATCATGGCTGCTTTCAGAAATCGAAAAATCGAGTAAGATCTAATTCGATACACGGTACTTACAGAGGAACCGTTATCGGCCATTAGAATTCCGCGTAAAAAAAAATACTAATACAAGATTTGTTTTAGAGCTTTCAGGATACGCGTTTTTCATCGTCCATCACGAGGATTGTGGCAAACGTCGTTTCCCGATATGGCGAGCGGCCTTTTTTTCGAGTTTAATGGAAACTGCGCGCACGAGCATCGTCCTCGACGTCATCGTCGTCGTTGTAGAAGAACTATTAAGATAATTTATAGAAGGGCAGAACCGTCCGTGGGCATCCACATAGCGCGCTGCGCGTAGAATCTTTACGTAACCGTAGGAAAAGGTTTGCGCGCGACATTCCAAGACTACCAGCGACTCGCGTATACGTATATCTCACTGGCGTCCGACGCCAAACAATCGCGCCATGCAGGCAACGCGTTGTCTTGTCCCGTATATTTATAGATTACGAGGAAATCGCTCCCCTTTGGCCAAAGCGATCGTGCGAATCGATCTCCGAAGATCTCCGGGATAGATATTCGCGAATTAATTAGACGTGCCGGTGGAGCAAGCCTTTGCACGTGGAAGCTCGTGCGACGATAATCGTAGGAAACCTCGGAGGCGCCATTGGAACCTCGATCGTGCTTGGAACTCTTTCCACTCCACGAGCAAAATACCGATCGCTGCATAATTATCCGATACCCGTAAAAACCATCGCGATTTCTCACGAGGTATTATCGTAAAAACGAGAACAAAAGCAATACCTCTTTCGACTTTTCCCTTAAAAGTCCTCGAGACAAAAGTCCCGATTTCGATCCTTATCGTTGGCAATTCTCCGTGTTGCCCTGCGGCAAGAAAATCACGCGGAAAAGGAAGGTGGGCTCGAGGAGTGTATCGAAACGTATCGAAACGCAATTATACTTTCACGATGCCTGGTCGCGATGCCCGGTCGGATTCCTCGCGTTAGAATAATCGCGTGGAAACGGTCTCTGCGCTCGCCTATTCATACCGTAAGACAATCTCGCCTCTTAATGGCCTCCCCAAGGTTAGCAGAATTCGTTAAAGAAGGATTTCTCGTATCTTCGACGCTTGCATCAGCGTTAACCGCTCCAGTGCGGGCCACGCTCGCCTTCGAGGCCTCTCTTCCTGCTCCTTGCGCAGATTCGCCCGCGGATCCGTCCTTCGCCTCGGTTTGTACAAGAAATTCTCACGGATTTCGGCGGGCCAAGTGGGCACGCACGGTTTGCCTACGCGTTGACCTAGACCTTTCGACGTTCGCGGCACGCGTACGATATCCGCGATTTGCATCCCATTGCCGCGTACTTTTTTTCACCTCGCTTTTTATACGCCACCGCCCCTCCCCGCCCCGCCTCAATGTCAAGCCGCTTAATCGGTGGACGCAGGTAGAGCTCGGCTTGCCGCATCTCACGATGCGTATCCGCGCTCCTGATCGCGATATCCGAAAGTTGAGCATAGAAGCTCGCGCTCTCGGAGAGGCGACCCAAAGGAAACACGATCATATTACGCGCCTTTTCTTTCCAAGAAATCAGAGCACTCGATGTTCTTCGAGCTGATCGCGCCGAAAGACGCCCATTCCACGCAATCAACTCCGCGGTGCCTGCCTCGAAAAACCTCGCTCCCGCGGAAGGATTATGTCATCGAAGGCCTCGTCAGGGTCATGGGATAAAAGAAGCGTGCCGTTAAACTTCGACGCGTGATGCGCGAGATAAGGCGTCGAAGAGAAAGCTATACCGAACCGCGGTTCTGCGAGTCGCCCTAGGCTCGACCCACGGTACGATCGCCTCGAGGATTATCGCTACGTTGGATACGATTCCATCGACGTGTTCGAGACTTACATTTTTTTCCGCTTAGGACATCCAGAGTACGAAAATCGCTGCGAGAGCACGGTCTTTCCAAAAAGTCCTCCGGCGAGGCTTTGGGACGGCAAGGTCGCCAACGTGCCGACGGCGTAGATCGGCGATCAGGTGTCAAGGGGAGGTTCGTCGTTGGTTACGTCACCGTTCGTACACGATGCGCGGGCGCACAGGTACACGCACAAATCACCTACGTCACTTCTGGCTATATCTAATCGAAAACTCGCGGCAGCCCGCGCGCGCAGTGTCGCCGGCGTCTGGTCCGTTTTCTCAAGCACTTACACGCGCACTTGTTCCTCATTTGTCCGGAGCACCCGGTGTAATTCGTCGCACGGGCCCGCGGCTCACGTGTATTCGGGGGCGCTCTTATCGGGGTCACGGCAGGTCCTTCGCCCCGATGGGCGATACTCTCGAAGGCTGCGCGAGTCTGCGGACAGCGCGGATCGAACGGCCGGGAACGAATCGGCGAATTGTACGGAGTAATGGAAATTTCGAGGAACCGAGGAGAGGCCGCGGATTCGGCCGGATTAATTTGGCCGAATCGAGCGCGGGCCGATATGGCGCTTACGCGGGGAACACGTTGCGGCGGCCTGGGCTGGTATCCTGAGGGGGGGGAGGGGGTGAGGAGGGGAGGGTAGAAGCGGGCCTCTTTTAAAATAATTTAATATCGATCGTATAAATATTTCAGTCGGTGCCCAGAAGGAGGATACTAGGGGCGCATGACCCACTTGCGAGACGCGAGTCTACCTTCAAAAGTGGGTTATCCTTTGTCCTAACGGAAAACGCTTGCCCGCGCGTCCTCGTCTTTCCGGTTCCTCCGCGTCGCGAGCAACAACGGCTCACCTCCCGGCCCCCTCGGCCGTTTGTTTCTTCCCCGACATGCGAGGCCCTTCGGCGGCCACTGACGTCCCGGGCTTATCTTCGATTCTCTCTCCGGGAGTATCTGGCGCGTAGGGCCAAAGTGCAGTCTCCCGTTTTTCCCCGATTCGATTTTACCGAGGGTTTATCGACGACGGGTATGCGATCGAGCGCAAAGCCAACGGCATCTCGGGATTATCTTGCCAAGCGTCCAGCTCGATCCAATCTCACGGATAACGAACCGGGCTTCGTACGAGTATTTTCACGTGCGAAGAAACACAGAGGCGCGTTTCGAGTCTGTAACGAGGAAGGAACTTTACGGGCACGCCGAATCTTTCGGGTAGGGGCTCGCTCCGTTTTACGCGCGAAAAACATCAAGCGCGCGCGCGCGTGCTCTGGGATATATTCTTCCAAGATACTTCCGTTTACGAGACACTCCCCTTTCCACGTTATTCCATCGCGATGTTGGATGATCGTAGGATCGCGGCTAGACGAACAGCGTGCGTGAACTTTGAAGCGCGTTAACACTGACCCTCTACAAACGCTGGGCATAGGTTTCGTTATTCTCTTCCTACTTCCTCTTGGCACTCGATCGACATCGGGATTCGATCGTTTCGCGCCCTTTTCCAGCGTTCACGGGTACTCGATCGTGCCTCGAATCCCAGGAGTGGCGCGAGCCTCGATTCTCGAAAATCGACGTGAGCGAGGATCGCGCATCGATCTTCGCGTCGTGGATCCTCGGTGCCTCGACGATGCACTCGCGATCGATTCGTAGCGCACCTCTTCCACCTCGCCCGCTCCCGCGAATTTCCGACGCGCTTCGAGGCCGATCCTCGCGCGGGAAGACGAAATTCCGATAGAGTTCGTTGCACCCTTGGTGGCGGCTTTCGCTTGGACGCTGCACCAGGTCTTTCGTCGAGGCGCTATCGGCCTGTGGCGGCTGTTATCGCTTACGCTCGGTACGCGCCGTTGCACCACCATTCATACGCCGCTCCTAGCGGAGATGTGCGTGCCACGGACACGCGCGTATCGCGGCCTCTCGTGTATGCGCGTGTACACGCATATATGTGTGTGCGTGCACCAAAATGGCAGCCACGCAGCGGTTACGTAACGCAGCTCGCCTTTTTTCTCTCCTATTCGTCACGTTCGGCAGGAAACCGCACCGTGCGCGATACTCGGCTGGGATTTTAGCTTGGATCAAATTCGATCCCCAATTACCGAGGAGGCGGCTTTTCCCTCGAAGACGTACGATTTCCGCGGGTGGATGTGGATGGATAATTGACGTTGCGGGATGGAAGAGTTTCCCCGAAGCGGATTTCTGGCAGTGGCGATTTCGGAGGTTCCTCTTCTTTGGACGATCGATCGTATGCCTTTGCGACTTGTCGCGGATCGATAAGGGCTCTCGACCCCCTGGCAGTGTTCGACGATGGAGCGGAGATCCTTGGGCTCTTCTTTCGAGAGCTGGCAGTGTGCGAGATAGGGAAGAAAAGAAAAAGGAAAAGAAAAAAAAAAGAACCGTCGATTCCACTCGCGATCTCTCGCGGTACCTCGGAGCTACCCTTTCAAGCGTCTCGCGCTCGTTTCATCTCCTGGCGCATGCTCCGACTTGGCGCGGTCACGGGTAGCCTCGACTGCGGCAGCAAATGTGGGAATCACAGCGGAGAATAAGATCCAGGCGAGGCTGGCCGGCGTGTAATCGATTGGCAGTGCTTTCTTCGAGATCAGGAAGCGAGGTGGCTTCGTTTAGACGGGCACGGAAGGCGATTATTCGCCAGTGATTTGCGAGCGGTCGACGTTCCCGGAGGATGCTCCTTTTTTTTTCGCGCCTCGATGGAACGAAGAAGCTCGCTGAGAGACGAGTGACGAGGGACGAGCCGACGGAGACAGAGAGAGAGAGAGAAAAAAAGAAAAAGAGAGAGAGAGAGAGAGAGAGACGGAAGGAAAGAAAGAAAGAAAGAGAAAGAGAGAGAAAGAGGGAGACGGAGGACCGTGCTGACTGAATATTCTCGCCCGATGGCACTTCCGGTTCGAGAGTTCGTCGACTTTCTCCTTAGAGGCGCGAACGGCCAAGGAGCTTTTCCTCCGCTATTCCGCTCGGCGAATCGGCGCGGCTGGCCCGTCGAAGTCTCCTCGGTACGACGCTTCTCCTTGGTTTCCCCGTCGTCGAGCTTCCGCACCTGCGAGGGCCTCCCCTCGGTCCTAGGCGCGAGTCCTTTTCCACGGGATTCCTCGGGCCACGAGCGTAGCAGAGCTCCTTCTGCTCCCCTTGGATATCGGGATTCGCTCGAAATTCCATCCCACGAGAATCCGGATTGTATCGCCCTCGTCGGTCGAAATTTCGCGGAGGCTTCCCCGCTGGGAAGGGGGAGGAGGGGGTGCGGAGGGGGAGGAGGAGTGACTTCCGCGGGCCTCACGAAGATTCCTCGGCGTACCGCGGTGGCACGTCGCGTATCCACGATAACGAGAAACTCTAGATCGATGCAGCGGTGTCGCGTGGAGGGCAACGTCCGGCTCCCACGATTCTAGAACTCCACGCTCCTTCCGACGCGCCTCTTTTTCGGCGCTCCTCCCTCGTATAGCTCGCGAGACGCGGGCCGCGGTTCGAGGAGAGCGCGTCCGGAGGTGCACGCTCGTCGCTCGCGCGCCTCTTCTCGATCGATCCTCCTTCGATGAGAGAGGGAAGAGCCGTCGTCCGGGTAGACGGCACCGAGAGCCCGGTGGGACGTTGTCGTAGGTCGCGGAATTCGGCAGGGGCGACACTTCCGGCTCGTGCACGTGGCTCGAGGGGCCGTTTCACGCTGGACGGGGGACTACTCTTGTTTTCGCGGGCTTCACTTCCGGTTAGCGGAGGAACGAGGAGGTCCGTCGCCGTAACGTGCACCACCACCACCTGAACCGGCACTACCACCACCACCACCACCACTATCACCTTCGATGTCGTCCTCGTCCTCGTCGTCCTAGTCGCCGTCCTTGTCGTCGTCGTCGTCGTCGTCGTCGACGTCGGTACGCCTCCCGTCGACGCGCCTCTCTTCCTCCACGTACGCTCTTATCCGCGTGTACGGCTGTTATGTACGCGCGCACGTGTGCGCGCGTGTGCGTGAACGTGTTTCTCTCTCGTCGTACCGAGGTGTAAACCGAGTGTCGGGCTGAGTTGGCTTCGACAAAGTAGGGCGACGACTGGGACAGCGGCCACGGGCACCAGCGCTCACCGACGAGGAACCCGTGCGCCGTGCGGTGGAGGAACCGTGGAAGTGGAAGAGAGAACCCTCCTCGTAAAACGGCAGCGTTGCTGTACTACGTTCTCCAGTAGGGGAACCTCTAACGCCGCTGCAACAAGCCTAGTCGATCGCTTAGCGCTGCGCCACGCTCGGGAAAAGTGCAGGCTCTAGACGACGATGCGATCCCGAGGCTCTAACCGCTCTGCGATCTCCTCGCTTCACCTTCGATCGGCGCGACTTTTATCTTCGACAGAGGGGATATTTTCGACCGGCTATTTTGCGATCGATCGGCGCTCTCGGTACTTAGGGAGGCCGCGTTCCTGGGCCCTTCTTCTCCTCGACCGCCGACGGAGACGTTCTCCTTGCTTAGGGCGCGCGTAAGCGCCGCTGATGTAACGCCGATGGCTCGCGAAGGCGTATGCGGTAATTCCTTCGATCGAGGAAAGCGCTCGGTTGAGTTTACGACGCTTATTGCGCGAATGAAACTTTGGAGATTGGAGGCTGGTTGGACTTTCTTGATTTTCAGGATCGACTTTTATGCGAGAGGCGAGAAGTGGGACGGTTTGCTGTTTTTTTTTTACTTTTTTTTATTAAAGTAATATTACTATTTTTTGCGATATTCGGCTAACACCTTCGCGAATGTGAATGCCGTACCATTTATTTTCATAGTGACGCGATGTAAGGTACGAGGCAAATCTTTGAGTCGCATTATCTGCATTCGATTCTATATAGCGTTAATGTCTCGAAACTATTGTATGCTTTAATGTAATCCCCAATAGATTCATCGCGTATTTTTATATCGTTTTTTATCGAATCTCTACTGTCCGCAAACGTGTTGAGCGGCATTGTATATTGAGCAGCTGGCGTTGGAGAGATACGTCGGTTGTTTTGAAATACTTGGTACCTCGGGATGCAGAGGAACTTACTAAGGAAGCGCAAAGCGGTGAAGCCGGTACAAATTGTCTTCCGCCATTCATAGTTGGATAAAGGAATACGCATAAAGGCACATTTGTATGCGCTAACGTGCGGTTCCTGGTAATCGCTACTAGATTTACATGCTATCAATATTTAAATAAATTTACAGGCATATTGTATTGCAGGACCTCCATTACTTTCTCGGTCGTTACTCTCGGAGCTTAAGGAAAATCGTTTTCCTCCTCGATCCTCGCAAAAGGCTTTCATGCGAAACGTGGTCATCTCCCTCGTTTCATTTAACAGAGTCGCCATTCTGCTCGAAAACTATATCCTCTTATAGGACCACGTGACCAGGGATTCTTTACGCGTCGCTTCCTCCTACGACGTCCGTATCCGAATCGCGATCGGCGAAGGGCGCATCGATCGGTTCGATCCGGAAGAACGAGGATGCGCCAGCGCAAGAAAAACTTCCTTCGAGGCGTTCGTAATGAAAAGAGAAAGCCAGAGGGGCCACGAATAAAGCGCCGCTGCGATGGCTCGCGTACGTTCTTGTTATTCTTTTACGGTCTAGGCCACGATGTTCGATAACCAAAAAACTTTCACCTTCCGGAGCCGCTTACGCTCGCGAGTCCAGGACCGATGATCGGCCCCACGGAAGCCTCCTCTGATCTTGATCCTTCGATCGGGCCGGTTGTGCAAACGCACGCCTTAAATATCTCGCGCAAGATAGATGGCCGTCCTCTTTAGAAAGTCCACGCGGAAAGGCTACCCCGCTTTTACGGCCCCTGGATTAACCCCGGGTAACAATAATCGTTGCTCCCGTACTTTACATCGCGCTACGTCCTCTTTTACTTTCTAAATCGTAAGCGCAGGAGCCTCTCGAGCGGCGTAGGCCGCCTCTTAGAATTTCGCCGCCGAATTATGCGCGGCGGTGATCGTGGAGGTCGGGAGACGCGGTTAACGCTATAATTATCAAACCAGTCGAAACGACTGGTCGGCTATCTCTCAAAAATAATTGCGCAACCTTATCAAGGCGTACCTTCGGAGAATATGAACGATCACATTGCAGTATGTGGATCATTATATCGATCGGTTCTCTTTGGATTTTTTTTTTCTTCGACGACGATAAATAACACTTTGTCATCTTCTGTTTTTATAGATATATCTAGTGTTCTGAATATGCCTGGGAAGTGATTTCAGCGTTAAACTGCGCCCAACGCGCCTCTCGAGTCGCGCGAGCTCGAGAACGGAACGATATCGATGGCAGCCAAGGTAACGCGATCGCGTCGCCGGGATTTATCGCCTCGAATCGAGCCTTTGAATCTCTCGCCAGCGACGCGGGAAAATCCAGCCGCGGAAACTGAAAGAAGTCCTTGTTTCCTCGATGCGCGCGCGCGCGCCAGTGTGTCCAGCAGGAAGGAGGATCCTGCGCAGTAGGAACTGGCGGGCGGGGAGGTGCGCTCAGGACGCGAAGGCCAGCCGGAGGACTCCTTGGAGCATTGTACGTCACAAGGATCCTCCGCGTCGTCGCCCTGACCTCAAAAAGTAGCCGGCTCTCGCTATCGTCGCTGTAATAGCCAGCTCGCCGTATTCGTAGGCAACGACCAGTCTCGCTTAGAGGCGTACCTTCGATGCGTGAGATCGGATAGAGACTCGAATCCGCGAGGACGAGCTGATCAAAGATGGATCGTGAATTTTGCGGGAATATCTTCTTGGCCGTTTCATCGATCGCTTCTCGAACGTTCTCTTTTACCTCGCTCGCGAAGCTTGGAAATATTTTTGGAAAACGCGCACAGAGCTTTGCGGTGCGACTTTAAATTTGAAGGATCCGGATTTGATAATCGAGACTCGCTCGCTTCTTTTTATTATTATTGCAAGCGCTGCAGCAAAGCGTACGCGGGTTGCAGTCTGTTTTGAGGAGAGGGCTCTGCAAATAATGTTCGTATACGGGGCTAAGAATGGACGAGGAATGAACGTGTTTTGCCCGAGACATCCAAGTTTGTCCCGATATAGTTTGCGCCGTGAGCTTCCAAGTCGGAATCTTTTTTTAGCCGGGTGGATATCGAGCTGCAGCTACGAGCGATTCTTAGGGAATATAGAATAGAAAAATATATACGCACAGTCACTCTAGAAACTTGCCGAGCAATCGGAGTGTGAAAGTTCCCGCTGCTGCGCTAAATTATCGAAAAGCCATCTAAACGAGTTCACGAGTCGGTGCAAAAGGATTGACTAACGACGTCCACCTCTCGGCGGGAAATCATCTTCCGAACAATTTCCCCGAGTCGCGATAAAATAACATCCTCACGTAGGCGCATAACGAAAGCCATTCGCACCAAGATTATCTCCTCGATCATCCGCGAAGGTGTGCACCAACGTGTCTCGCGCTGCGCGCCACTCGCCGGACCCCTCATAAATTCACCTCTGGGCGCCTTCGCGATACTTTCGAAGGGTGCCCAAAAAGCGCCGGTTGAGAGACGCACGATACGTAATATATGTATATGTCCTCATATTCGCCGCGAGGAGCGTTCGATTTCCGCCTACCGTATCGCCGAGCAGGCATTTCCTAGTGGCCAAGGATTCTTATCCCTGCCTATTGCATTAAATATTACTCATTCGTCAGCGGCATCTGATCATAAATTGCCGCCGCCTCGAGGTCGCCTTCGCCGTCACGTGAACTTGGATTCGTGAGGTATCTCCGGGCTTCCTGCTCGTAACGACATCCTCGCGGATCGTGCGTTGGAAAGTGATTCACCCGAGTCACGCGCTCTCCAGGATGGTTAGAGCTCGTCTTAGGAGCGGAGGAATTAAGAGTAAGGAGTAAGGTCAGTAAAGGTGCAGCGGACGGATACTTGAACCGCCAGGAGGACCTAGGCGAGGCTCGATTACTGTCTACTGTTTTTAGAGAATTTTTTACTCGACGTGTATATCGCAAGGATGTCGAACGATGCTCCTTTACCCTTTCTAGCCAGATGTTGTTTGGCATCATCCCTATAATCTGCTTCTACTAATCGAGTATCTCGAAATAGTTTTTTTTTAAATTATTAATTAATTACTAATAAAATTAATTTTCTTACAAAAATGTAGTAATGTGGGTTGGAAAGGGCTAGAGCAGAAAATTCTTGGCCAAGTAAAGTTAGAAGTAGTGGTCGAATGTGAAATTAAAAAAGAACGAGGGGTTCGCGGTGACAAGCTTCGTGGAAAAACGGAGGGCGTCCACGTTCGCTATCAAGTCGGGTTGACGACCTTTCGAAGCCTGACCGATAATTTCTGCTGAAATCGTATAGCATACATGGTCTGCGTGCAGCTATGAAGAGTGTAAGAATGAAGGAAGCATTCGTGCTCGGAGCTTCCTTCTAACGCATCGCCGAAAAGCTCGACCGATATATCCCTAACCTCAATAAGCCAAAGCAAGCCATATCAATATTTGAAAAAAAAAATCGGTTCAAAAAAACGTAAAAACATAGATAAATAAACATCAACGCATTCTTTTTAATAATCCTCTATATAACAATACAGTATGTATATCCCAAACCCGAAGGATTAGAATGTTACTGATTTAAAAATTGAATTTATTAAAAAAAAAATGCTTCTGCTTAAACTGAATTCCAAACTGCTACAGATACGTTATATATGTTGCATACAAAATTCTCCAAAGGTGTCGAGAGTGATAAGTACTAACCTAAATGACTTTAATATTTGATATCCAACATTATCCTAACGAACAAACAAGCGAACACCTTTTCTTACTCCAGGATCGAGTCGCGTTTCGATACGCACATCCAGGTCGGCATTGTTCGTCGCGATATTAGGCCGGTACTTAGTCGGGAAACGATCTATTTCCGGTGACGGATACTTTCGTTAAATCGCGCTTTTATCCTGCACTTCTAGGAAGCCCAGCCCGCGTTCTCCGCCTCGTTCGGCGCGGAAGTGTGTCAGCTTCTCTTCCACTGTTAACCGCATCGTTTCTTCCGGAGGAGAAAGCAAAAATTGAACGTTCCTAGGATGACCTGCCCAATATTTTTCGGGGCTCGAACTTCTTTTCCATCCCAGCTAAAAACGTCTCCTACCTGAATTAAAAACGTACCTCGATCTTATTGCGTTCACGCGTAAACTAGGAAGTCGGCTTAGGAATGAAAATTCTTAACTTTCTTGCTAATCGATCTAAGATTCGTTTTAAAAGAAATTATCTTTATGCCACACGAATGTGCGTAGAGATTTTTGATAGAGGGATGACGAGAGATTGGTAGAGAGCCGAAGGAAGTATTTGATTTTTGTATCCAATGCGTTAAAAAGTAGTTTCATCGCATTGGGCTTTATGGTAAGTCAAACAGTCGGTTTAAACATCGAATTCATGCTGCCACATATTATAATAATCAGGATGATTATAACAATAATTAAGTCGCTTGCTTTTGTGCCTCACCCTATATCTCGAGCGCTTTACGAGACATCGATTTTTTACCTCTATACATCTGCATCAGAGCAGCATGTAAAATAAATACATCAATCCTGTATGCAAAAAGCCAAAAGATATCTTCCATATTAAACGCTTCGTACCGCGTGTGGCAAGGTAATTTGATCGCAAATAGCCTATGCGATCGATCACGATATTAGGATCTTAATTAATGCATACGGAGCGATGTGTCCGTGCAGACATGCGGAAGCCCTCGAAGACGGTGTGGAGAGGAGAAGACGATGAGAACATTTGGATTACCGTTTGCCCAGCTCGAGGCACGAGTCCGCTTAACCGTTGAGCGTTCATGTGGGGTACCGCAAGCCCCACTGACTCACAGAACTACTTTCCCTTCTTTCTCGACGAAGTACCTACCTCCGCCGTGAACAGAGCCCCGTTATCCGAGCGGCTCGTCGAGAGTGAAACGTTTGTATACCGAGCCCTGCCTTCCCACGAAACAACGAGACAGCTGAGCGAGACGAAAAAACTCCTCGCTCTTCAAACTTCTCGATTCGAGTTTCGCGTTTTGCATCGCTCCTCCAGCGAATCTCATTACGCGCCAAATCCTCGCGCAGAGCTCTCGATTCCCTTGACCGTAATTTTCATCGCTCCTCCGTGACTCGAGGCGGAATCACGTGCGAAGGATGCGAGTAACATTGATTTTGGTCTTATGGAAAATGCTCGATCCTTTTCTTGTGTAAGTTAAAGATTACTTAAACGTCGAAATATGGTTGTTCCTCAACGAGAATCGTGGTGCGCTGCTGTTGAGAATGGACTTGAGAGAGGAGACAAGATCACCTATGGTATCGATCTAAGATTCGGGCATGAGCGTAGCTCGCGATGGCCGGATATTCGTGTCGTTATATGAATTATGCATGCAGCTTAGCTTGTGCGCCAAGAACATTAGGCGCACAAAGAAACAATTGGATATCGTTGGACACTTAATATTGTTGGGCTCATAGGTGTACGTGGGTGTGTATCCGTCGCGTATCCGTGGATATGCGGTTTATCGTGGGGGAAATAGAGCGGCAAAAGTTATTGTAACGTATCGATAAAGGACGTGCAATGAGCATGGTTTCCTTAATATTTGTACGGTCACTGAACGGTTCGGTTTCACGCCTCGCAATTAACGTTTGCTCTCGGGGCTTAACGTCGTTTCAAAGATTCATTTTTGTCGTCCCACGGAAGGACCGGCGGAGGACGGGCTACTTTGAAAGGCGACGATGAAAGATCAAAGGACGATAGTTTTACGCAACTCCATTAACG
The DNA here is from genome assembly GCA_038496175.1 of Ampulex compressa. Taxonomy (NCBI): domain Eukaryota; kingdom Metazoa; phylum Arthropoda; class Insecta; order Hymenoptera; family Ampulicidae; genus Ampulex; species Ampulex compressa. The sequence goes on along the minus strand of JBCFXI010000031.1, from coordinate 2,849 downwards.
AGGCGGCAAGATTATCACCGCAGCTTGTAGCGACGCAGGGCCGTTCCGCTGCAAATATTTACCTTTTAACGATTTATTATCGAGATGCTTGTGCACAGACAATGTAAAATATGTTTTTGGAACGTTACATAATGAGAGTAACTATGGAGCTGTTGCGAGACGATTATAGTCTGTCAAGAGAACGGGAGATCAAGGGTTACTTGTGGTTTATTAAGCTAAGCTTAATTTTCATCAACGTATTTCAGTTCTTTTTTACAACTTGATGCATCATTTTCATTCTCGTTAAAGATACCAAACAGTATAAATTATAAATTACATCTACTTGAATTGCTTTACTCGAACACTTTTATAAACCGCGTAATATATGTAGAGTAACGAAGTACAAAAAAACATGTATCTATTGGTTGACGATATATTATAGACAAGAATTCAAATTTGAGGTTTACTCGAGTTTGCAATCCTCGATACATCAGGCTACTTAGTTCGTGGACCGATCGTTCCCTGTCTCCAGTTTAGTTTTACCACGCATTTCTGCTCGAGCCGATGTCCGTCCGTTTTTTCTACAAGTCGCGCGCTTATTTGCATCCCACTTGTCCAGAAGAATGTTTCCTTCGTGCCGACGGTAAAACATGTAAATGGACGAATTACGGCGTTTGCGCAGAACGAGCGAATAGACCACCGTTCGCAAATTGCCGGTCGTAACTATGGCACCGCGAATGTTCATCGTGCAACAAAACGGTTTACACGCAACGCTCTTCGCGGAATATCGAAAGGAGGTTGAAACATTTAAAGTCTGCGTACGAAGCTCGATGGTTTGCACGCCGTGCTTACAATTAACTCTTTCGATACCACCGCTGACTATAGTCACCCAACCTCTAACGTTCGCTCAGGGACTATAGCCCCTTCTTTTTTCAATTATTTACTCCTCAATCCAACATTTTCCTTTAGCTCCATCACCTCTCCTCCCTTACTTACCGACAACTTCTCCACGATTTACATTGCGTTAGAAAGTATCAAAAAGTATACGCTCTATACCGTAAAACGCACTTCGTCTTATACCTGGTCTACGCAGTCCAACCATATTCCTGATTCGACTGTTCGAACTGACAAAATACACAGCCTTATCGAAAGGGATTAAGAAACCGCGAGTTGTCTTTTGCGTCATTTTGCCGATCCGCCGCGGTGTGCGCTAGTCGATAGAAAGGCGTTGTATAACGGATGGAAATGCAACGCACTTTCCTGCCCTACGGAATACCGCGGCGACTTCGAGGCTACGCGCTGCTCGAAATTCTCATTCGACGCGACATCGCCGCGTCGCAGAAACACGATGCAGATCGCGATAAGGCGGGAGCGCACGTTGGACAGGGACGAGCGTCCTGGCATGTAACAAAGTTGATTCTCAGCCGTAAAAACGATCGTGACTAACGCGCACTGGGCGTACCACGTCAATCGATACCGGTGTGCGCGATCGAGGGGCAAAAACCGAGCGTCGATTGGTCGCCGAGCATTCTGGGTCAAGATTCAAGTTCTTCGACGGGATCGCTCAAAATCGTTTACCCTTCGTTACGCCGCGCTGCGCCTTTCGGCTCCGCGATTTCTATGTTCTGCTCGATTGTGCGCCGCTTATTCGCATAGGTGTACGTTGGGCGATTGAGTAAGGGGAGTTATTTAAATAAATCGACGTAGGACGCGGTTTTTTTTACTCACAAACCGTTGGCGGTTGATATTTAAACATTATTACTGGAGGTTGTACGGTGTAAGAAGAATCGGAGGATTTAGAGAAGACTGAAGTGAAGTGCGATATTTTGATGGGAGGACTCAAGGATCGTATGACAAACGTATCACTGATTGTAAGTTCAATTATAAGTTTGTACATTGCGCTGAGTGCAAGTACGAACAAACGGGGTTATCCATTGGATTGAGAGATTTGGGTGAAATTGAGGTAGAGTGTGGGTTTTACGATCCTACGGAGTGTTTAGAATATTGGAAGAGTTAAGGTAGCTTGGGGTTTACGCGTGATTACGTTAAACGATATATTGTCAATGTTACGATCGTAAAAATGGCCAAACTGCCGGTGTGTTTAAATAGCACAAATTTTATTTATCGAAGAGCACATCAGCATACATCGGTATTCGATTGTTCGGTCGTGCTCCGATCGCGGTCATGGCGTAAAAATCTGATATGTATTTGAAGGATAGCCGAGTACGTCGAGATTGGAACAAACTTCGATAACGAGAAGAGCAGCAATGCACGTAACAATGCGTCCCTTGTACTCGTGTCGAATACCAGTACGTTCGAGCATTCGATATTTATGTATGTCTTGGTAAACGCAGCTGATTGTATGTTTACGAAAAAACAAATGAGAGAGGACGAGCGCGGAACTTTGGTTCGGGGGAAGGCAAATACGCCGTTACACGTTCCATGCATGCGAGTACTTACACCAGGTACTTGACGCTTTTCTCTTCGCCGCGGCAAAGCACGTTTATTTCCTGCCCAACTTCTCGCCTATTTCATATATTTACGGAAATTTGATTTACACAGTAATAATTTTGGACATCATATACGCAATGTTAGATGAAACGATATGCGGACAAAGTATCTCGTTAATTAGTTAGATTAATTTATTCCCCAATTTCCAGTTATTACCTCCCATTCGCGTTAAATATCTTTCTTACACCCCTATTAATTACTGAATATAACCACGGGGTTTCATTAGCGCAACGCGAATACACACACACACACACACACACACACACACACACACACACACACACACACACACACACAGAGAGAGAGAGAGAGAGAGAGAGAGAGAGAGAGAGAGAGAGAGAGAGAGAGAGAGAGAGAGA